>JAIGNY010001887.1:270000-450000 GCA_020152595.1 Chiridota heheva
TTGAGAATCCCAAAATGATTTTTGGATGGCAGATAACAAAAGAATTAGAGAGGAATATGTCTTTGCCATGGTAGATGGAAAAATATCTTAATCTCTTGCAAAGCTTGAGGATTCAGGAAGCAATTCTAGAGAATTGTTCAAAAAGTGTTTGAAGGAATATTCCCATGGATTTTTTTTTTTTTATAGATATGATAGAGAAAATTTATAGAAACAAAGTGGTGAAAAAACTATGTTAATATCTTATTCCATTGAGAAGTTATAACAATTTAAAGGAATATTCCCATATATAATAGAGAAAATTTTTAGCAACAAAGTGGTGAAAAAACTATGTTAATATCTTATTCCGTTTAGAAGTTATGAAATATTAAAGTATTTTGAATTTGGACAAAAGTGACTGATTGGCAACATCTGTGATGTCATAGAAACAAATTCAACAAAACGTCTTTTGTATTTCTTTAAAAATGATTTCAATTTTTCTCTTATTGTAAATGTGATGTACACCCAAGTAAAAAACAAGTTTTCTTGTAAATTATATAATCCACCCTATCTCTATAATGAACCACAAATGTTCGATTATGTAAAAAAAGTGTGATTAAATTTATAAGAAATACATAAGAACTGTGCTGGAATTGCCTTGATGACATCACCAAGCTAAAGGACATATACTGTACAAGGTGTTTTTAAGAACATTTTTCTACTCTTTACATTGTTATATTTTCTAAACGGAATAAGATATTAACAGTTTTTTTACCACTTTGTTTTTACAAATTTTCTCTATCATATTTGAAAAAAGAAAATCTATGGGAATATTTCTTTAAAGAAATTACATTCAATTGCTTTCTAAATCCAAACGATTGTAGGTCTTTCTGTCAGGTTGTTCCAAAAATGTTCAAATTAAAGGAGCTCTCAGATAAAATGTGAGGGTGTCATTTTTCGAAGTAAAGAAAATTTTGAAATAGCACTGGTTTAATTTGTTATACTGGTGTAGTTAAAAAATAAAATTAATATTTCTAAGAAATAATTATAATTAATTTAATATTTTTATTAAAGATTTTCAATGCCATCACATGAATGAAAAGTGTGTTCGAATATTCTTAAGACTCAAAAAAATACACCCTCACATTTCAGCCGCCAGCTCCTTTAAACAAACAGTGAAATGAAGAAAATATCCGCTGGTTGTCCAGCTCAGATGTCCCTGACAGGAAGAGATGAAGAAGAAACAAATATTTAAGTGACTTAAAGAATGCATTCGGAATCTTATCACAAACATGATTTGAAAAAAAATCCCATCCTTCTATCTCCTGTGTCTAACATCAACATTATTGAGGATGGAACTATCCTTGTAATTGTATTTCTGTATGTTATATTCATTTCCCATTTTCCTAAAACATTTGTAATTTGTTTGTATTGGATGGAAAGCTCACGGTTGATCATTGGATTTTTGTTGGGCTATATAATATCAAGCATTTGGAAAAATTAATCTTTGAATTTACATTTCTATAATCATACTTATTCCTCAGATTTGATCATATTTGATACTTTCAATTTTATTAAATATATTTTCAATTTCTATCAATAAACAAATAATTTAACAACTTTTATCCACAACACCAGAGTTAAGGTTGCAGTTTTGGTAACACAACTTTACCTCAAACTTGTGACCATGCAGCCACTTTCTTCCTGCCCCATATTGATTTGATTGATTCCTCATTACGATCTAAATTTGTTATCATTTAGAGGTGTGTGAAGATGACACGTGGATTGCGAATCCAGACGAGACATTCTGCTACAAGATCGACGCAGGAATGTCAGGAACGTTTGAAAATGCTCGGAGCATGTGCATGGATGAAGGCGCTGATCTCATTAGCATAAATTCTCCGGAAGAGCAGGCATTTCTGACAGGTAAATTCAATTTCAATTTATTAAGACTTGATAGGCCACCGGCCTTTTCGTATGTACAATGTGACAATGCTAACAGCAACATAATAGATCATATAAAACATGCATTTTCAACAAATGTGAGATAAATTAGATTATACATCTAATCACATGGATAATTTTCTCTCCAAAATACCCAGCTTTCTCTTAAAAATGACAGATATTAAAAAGGAATTTGCTTTTTGTTCGTAACATGCTATGGTATCGCTGAGATGATGGATTAACATAAAATACATTTAAATATACAATGAACTTTTTTTAGAAAAGCATTGGCATGCAAGTACAAAATTAAACTTATCTTTGACTTTGTGCATGTAACAAAAAGTGCAAGTGCGATTTACTCGTGGAATTTTGTAGACAGCCTTTTGCATTTGGAGATTAAGACAACACATCAAAACTTGGAAAGTAGTGGAAGTAAGTTGTTGGACTGAATGTGCGTAGTGTAACATTCAAATTAATTTTGGATTTTAATTTCATTATAAGTAAAGTCTATTCATAGATGTAATTTCTAAAAAGGAAATTTGCTAAAAAGCGATAATCATTATTAACACCTTGATTTAGCCAGAAATCTCCAAAACCTGTGGAAAAAAGTGTATGTTTCATATCTGTGGCCCAAGCATGGTATATCATTACTAGTCACCTTAACATGTGTTTATAACAAGTAGAGGTAAATCTATGTCTATTATGCTTCAGAATCCTTAACCAATACTTAATTTTCTTGTGTATAACAAAGAAAGATAAGAAGGAACTTCCAAATTCACCTATTGGGCCAATCCACAATCTGTGAATTACGTGACAGACTGCAGAATGGCCCTAGCAGACCCTTGGAGTCTCCCAGGGATCTACTAGGGCGATTCTGCAGTCTGTGAATTACGTGACGGACTGCGGAATGGCTCTAGCAGACCCCTGGGGTCTCCCAGGGATCTACTAGGGCAATTCCGCAGTCCGTGAATTATGTGACGGACTGCAGAATGGCCCTTATTGCAGGTGCATTGCCGAACTACCGGGTAATTCCAATACATATTTAAAAAATTTAAATTGAACAAGCTCAATCACCTTAACACTAAAATGTCCAAATTTCAGAAGTGTACAATATAATATGGGCAAAATTTTAATGTCAGAGATATATTATTTTAATTTAGAGGAGAAGACCAAGAAATTGGTACAGAAAGGTTAGGTTTATGCCTTCTGTATAATTTATAATACATGAAAAGATTGAACAAAGATGCATTATTTTATAACACTTGTATTTAATAAAGACTCTCCATGCTTTTCATTTTTTCTTCTATGATTACAATAACTTTGGCTTGATTGTCATCCATAGCTGTTGCATTGCACAGTCCTGACACAGCATTGTTTGAAAATCAATGGGATTTATAAAGCATCAAAATCAAGTTTTGTATTCGGCTCTTACTAATCAGGCAGTCATTTAAGGCAGGGATAAAAAAGGGGGAGGGGGGGGGGAAATTCATCAAGTGCAGTTTAAATACCTTGACTGTTTTTGTTTTTTTCCTATAAGGGATGAAAATAAAAATCCACAGGAATTTTCCTTTAAAGTTTTATCTGTGTAGAAATGACTGGTTTGGTGTGTCTACTATGGAAATTTGGTCCTCTCATCCTGACTATTTCAACAAATGTTAATGTATATTAAATCAAATAAATTAAACTTTTTTTACTATTTGGATTATTTTCCTTCAAACTTCCTTAATTCTTTCTAATTAATACTTGATTCTGTTTGACTACTTTCCTGACATATCTGGTAGTTTTTAAATAACAAAAACACAAAAAACGCAATAGAAATCATAACATTTTTGAGGAATCTGAGGATGTGACATCATAAACTAGTCTGATTTTACTCGTTTCTATACAAAAGATAAAGAAATTCAAACTTACATATCTCCTTAACAAGATAAAATTTGGGAAGGCTTTTTTCACCATTTTTTTTTATTTTGGAGTCCTCATTCATATAATATGAACTTGCTTGACCCCTGACCTAATTATTTAAAAGGATTACCATAAAATTCTAGGCAAATAAACATCCTCTTTAATTCCTTCTTAATCCTGAAGGTATTCTTCGGAGTGAGAGAGTCACCGCCTTTTGGATTGGTCTAAATGACCTTTATGATGAGGGTGGCTGGGACTGGACAGACAAAGGCCCCTTCAATTATCTCAACTGGGGTGAAGGTAAGAGACAAACAATATTATGATGCACTATATGACCCCAGTGGGTCAATGGTGCATCATTTAGCAATGGATTATTGACTCATTGGACAGTCAGATCATCTAAATGGTGAGTCAAGCTATGACAATCGGGTACGTCAAACTCTTTGTCATTTTATCATTTTGAGGTGTGTCAATTCCACACAAATGTCAGTGGGTCATTGTTACATCATTTAGCAATGGATTACCGACTCATTGGACAGTCAGATCATCTAAATGGTTAGTCAAGCTATGACCATTGAGTGCATCAAATTCTTTGTCATTTCATCATTTTGAGGTGTGTCAATTCCACAAAAATGTCAGCAACATTTTCTACTCAGAGGTGTGTAAAGGGATGTGAAAGTATTGACTCACATACGACAAATGACGCACCATGACTGAGGTCCGAGGGTGACTGGGTTCTGAGGGTGCATCATACAATTGACAGGTGCATTGTGTGGTGTACTAATGCTCTTTTCCTGAATTCAAAATGTTCACAAACCCGTAATTGTAAGATTTGATTTTACCATCTCTTTTATTCCTTTTGCATTTGCTTTTGTAAGAATTTACTTAAAACCTTTATGGTACTACACAACACAGCAAGTCATAATGTGGTTTGTGCAAGTCATGTGGATGGTTGTATAAGCTATATAAAAGCTTGTGACTATCATATTAAGGCTTCTACAAGTCATGTTGGGGCTTGTATAATCATGGTACGGCTTCTACAAGTCATATTGAGGCTTGTACAAGTCATGGTAAGGCTTGTACAAGTCATGGCGAGGCTTTTTTAAGTCATGGTGAGGTTTGTTCAAGTCATGTTGAGGCTGGTATAAGTCATGTTGAGGCTTGTACAAGTCATGTTGAGGCTTGTAGAAGTCATGTTGATGCTTCTACAAGTCATGTTGAAGCTAGTTCAAGTCAAGATGAGGCTTGTACAAGTCACGTAAGGTTTGTACAAGTTATGTTGAGACTTGTACTTGTCATGATAAGGCTGGTACAAGTCATGTTGAGGCTTGTACAAGTCATGGTGAGGCATTTTCAAGTCATGGTGAGGCTGTTTTAAGTCATGGTGAGGCTGGTACAAATTATGTTGATGTTGTACAAGTCATGCATACTGCATGAAGCTTGCATTCATGAAGAGGTTTACACAAGTAGTCATAATGAGGTTTGCAAACTTGATTATAAATCTGTTCCCGTTATATATGAGCCAGTTCAAATGCTGTATTTTTATGATACAACTATTATTTTAAACTTCGCCCTTATTTTACTTTTCATAGAGCAACCAGATAATGCTGATGGGGGTGAACATTGTGTCGTCATAGCTACCACCAATGGTGAATGGTTTGATGAGGATTGCGAGCAGTCATTTACACACATTTGCAAGAAACCAAGTAAGGTCCTAAAGTCTTTGAATATGTCATTAAAATCAAAGCTTTTGCTCAAATAATAATACAATTTTTTGTTTGGATTATATTTGTTCATTTACCTAACTTTACTGTTTTTGAATTTGTGTGTCATACATGCCAAAAAAAGTTTAACACATTTTGTACGAGTTGCACGATAATTTGAATTTTTGTATGGTTTGTTTAATTTTGAGATAAAAAATGTATTTGTAAATGCTTTATGAATTATGAAATTAGCACGTACCTTATTTGCCTTCATATTAGTTTACACGAATTGCCACTTCAGTTGACCAATTTTTAAAGTTTGTGAAAAATTACAAATTCATGACACTTAATGGAGCTCTCAGTCAAAAATTGATCTTTTTCTACTTCATGGAATTTTAAAATAATAGGGTGTTTTTTTAGGTTAAATTTTGCTACTACTATCATGGAAAAATAAATTTAGATATGTACTACAAAATTATCATGGTTGAATTAAATATTCATGTCAAAGGTTATCATTATCTTCACATGTAAAATAAGTGTATGTGAAAATCACACTTTGACCTACAGTAGCTATGTACATGCCCCTTTCATATATGTACAGATATATATATATATATATATATATATATATATATATATATATATATATATATATATATATATATATATATATATATATGTATATAAATGTATGTATGTATGTATGTATGTATGTATGTCTGTCTGTCTGTCTGTATGTATATGTATGTATATATATATAATATATATATATATATATATATATATATATATATATATATATATATATATATATATATATATATATATATATGCTCACATAGTTGAAATTCATATGTCCATAATGCACCAATGGTATTCTGGTGGAATCTTATCGACCATTCAAATGCTGGAGGATGATTGTCTGTCTACACAATTCACGCACGGTATGGGACCAAGCGTGTACTTTCCAACACTAATCATACATACACATGAAGATAATACATGCGCGCATTGTTTTTGATTGGTACTGAAGAAATAACGTTCGGCTTCTCGGTTTGCAAAGATTTATATCACAAATCAGGAGGATTTATAGTCAAGTTTTCAATAATTTCTCCATTTTGTTGTTTAGGTTTGACAAGACCAACTGAAATCCCCACCACCCCTGTACCAAATGGAGGATGCCGACCCGGCTGGTCAGGTTATGAAAACCATTGCTACCAGGTGCAGCGGGATCTGGTAGACTGGGAGGTGGCCAGATCCGTTTGCACTGACCTGGATTCTCACCTGGCTTCTGTACACAACACTGGAGAAATGCAGCATATTACATCCCTGCTAGGAGAAGGTAATTGCTGCTCTGTGAAGTCATTTATTGCATATTTCTAATTTGGATTTATATGTAGTTTTTTACATGTCACAATCATATAGTTGCTTATTATCATGGGGCTAGAAGAACAGTTTAAAATACATCAGATTCTGTACATTTCACTTTAAATTGATCTCTTTCCTCAACTATCTATCACAAACTTAGGGGTAGGGAAGGGAATCTTATTTTCCTGTTATAAGTTTATGTTGTATTATCTTCTTTTTTGGGGATTTTGTTATGGAAATGATGGCATTGAATTTTGCAATACTTAGATCTTGTTATTTTATCGTCCTTGGTGTTGTAATCCCATAGTTAATGCACTAGTCCTAGTGTCTATTCTGCCATACATCCCATAGTTAATGCACTAGTCCTAGTGTCTATTCTACCATACATCCCATAGTTAATGCACTAGTCCTAGTGTCTATTCTGCTATACATATTTGCTCTGTATTTGTATACTGTACCTTCACCCCCTCCCCCTTCAACCCCTCACCTGCCTGCCTTAATAAGTAACATTTTTTTTTTTCTTCTTGTTTTTAAACTTGTAATAATGATAATAATAAGCTACAGGTCTAGAGTGCAGTCCCTGGTGGGTATTCAATCAAGTGCTTCACAACTGGTTTACCAAGCTTTAGTGGACATCTCTATCGTTGTAGACATAACTCGGGCACAGTTTTTGCATTCTTCTGCCGTGAAGTTACTTACATATTAAAATCAGTAAATACATCTCAACCAATCAGTCAAATGTATGAAATCTTTTGCCCTCAGCTACTCATGGACATTACTGGTTTGCTTTGAATGATCTGCAGCGGGCTGACCACTGGGTGTTCTCCAACGGAAACACAATGACTGATGAGGAGGAGCTGGGTGATTTCCTCAACTGGGCTGAGGGGGAACCCGACAATTATGGAACAGATGGGGAGGACTGTGGGTGCATGCTGTAAGCCATCATATCTTCACCAATTCTGTTGTCTTCTCTCAAGAATTTAAATGATTAGTTCAGTGCATGTTCAAACAAATTCATTTATATGAAAGAGGATTTCAAATGGTATAGAAAGCATTCCAGAATCTTATTCCGTTTAAGGAGATATTTAAGTTTAAAGTTTTATGTCTCATTTTCTGTCAGATAATCAGTAGTTAATCTGATTATCTTGTTGTAATAAATAAATTATTATGATGGTTTTATTGACAATATTCTTGTTGTTTTTATATATTAATCAGTAAATTTGGATATGATAGTGATATTGCACTTAAATTGTAAAGCACTTCATGGAATGGCACCCAGATATAAATGTCAGGCACTTCATGGATTGGCACCCAGCTATAGATGTCAGGCACTTCATGGATTGACACCCATATATAAATGTAAGGCACTTCATGGATTGGCACCCAGCTATAGATGTCAGGCACTTCATGGATTGGCACCAAGATATAAATGTCAGGCACTTTGTGGATTGGCACCCAAATATAAATATCTGGCATTTGTGGATTAGCACCCAGATATAAATGTCAGGCACTTTGTGGATTAGCACCCAAATATTAATGTCAGGCACTTCATGGATTGGCACCCAAATATAAATGTCAGGCACTTCATGGATTGGCACCCAGATATAAATGTCAGGCACTTTGTGGATTGGCACCCAAATATAAATGTCAGGCACTTCATGGATTGGCACCAAGATATAAATGTCAGGCACTTCATGGATTGGCACCAAGATATAAATGTCAGGCACTTCATGGATTGGCACCCAAATATTAATGTCAGGCACTTCGTGGATTGGCACCCAAATATAAATGTCAGGCACTTCATGGATTGG
Source organism: Chiridota heheva (assembly GCA_020152595.1). Classification (NCBI taxonomy): domain Eukaryota; kingdom Metazoa; phylum Echinodermata; class Holothuroidea; order Apodida; family Chiridotidae; genus Chiridota; species Chiridota heheva. The sequence continues at coordinate 278,705 of JAIGNY010001887.1, forward strand.
CACCAAGATATAAATGTCAGGCACTTCATGGATTGGCACCCAAATATAAATGTCAGGCACTTCATGGATCGGCACCCAGATTTAAATGTCAGGCACTTCATGGATTGGCACCAAGATATAAATGTCAGGCACTTCATGGATTGGCACCCAAATATAAATGTCAGGCACTTCATGGATTGGCACCCAGATATAAATGTCAGGCACTTCATGGATTGGCACCAAGATATAAATGTCAGGCACTTCATGGATTGGCACCAAGATATAAATGTCAGGCACTTCATGGATCGGCACCCAGATTTAAATGTCAGGCACTTCATGGATTGGCACCAAGATTTAAATGTCAGGCACTTCATGGATTGGCACCAAGATATAAATGTCAGGCACTTCATGGATTGGCACCAAGATATAAATGTCAGGCACTTCATGGATCGGCACCCAGATATAAATGTCAGGCACTTCATGGATTGGCACCAAGATATAAATATCAGGCACTTCATGGATTGGCACCAAGATATAAATGTCAGGCACTTGATGGATTGGCACCCAAATATAAATGTCAGGCACTTCATGGATTGGCACCAAGATATAAATGTCAGGCACTTCATGGATTGGCACCAAGATATAAATGTCAGGCACTTCATGGATTGGCACCCAAATATAAATGTCAGGCACTTCATGGATTGGCACCCAGATATAAATGTCAGGCACTTTATGGATTGGCACCCAAATATAAATGTCAGGCACTTCATGGATTGGCACCAAGATATAAATGTCAGGCACTTCATGGATTGGCACCAAGATATAAATGTCAGGCACTTCATGGATTGGCACCAAGATATAAATGTCAGGCACTTTGTGGATTGGCACCCAAATATTAATGTCAGGCACTTTGTGGATTGGCACCAAGATATAAATGTCAGGCACTTTGTGGATTGGCACCAAGATATAAATGTCAGGCACTTCATGGATTGGCACCCAGATATAAATGTTAGGCACTTTGTGGATTGGCACCCAGATATAAATGTCAGGCACTTTATGGATTGGCACCAAGATATAAATGTCAGGCACTTCGTGGATTGGCACCCAGATATGATTGTCAGGCACTTCATGGATTGGCACCCAGATATAAATATCAGGCACTTTGTGGATTAGCACCCAGATATAAAAGTCAGGCACTTCATAGATTGGCACCCAGATGTAAATATCAGGCACTTCGTGGATTGGCACCCAGATATGATTGTCAGGCACTTCATGGATTGGCACCCAGATATAAATATCTAGCATTTGTGGATTAGCACCCAGATATAAATGTCAGGCACTTCATGGATTGGCACCCAGATATAAATATCAGGCACTTTGTGGATTAGCACCCAGATATAAAAGTCAGGCACTTCATAGATTGGCACCCAGATATAAATGTCAGGCACTTCATGGATTGGCACCCATCTACATAAAGAAAATGATCTCTATAACCAAATCACAAAGATCTCAACAAACTTCAAAACATCATGTAGTGAGAAGTGTTTCTCCTGGGCTGTTCCTCACTTTTGGAACAACCTTTCTGCATCCATCCAATCCAACACTAATCTTTATGGTTTCAAATGTCCTCTAAAGATGCATTTATTTATTGAACATTTTACATCAGAATTTTGTTGCATCACCATCTCCTTGGCTTATGGACTTCTGTTTTTAATTTATTTTTGTCTTTTTCTGGAGTTTTAAGTCTGAAGTTAAGTTTTCAATGTAAAGTGCTTCTGAGCAGGCTTACTTTGAATTGAGCACCTAGATTATGTGATAAATGATTATATATGCCTACTCGCACCCGGCACCTAAGTTAATCCTGAAAACTGCCTGTTAAGTTTATTGTGTTTCCACGTCAATCAATGATTGTTTATCTGCCATTCCCATGCACACCATTAGTCCAGAGCTATTTGTGTGTATAAGATTACACAAAGCCAAAGCTGAATAATCAAGGTATTTTTTGTGATTGAAATCACTCATCCATGTTAGGTGTCTTAGTGGGAAAAGTTTGTTTTCCAACAGGTGATAAAAGTATATGTGTATCATAATGCCTGAGGTAATAATGTGCATTAACTGTGAATGATTGATGGACCATTTCTCCTAAGGAAAGATATTGCTTCATGTAACAATTATAATAATATAAATTCTGGATTTGATTTGATATAAATCACAGATATGGCCAGATAAACAATAGCTAGATATAACGTGTTGTTAATTTGATATATCATGATATAACATTTATGTTAATATTAAATGAGAACCAAATCAACTTTTATATGTGTTTGATTTGTCTATATCATACTTAATGATTGATCCAGATGTAAAACTAGTATAAACCAGATCTGGAATTATTAAGATTATCATGATAACTGTTATTATATATGACAGACCACACTTCCTAGTTGTCTATACTTTCTTATTTCCATTTTAAATCTAGTTATTCCTGGAATTGGGAATGGAATGACAATAACTGCGAAGCCAACTTCGCGTTCGTTTGCGAAGGTCTTTCTTCAGCGGAAGTCACTGATGGTAAGTTATCTCGACATAGTATTGGCTATAACCTAAACCTCTCCTTTAAGGTGAGGGTCAGTAGAAACCAGGGGTCGAATTTGCCGCTGTTCCGCACACAGTGCTTTTTATCCAGGAACAGTGAATTTTCAAACATCACTGTTCCTGTGGAACAGTACTTTTTCAAAAGCATTAACAATCAATGAATTATATATATCATTTAAGAAAGTACTGTTCCGTGGAAGAGTGTCAACAAAATTCAGTTTTACCCTGGAGCCAACCCTCCCCTGCCTAAAAAAAGGAACCACCTAAAAAGACTCATGCCAGAAAATAAACACATTATTATTATTTTTAAGGTCAAAATTAGCTTGCATAATTCTCATACAAATTTTTATTCAAATGTGTGATAAAATACCTGAAAAAGGAAAAAAACAAAAAAACATGATAAGCATGAATTAAAGAACAGGTCACAAGTATCATAAATTTGCATATTTCTGCAGGGCAGCAAATATTTAAAGAATTACCATTCTTCCAAAAAAATCCTCCAGATAAAATAGTCACCTTCCTTCAGCATGCATCCCTCTACAACCATATTTAATCCTCCTCTTTCACCCCCTCTCTACTTTGTTTTTAGTTTTACCCATGCACCTCCTCTCTCGATCACAGCTTTCTGGCTTTTGTTCTTGAATTTCTCTCATTCTTCCCCTGGTCTCTTTCCTTACTACCTCTAAAATGATCTGACCTCTCAGGCACAATTTGACCTTCGTTGTCGTGGTGCCGTTAAGACCTCATCAAACAAACAAACAAACCTACAAGTTTGGTTCAAAATGTTATTTGTGGCACTGATATTCACCAACAATTTTACCAACCCCTATATGCCACCTCGCCACTCTGCGACTGATAAACCCGAGACGATGCACAACATGGTGAACAACTACCCGCTCTCTTGCCTTCATGGTGGCATCGCAGTCATTTACCAGGCTGAGGACCTGGCCATCAAATGGCTAAACAGAATTTACTAAGAGATGGCCATGGCATACAACATCATTATTAACCCACCCCTACCACTCTGGATCACCCTTGGCTCCCATTTGGGTTTTCCCAAGGTATTGATGATTTTAGAAACTTGGAAAACCTGGTTAACCATTAGGAACAAATAATCAGATCATCAGGAAATTATTGGATTATTGAAAATGGATGATGGGTTTATAAAGGAATATTAATTTTTGTCTTATTAAAAGTATTATGCACATGAATAGATGGACATATTGGTGAAGTGCATGTTATACTATACCTCAATAATTAGACTTAATGTTCCTGTAATTTAGAAAGATGTCAATAATTTGCAAAGAAATAATTAAAATTGTCTTAGAAGTGCAGCTATGACTCCATACTGTAGAATTAAACCATGCTGTAGAATTAAACCATGCTGTAGAATTAAACCACGCTGTAGAATTAAACCATGCTGTAGAATTAAACCATGCTGTAGAATTAAACCATGCTGTAGAATTAAACCATGCTGTAGAATTAAACCAAGCTGTAGGATTAAACCATGCTGTAGAAATAAACCATACTGTAGAATTAAACCATGCTGTAGAATTAAACGTACTGCACTAGTAATGTCAACACACTTGGAGAAACTTTGAAATCCAATCAATCCTAAATTGAATTGGTTTTTCACCAATTTATTTCTTTAATTGTTCTCTTTTTTATACATCCACATGAAAATATTAGGAATATCTCTTGCAGGGTGTTTATTTTGTTCTATGTATAAATTAAAAGTGTTAAATGTTTTTACCACTGGTGATTAGTGGGATGCAAAGGCTGTTGTATTTCAAAATGTGTCAAGTGTGAAAGCCATAAGCATTTGACTGTCTACTCCCATTTGTTGCGATCTTGTTTCAAATGAAGGGATAATGTGAGATATTTACCATGGGTGTAGCCAGAGGGTCAGCCAGGTTGTTTGAACCCCTCAGCGGCTCACCCAAAAGGTCCAGAAATTTTGCTAAAAATCCAGAAATGTTAATAAAATGTCCAGAAATTTTGTTAAAAGGTCTGGAAATTGTGCTAGAAAGTCCAGGACTTTTGCTAAAATTTCTAAGAATTTTGGTAAAAGGTCCAGAAATTTTAGTAAGAGGTCCGGAAATTTTGTAAAAAGTTTAGAAATTTTGATGAAAAGTCCAAAAATGTAGACAAAAGGTCCAGAAATGTTGATTAAAGGTCCTGAAATTATGATAAAGGGTCCAGAAATTATGATAAAGGGTCCAGAAATTTTGGTAAAAGGTCCAGAAATTTGGGGTAAAAGGTCCAGAAATTTTGATAAAAGGTTCAGACATGTTGAAACAATGTCCAGAAATTTCAGTAAAAGGTCCAGAAATTGTGGTAAAAGGTCCAGAAATTGTGGTAAAAGGTCCAGAAATTGTGGTAAAAGGTCCAGAAATTGTGGTAAAAGGTCCAGAAATTGTGGTAAAAGGTCCAGAAATTGTGGTAAAAGGTCCAGAAATTGTGGTAGAAGGTCCAGAAATATTAATAAAAGGTCCAGAAATTTTAATAAAATGTCCAGAAATTTTGAAGTAATGACCTGGTGTTTTTTATTATTCAGTAAATTTAGCTTCTGAACAGACCGAATTTTGAAGAAAAAAAATGTTGTTCTTTGACCCCTAATCCAAAAGGATTGATGCCCTTGTTTACTAAAGAAAAAAGATTTAAAATAATTAAAATGTGCCATTTTGTGTTTTTTTGTACTTTACAACCTCAGGGAGGTATAGTTTGTTCAAACAAGAGGTCAAGTTTGCCGAAGCTGAAGAGTACTGTGAACAACATGGAGGAACACTAGCGACCATCAAATCTGGGAAAGAGATGGACGAGATGAAGACGTTCTTGGACACAGTCTACGACCCATTCGGTATTTATCTCAACCATTAACCTTTACCAATTTGGAGCAACTTCGGAATAACCTATATTTTTTTTAACTTAGAGAGTGGACTGCTCACTGGCTCTGTGGTAGAGTGTCCGCCTTCTGAGATTGGAGGCCCTGGGTTCAATCCTGGGTCGGGTCATACCGGAGACTTTACAAATGGCACCTGATGCTTCCTCGTCTGGCACTCTATGTTTAGAGGACAGGGCAGGGTAATGTTTTATGAGGTTGATGACTTGTTGCGCCGTTGCATCAGGGCATTGCCTCACCCCAGCATAGTCCCTATAGGACTTCAGTTTGGTTTCAGTGTGTTGGTATATGCAAGCGCTATGGTTTTTTGGTAAATAGCGCACCTAAATACTGGGAATTCTTATTATTAATTATTATTCAGATTTCATAACTGCCTGGTACCTGCCCATATACCTTTTATGCTACTGCAAGATTTATCTAATTTAAGTAAATTTCCTTAAGGCATTATTATAATGACATGACCTGAAAGTGAGTTATATGATAATAAGAATAAACACCTTGTGTTTTGTATAAAGACATATTGATTGATTGGTATTGATTGATTAATTTATTACTTCAAAATGACTACAGGAAGTTCTATTCAGCCAGGTGTCTGAAAGCTCAGTCAGGCCCACTGCTGCCAGGTATGGACCCTGTTAAAGTTACTGTCACTCTGTATGTTATTACAAATACTTCTTTTGCAATGTGGTTTGTTTCATTTTGTATCCAGATCCCGATATTTTCTGGTTTGGATTAAATGACATAAAGGTCGAAGGTCAGTGGATGACCGGTGGTGATTCTTCAAGCACTGTTAGACAACAGTATACAAACTGGCATGTGGGAGAACCAAATGATGCTAAGTTTGCTAGAGAGGACTGTGCCAAATATGTGTAAGTGGAATCAGGACTAAAGGAATTTCATTAGTGAGCCATTTGGTAGAAAAAAGAGCATTGGTAGACAGTGAAGCGTGCTCGTATTTGAGAGGTACCAAGTTGGATTCCCATCGTGAGTGCTGCATTGTGTCCTTGACAAGACACTTGACTCTACTTGCTTTAGTCTACTCAGCTGTAAAATGAGTACCAGTACTGCTGGGGAGTTAATCTGCAATGGACTGGCATCCTATCCAGGGGGAGTCATGTACTCTCACCCGCTTGTGCCATGGAAACCATGGATAAGCACCAGCCCAATGAGCCTATATAATGGCTTGGATGGATTTTGCATTCTTTAGACAGTGAATCCCAAAGCAGAGTTGGCACCACTGGGTTGAAAAGGAAGGATTGCTGGGAGAGCAATGAGCTTTTATTATTTGGCACCACTGGGTTGAAAGGGAAGGATTGCTGGGAGAGACACTGACCTTTTATTATTTGGCACCATTGGGTTGAAAGGGAAGGATTGCTGGGAGAGACACTGAACTTTTATTATTTGGCACCACTGGGTTGAAAGGGAAGTATTGCCGGGAGAGACACTGACCTTTTATTATTTGGCACCACTGGGTTGAAAGGGAAGGATTGCTGGGAGAGACGCTGACCTTTTATTATTTGGCACCACTGGGTTGAAAGGGAAGGTTTGCTGGAAGAGACACTGACCTTTTATTATTTGGCACCACTGGGTTGAAAGGGAAGAATTGCTGGGAGAGACGCTGACCTTTTATTATTTGGCACCACTGGGTTGAAAGAGAAGGATTGCCGGGAGAGACACTGACATGTTATTATTTGGCACCACTGGGTTGAAAGGGAAGGTTTGCTGGAAGAGACACTGACCTTTTATTATTTGGCACCACTGGGTTGAAAGGGAAGGATTGCTGGGAGAGACACTGACCTTTTATTATTTGGCACCACTGGGTTGAAAGGGAAGGTTTGCTGGAAGAGACACAGACCTTGTATTATTTGGCACCACTGGGTTGAAAGGGAAGAATTGCTGGGAGAGACGCTGACCTTTTATTATTTGGCACCACTGGGTTGAAAGGGAAGGATTTCCGGGAGAGACGCTGACCTTTTATTATTTGGCACCACTGGGTTGGAAGGGAAGGATTGCTGGGAGGGACACTGACCTTTTATTATTTTAATAAGGATATACTGACAAAAACTGGAAAAAAGTACTTCATGAACTAAAAGGCCAAATGAAATGACTGGTGGACCAAATGACATTACATGTTCCTAATTGGAATATAATTGCTAGAAATACTGCAATGATGAAAATTGGTTTTTGCTTTTTTGTAGGAATTCCAAGCCATTGTAGGAACGCTGTGGTGGTCATGTTTGTCCATTGCATATCAAAGGGACATTACTTGTGTCCCTGTGAATTTTTTTTGTTTGTTTTATTGGGTGATATCAAAGCAAGAAGTTGGCAAAAACCATGTTGATATCTTATTGCATTTAGCACTTACTGCATTTCAAAGATTCAAGCAATGTGAAAAGTGACTGGTGTAGTAAGCCTCATCAATAGTGTGATGTCATAGCTGCACATCCAAGATAATTTCTATGAAAAGAAATTTTCAAAATATTAAATATTTGAACAGATAGGCAAAACATTATTCCTGTGAAGTGCTTGTTATACAATATCTCAGCAATGTAGCAAATATGTTTATATTAATCTGTATGCCATCACTCCCACCTAAACAATACTAAATGTCTCATTGAATATATTATACACTTCAAGTATGAAGTTTCTGCTTTTAAATTATAATGTAAACAAATTATCATTCTCTCTTTTAAAGTGATGTTGAGGAAGATGATAGACAAATACACTGGAGATGGTCTGATTCCATTTGCGAAATAGATGAACGTTTCATTTGCCAAGACATCGATCCCAACGCCCCCAACCTCGGAGGTACACATTTGGTTTCTTACTTACATTTCTGTGAAGTACGAGGTCTTTCAATTCAACTGGAACAATATTTGAATTCCAACATTAAATTGAATCATTACCAGTAACAAAATACCTTGTTAGGAAATTGCTTTAAAATGGTTTTATAGACAAAAACAACCATATATTTTCTTTTCAAAAACGAATTAAATTTTTCCAACAATTGATAATCATTCCATGACAAGATTAGAATTGGTACTACAGTATTTAATTACTTTCCCACTATGCCCGTATTTAATGGGGCTCGTCAAACGTGCTTTCCACCTTGCTCGTATCCAATGGGGTTCGTCAAACGTACTTTTTCACCATGCTCGTATCCAATGGGGCTCGTCAAGCATACTTTACCACCATGCTCGTATCCAATGGGGTTCGTCAAACGTACTTTACCACCATGCTTGTATCCAATGGGGCTCGTCAAACGTACTTTACCACCATGCTCGTATCCAATGGGGTTTGTCAAAAATACTTTTCCACCATGCTCGTATCAAATGGGGTTCGTCAAACGTACTTTACCACCATGCTCGTATCCAATGGGGTTTGTCAAAAATACTTTTCCACCATGCTCCTATCCAGTGGGGTTCGTCAAACGTATTTTACCACCAAGCTTGTATCTAGTGGGGCTCTTCAAATGTACTTTACCACCATGCTTGTATCCAATGGGCTCGTCAAACGTACTTTACCACCATGCTCGTATCCAATGGGGTTCGTCAAACGTACTTTACCACCATGCCCGTGTCCAATGGGGTTCGTCAAACCTACTTTACCACCATGCTCGTATCCAATGGGGCTCGTCAAACGTACTTTACCACCATGCTTGTATTCAATGTGGTTCGTCAAACGTACTTTACCACCATGCTCATATCCAATGTGGTTCGTCAAACGTACTTTACCACCATGCTCGTATCCAATGGGGTTCGTCAAATGCACTTTTTCACCATGCTTGTATCCAGTGGGGCTCTTCAAACGTACTTTTCCACCATGCTCGTATCCAATGGAGTTCGTCAAACGTACTTTTCCACCATGCTTGTGTCCAATGGAGTTCGTCGAACGTACTTTACCACCATGCTCGTATCCAATGGGGTTCGTCAAACGTACTTTACCACCATGCCCGTATCCAATGGGGTCTTCAATCGTACTTTACCACCATGCTCGTATTCAATGGGGCTCGTCAAACCTACTTTACCACCATGCTCGTATCCAATGGGGTTCGTCAAACGTACTTTACCACCATGCTCGTATACAATGGGGTACGTCAAACGTACTTTACCACCATACTCGTATCCAATGGGGTTCGTCAAACGTACTTTACCACCATGCTCGTATACAATGGGGTACGTCAAACGTACTTTACCACCATGCTCGTATCCAATGGGGTTCGTCAAACCTACTTTTCCACCATGTTTGTATCCAATGGGGTTCGTCAAATGAACCCGTGCCCTTCAAATCTTACCTGTTATAATTTGTTGAAATACCTGATGGAACAGAAGAGAACTCAACATCTTTAATCTAACACTTGTTGTCATCAATTCCAGTCACTACAAATCTCCAGACTCTATTCTACTGCTAAATTTTGACAGGACATGTAGACCCAAAACCTCTTGGTCATATTCGACTGCTCTCTTTCAACCAATCCTGGTAGAGGACTGAAAAACAATATGTTAACAAAAGAAATTAATAGGTTTGCTCTCTGTGATGTCACAAAACAAAAATTTAATTTGCATAAATTATTATAATAAAGACTGAAAATTCAAACATACTCTAAATTGGTCTAAATTTAATCAATTTTGATGAAACTCTGCTATTTGATGCTTTTTAGCACATTTTCTTCCAATTAAATTCATGTACTTGCTTCCTGTCCATAGATTTGTTATCTTTTTCTTGTTCATAGAAAATTTATGTTTGAAAATTTGAGTTTATGGCTTAATCTTTGATCATGATGCGTAGACCTAAAAAGAATATTAAAACGTCTGATTTATTTTGTTCTTTTGAAACACTCTTAGGTCATACCTACACGGTTGTGGATGAACCCATGACATGGCAGAAGGCTGCATCGTACTGCCAGAAACAAGGGGGTATGCTTGCCCATGTCCCAACCAGCTCGACCCAGTATTATATTGACCGTGTTTTGAATGACTTTGAGAAAGGTGGTAAGTCTTTATGTTCCTGTACAGTGAGTATTGTAAATGTTGCCCATGTTAGATCTCAGGGGTAGAAAAAATATTTACATTCTGGGATCATAAAAAGTCTCAAGAAAAGAAAATCTGCAAGCATGTTGAAGAAAATCGTTTTTCTGTCTTTTCTTGTTTCTTTCTTTCCTTCTCTCCATTTTCCCTTTTCTTTCACCCATTTTCCCTTTTCTTTCAACCATTTTCCCTTTTCTTTCATCCATTTTCTCTTTTCTTTCACCCATTTCCCTTTTTCTTTCACCCATTTTCCCTTTTCTTTTACCCATTTCCCTTTCTTTGCCTCCTCTTTCTGGAGACCTGAAATAATTGTTGGTGCCGTGGTCTGCTGTATTTTCCACCCCAGATCTCTCCTAGTCTTCTAATCATAGCTTTTGCTCAGATTATTCTTACTATTGTTTAAAATTGATTAGTTAATCCTAATAAGTTTTTTTGGTGAGAAAATATATAAACTAAACAGCTGTCTGGTGTAAAAGATAATCAATTCCAGGTTAGATCATGCATTTGGCTAAAATAAAATGAATATTTTAGTTTCTGATATAATTGTACCCAATCCTGGCTCAATAGTTAGGACACTTAGAACAAATATTTTGTAAAAAAAATTAATTCCACTCTTCTAAATGGAAACTTACCTACTGATAGACGTAATGAAATTCTTACTTTGATCAGGCATGTGAAACCTCCCCTATTTAGCGGATTTCCACTAATTCAACAATTACAATTCCACTGGTCATTAAGTTTTCCGGTTTTCCCAGGTCCCTGTACCCCCATCAGAGGCCCTTTAGCAAGCCACTGCCCCCCCCCTCCCCCTCCCCCTTACCCACACCGTTTAGATTCAGACAATACCTTGTGCTGCACGCTTGGGCAGCATTTGTGTAATAAATTATATTTCAGCTATTTTATTTATTGCTCATTCACATGCCTGATTTGATGGCATTATATGATGTTAAACTAACTTTTGGGACAGTGTGAAAGAATACATGATTGATATTCTTGATCCATAAATGAAAAAAATATGGTTTAAAGTTTTTGAAACTTTTCTTTTCATTCAGCAACAAGAAACTTACATATGTTTTAATTTGCTCACAGTTTTGTAAGTAAGAATGCCAACTGGCTTTGGAATTAAGTAGTGTCCTCCTCCACCCCACGCCCATCTGCAGTAAGGTTTTGAAATAAAATTGTATAATTTTGATACAAAATATATGTAAAATTTAATTAATGGTCGATTAAAATTCTGAAAAATAAAAGTTAGGATCATCATGCGGAAAAATCACGCAAATTTAAGATCATGTGTCAGAACTGTGGACAAATTTAGGATCATGAGTCAGAAAAATTTAGGATCATAAGTCAGAACTGTGGAAAACTTTAGGATCATTCTTCAGAAAAATTGGATTGTAAAGAAATATGGACTATTCAATGCACACAGTTTGAGTGCACAAAATAGTTCTTTAATTTTCTTGTTGTATTTATTTTTTGAAATGTGTGGGAAATTGAATACAATTCAATGCCTTCAGTGCCTACCTGCACCCGCCACCTGAGTTAATCCTGAAACCTCAGGTATGACAATTACCAACCCGACTTCCTGTTCAGTATATTGTGTTTCCACTCAAAACAATGATTGTTTATCTGCCATTCCCATGCACAGCCACAGTCATGTAGCCCAAGGCTATTTGTAAGTATAAGATTACACAAAGCCAGTGCTGAATAGTCAAGGCACTTTTGTGATTGAAATCACTCATCTGTGTTAAGTGTCTTAGTGGGAGAAATTTGTTTTCAAACATGTGATGAAAATAACTGTGTGTCATAATGCCTGGGTGATAATGTGCATTAAGTGTGAATGATTGACGGACCATTTCTCCTAAGAAAAGATATTGCTTCATGAAAATTAAAAAAGTTTTTCTTGTGTTTGATTCAAGTTCTTTTCTGGATCTTCCCTTGATAGTTATACTTAACAGCAAAGGGGTGTGGATAGGGTTCAACGACAAGGCCCACCAAGATTACTTTGAATGGACGGACGCATCTCCTGTCACCTACACAAACTGGAATAAAGGGGAGCCAAACAACTTTGCTCTTAAGGAGGATTGCACATTTGTGTATACAATGGTAAATTAGAATAGTTACTTTTAAAACTCTTACGAAAATATTTCTATGGAAAATTCTTAAGTTTACCATTTTACAGTTTGTTAAATCTCAAATCTTGCTACATATTTTCAATCCTTTTCCTGCAAGAATCAACAATTCAGCAGGTATGACTTTAAAGTTGTGCTAGAAGCAATCAGAACACTTACGAAGGAAAACTCATTGATATTATATTTCAGTACACTACTTTTAATCTGTAAACAAACTGGTGCTTATTGTGAAGAGCCAGGTTTTGTAGCTAGAGTTCGTTCTTTGGTTGTTCTTGTGAACTTAAAAACCTGTGTATTAGATACCTTCTTGGATACTCATCAAATGAATTCAAAACAGTTCCATTAAAATAGCCCTATATATTTTTAGCGGTTGCTTTTAAAAAAAGTGAAGGAAAAGTTATTATGGGGAATGGGGGAAGTACGTTTTGTAAATGTAAAATTTAGAATGATTTTAGAAGATTGATTTTTAAATGCTCTATTTTTGGAAGAATTATTTGGTCTGGGAATAATTAGATTATTACCATATTTCATTTTAAAATATATTTATAAGTTTCAATTTAAAACATGAATTTATAACAAAAATGTGATTAATATTTCTTGCACTCCTTTAAATTTAAACAGAGTGGCACCGACCAGAGTGGTTTGTTCTATCGTGCTGGGAGATGGAGTGACTATGACTGTGAAGTAAGTGATTTTGGGTATGTCTGCATGAGACCCAAGGAACACATGGAACCCACAGATGTACCTCCTCCACCTTCTAATTGTCCTGAGGTAAGAATCTTTTTGTTTGCACTCTACCTCCTCAGAAAACTTCTTAGTTGAAAAAGCACACCAGCTGCACTAGAGCTAGATCCTGTGCCTTCTCTGCAGCAGCTCCATTTGTCTAGAATTCCTTCCCTTGAAAGTGTGTTATGCTATCTCTATTGAGCAATTTAAAAGACTGTTACAACTTTACATTATTGTTTCTACCCTATCTATTGTTTTCTTGATTTGTAACTTCCTCGAGCACTTAATGAATATACATACACTACATACAATTGAGCTAAGAATTCTTTAAATTTCTTAAGCATAATTTTCTGAAGGAAGGAAACCCACTATGTGTCAGGATTTTTAAGTACTTCTCTAAGAGATCTTCTTTAAGTTTTATAATCATCAATGTATAAGGAATTGTGCTTTCTAGCTCAAGTTCCCACCTTCTAACAAGCAAAACATCATTTCATGCTGGATTCACATCCTCACTGAATTCACTTACTGGTTGTTGTGCAGTAAAACAGTGCCGTGTGATTGATCATCATTAGTTTTCTTGTAGGGTTGGATGCATACAGATACATACTGCTACTTTATGACAGAAAATGTTCAGACTTGGCAGGATGCCAGAGACACGTGTTCCAGGGAGAACGCTGACTTGGCAACCATTCCTAGCTTGTAAGTATTTGCAACATAAATGAAGCCCTTTGATAGGATGAAGATAGTGATGTACATATATTTATAAAGTGCTCTTTTGAAAAGGCTTCAAGGCATTATAACAAGTTCTCATGCCAACATCATTATGGTTATTCTCCAAGGAAGATCCTTCCAAATATTAGACCATTTCAACTCTGAATCAGCAATTTTCAGAAAACTAATTTAAATTGTCACATGGCCAAAATTTGCATATTTGTATACTAGTAAAATCTTATCATCCAATCAAATACTGGGTATTCTTGGCTGTCAGGACAATCGAATGCTTATCATATTTACATTATCATGAAGATAATACACTCACATATTTTTACCTACAACATTTCTAGCAAGTGCAGTTGATTGGTTGGGTAACAAAGAGAACATTCCCACAGCAGTTGATTGGTTGGGTAACAAAGAGAACATTCCCACAGCAGTTGATTGGTTGGGTAAGAAAGGGAACATTCTCACAGCAGTTGATTGGTTGGGTAACAAAGGGAACATTTCCACAGCAGTTGATTGGTTGGGTAACAAAGGAACATTCTCACAGCAGATGATTGGTTGGGGATCAAAGGGAACATTCCCACAGCAGTTGATTGGTTGGGTAAGAAAGGGAACATTCTCACAGCAGTTGATTGGTTGGGTAACAAAGGGAACATTTCCACAGCAGTTGATTGGTTGGGTAACAAAGGGAACATTCTCACAGCAGATGATTGGTTGGGAATCAAAGGGAACATTCCCACAACAGTTGATTGGTTGGGTAACAAAGGGAACATTCTCACAGCAGATAATTGGTTGGGGATCAAAGGGAACATTCCCACAGCAGTTGATTGGTGGGGTAACCAAGGGAATATTCCCACAGCAGTTGATTGGTCAAAGTACTGAAGTTTTACTAAAATGATTTGAAATGGGTTAAAGAGTAGCCAAAGAAGTAAAACAGAACCTGTAGTATGGTCATTATAATTTACCACTGGGAAAAAGTTTGAAGAAAATTGTTTAGCTAAAAAGTGTCTAATCAATTTTGTTTAAGTAATTATCAAGAATCTAAGGAGGTCAAAGGTGCTAACCTTGTACAATAAACTTTCCACACCAGTCATTTCTACACAAATGAGACAGAACTTGATTATTTCTCAAATGATTTGAAATGGGTTAAAGAGTAGCCAAGGAAGTAAAACAGAACTTAACATAATAAGATATTGAAGTAGTTTCTTCACTATTTTGTTTCTTGTAGAATCCTCTTTCACATAAGATGGACTTACTTGACCATTGAGCTAATAATTTTAATGTTATATCTCTAGATTTTATTTCCTGTGATTTTAGTGGTATTTTAGTGCTATCTAGTCATTATTCTACACATTTAACTCATCAGTTACGAGCAATACCAGTTACAGGATCAGATGGAGGGTAGATCAGGTCTCTTCTGGATTGGCCTAAACGATCGGGAACATCTTGGATTGTACCAGTGGGTTGATGGAAGTAAGGTTATCTATACCAACTGGGACATCTACCAACCAGGTAAAGATTTGTAACATTTGAATTCATTCAATCTTGGATTGTACCAGTGGGTTGATGAAAGTAAGATTATCTGTACCAACTGGGACATCTACCAACCAGGTAAAGGTTTGCAGCATTTAGAATTCATTCAATAATGTAACCCTTTGTCAGATGGGGACCATTAGGAACATCGCGCTTCAATCAATCTCTGTCTGACAATGTAAATAGTAATCCTTGGCAGGTAGAGACCATAAAGGAGACTAATCTAAAAAAGTTAAAAATAATTTGTCGGATGGGGCCAGAAAGATGACTTGAGTTTTACTCAATTTTAGTTTGAAAAGGCTTATTTTTTAAACAAGCTTGATTGATCCAACTTTGGAAACTTAACAAGCAATATGAAGAATTAAATGTATGGTAAACATGCCATAGGGATAAGCAACCTTGCAAGAATTTTATCCAAATTGTTGTGGTTGTTCCAGTATATCAAACAAAATTAGGTAAACTAGGTGATGACTTTTGCATAAAGTACATGAGGAAATAACCATCCTAATGAGGAATGGTCCATCAAGCATTCATGGGTTTTGCACAAAGTCCTTCCAAGCATATAATCTATCATTATATTTAGGCTCAGCCAAGGACTAATTTAATTCGCTTCACTGCACAGCAGTTACGTGGCTTTAGCTCCAGATGAATGACATATTCTGTACAGTGTAACAGAAGCTGGTTGCTAACAAGTGAACTGTTAATAGACTATAAAGATGCTGTCAGTTTGAAGGTATAAATTACTCCTATGTAGTGTATGGTGTAACAATAGCTGGTTGCTAGTCAATGAACTGTGAAGAGTCTCCCGAGTTGAATGGTGTGGATTACCCCTGATTTTGAGAAAATTGAGGGTGTTGAGTTGGAGGGGTCTATATGCCAAAAATTCTCAATGTAGTGGTCTAAACCCAGAGAGTGCTGACAATTCGTTTCAAACAAATTTTATTGAGTGGGAATTCTATCAGAAAAAAATGTTTTTGCTGCCAATGCCATTAAGGTATGAATTTCTTGATTTTTATTTGAAATATCAACCGAGTAAAACAAAAATGACAATTTTTATTCGTCATACATTATACAAGTAGTGCTGTTGTGACATTGCTCTATTACATATCGATTATTGTGGTGAAAATTTTTGCAATATATCGTAGTATTATGATACTTTTTAAGAAAACTGACTCATGACACATTGTTAATATCACTAACGTTATAATTGCTCATGGAGTTTAACAATTTACCCCTGATATGAAGAATGCAAGAAAAAAGAATTGCAGATCTAGCAGATGACATGATTGCGTGACAACATGACCATGAATCATCGAAGTGAGAGCCTGAATGGCACATTCTGGACCAATTTTTCTTTTGCCAACTTACATCGGCGCGTTACCAGTGTGTGGTGACGGACCACGAATTTTAATTATGAGTGTTTATGTTTCACGATTATTTTGCACGTTTTTAATGGCCTAAAGTTAACTTCTAAATTTAGTACCGTAACGTTAGAATTGTAATGTAGGAAGTAGCCTAGCCTAGTTGCGCGACAATTTCTTAGTTGAGTATTACTATTAGTTTTTGGTATCGCGATATGTAGCTAGAGACATATTTCATGTTGTGGCAAAAGAGATATTGCGATAATCGATATGTCATGACAGCACTATATACAAGAAATCCTATTTTAATAATTCATTATAACAGATAATACAGATGGCCGCTGCGTCAGCATATTGTTCCAGCAGAACTCGGATGGATACTGGGATGACCAGACTTGTGACAGCAGATACAGCGCCATTTGTCAAAGAATCCAGGACGGAAAATCCCCAGAGTCAGGGCCGGTTACGCCATCACCGCTTGGCATGTGTCCAAGTGGATGGCTTGAGCATGGTTCCTACTGTTATCAAGTGAGTCTTACAATCTTCTGGTGGGGGGGGGGGCACTTTATAGTAAAAGTAGTAAGGGTGTGTAGCCCATCAACCGAAAATCACGCCCACAGTATGACAGATTTTTGGTACTAACAGTATGAAATTATACAATATTGATATTCGCAGTATGAATGAAGTCCATTGTGAAACCTGCAATATTAAATATTCAATGGAAATATTGTAAAAATGGACCAGCAGTATGAAATTAACAAAGAAACACAACATTTTTGCGACCTTCACTAAGAAAATATGAAAAAAGGGCACCTGTACTGTAAAAATGATGCAAAAAAGGCACCTGCTCAGTCTACACATATATAAACCTCACATGTGAAAGTGCCCCCCACCCCTACCACCCCTCTTCCCCAGCAATTTTCATGATGAGTAATTCAGTCTATAATATTGCAATGTATTGCATTCAAAATCAACAGTTTCTAATAACTTACTGATGAAAACATCTTTTCAATCCAAAATTAATGAGAACTCCCTCATGTATTTTTCTTGTCTAGTTCAACAGGCCAAAGAATGCCTCACAGCGCATGAGCTGGGATGATGCCGCTAACTACTGTCTACAGGAGACGGATTTCCAGGGGTACCTGGTGTCACTCCACAATGATACCACAGAAGAATGGCTGAGACAAGAGGCAGCAAAACTAAACCCACAGTAAGTTTTACAAAAAAAAACTATTTTGTAAAGATAAATAACATAATCTCCCTGCTGAAAATTCCAGAACTGGGTTTTTTCAACTAGGTTAATATGGAAATTGGAACAACTGGGTTGAACTGGGTTGAACTAGGTTATATACTTTGCCCTATTTTAACCCAGATCAACCTTGTTGAAAACTTCAAATGGGTTGAACTGGAATTCACAGCAGGGCTATGCTGATTTTCATCAATTTTTCATACAAAACTTTCTTGAAATTCTTTTGAAGAGATGAAGATGACCATTTCGTTTCAACCAACATTGAAATGGTAGATGTGGAAAGGTGTGACAACAATTGTGTCCAAGATTGAAGACCTGAACAGTAAGATTGTTTTATTGATTATTTTTTTTCTCTCTCTAATTTTAGAGTTGATACCAACGAGGCCTTCTGGACTGGACTCAATGATAGGGGAACGGATGGATGTAAGTTAACTTTGCATATGTGATGATAGGAATTAGAAGCTCTCATTCTGCGCCAAATTTATATGATGATTAAAAATTAATGTTGTGGCTGAGTGTTTATATTCATATTTAATGCACGGGACAAAGGACTTTGCCCTAGTAGAATGGCCTGACTTTAGGAGGGTCATTCGCGAGTGCAAAGTACTTTGAACCGTGCATTAAGTACACATATAAACAAGATGCCAAAACATTAATCTTTTTCGTTTTAGATTGTTTAAAATGCATAAAAAAACAACTAAAGAGAATGAAAAATGAGAAAAAGTTTACATAAATTTCATCACTTTATTAAAAAACTTACCTGTTTTGAAAATGGAATAAACCAAATAAGCATTGTCGTGCATTAACGGTATTAAATGCACGGGTCACAACTATGCAAATACTCATAGAAATTTTATAATGGGTGATATATGATAAAAAGCTTAAAGAGATGAAGCAAAAGTATATCAAGATGCTGATTTTTACATAAATTTAATGCATATGTGATGATAGGAATTAGGAGCTCTAATTCTATGGCAAAACTTTATGATGGATGATATATGATGAAAAAATAGCACAAATATTATGCATCATCAATGATTATGCAAAACATTTGTCCAATAGCACAAATATTATGCATCATCAATGATTATGCAAAACATTTGTCCAATAGCACAAATATTATGCATCATCAATGATTATGCAAAACATTTGTCCAATAGCACAAATATTATGCATCATCAATGATTATGCAAAACATTTGTCCAATAGCACAAATATTATGCATCATCAATGATTATGCAAAACATTTGTCCAATAGCACAAATATTATGCATCATCAATGATTATGCAAAACATTTGTCCAATAGCACAAATATTATGCATCATCAATGATTATGCAAAACATTTGTCCAATAGCACAAATATTATGCATCATCAATGATTATGCAAAACATTTGTCCAATAGCACAAATATTATGCATCGTCAATGATTATGCAAAACATTTGTCCAATAGCACAATTATTATACATCTTTATTGATTATGCAAAACATTTGTCCAATAGCACAAATATTATGCATCTTCAATGATATTGCAAAACATTTGTCCAATAGCACAAATATTATGCATCTTCAATGATTATGCAAAACATTTGTCCAATAGCACAAATATTATGCATCTTCAATGATTATGCAAAACATTTGTCCAATAGCACAAATATTATGCATCTTCAATGATTATGCAAAACATTTGTCCAATAGCACAAAACATCTTTATTGATTATGCAAAACCAATAGCACAAATATTATTTGTCCAATCTTTATGCATCTTCAATGATTATGCAAAACATTTGTCCAATAGCACAAATATTATGCATCAATGATTTATTTGTCCAATGATTATGCATCTTCAATGATTAAAGATTTGTCCAAAAGTAGCACAAATATTATGCATCTTCAATGATTAAACAAAACATTTGTCCAATAGTAGCACAAATATTATGCATCGTCAATGCTTATGCAAAACATTTGTCCAAAAGTAGCACAAATATTATGCATCTTCAATGATTAAACAAAACATTTGTCCAATAGTTTAGAAAGAGGTAATTCATTTTCAATGACATACATACAAATTGTCGTGGAAATGCAGTTATGATCTAGAATTAGACTTATTGAGCCAGTCACTTTTCAACAAACTGGGAATATTTGACATGTGATAACCCCTAAATGGTGTGAAATATCAACATTTCACCAATTCATTTCTTTCATAAAAATCATGTCAATGATAATAAGTAATGTGGACAGAGTTGGATTAATTATAAAATTTCCCACGCTTTTGAAAAAAAGTGTTGGAAATCTTCCTACGAAAAATTCCACAAATATTATTAATGTAGTGAATACATCTTTATATGCTTCCCTCTTTCACAATTTAATGTACTATTCATTCCACATTTTTAGGCACATATTTACCAAAAATCTTTTTATATTTTTCTTTAATAAAAAAAATTCTTCCAGCGAATTCTTGTTTTTCCCATGGTTATAACCACAGGAACCATAGATTTATTTTCAACTCTGAATGTGGAGTGAATCTTATTTCTATTTCCTTTTTTACATTCAGATTTTTACTGGACAGACAACAGCTACATCATTGAATATGTGAACTGGGCCGAGGGTCAGCCAGACGACCAAAGCCACACTGAAAATTGTGTCCAGATATACCTCGGCAGTAAGACCCGAGGATGGGAGGATGAAAACTGTGCTTATAAAAGAAACTGGGTTTGCCAAGTCCAAAAACGTAAGATCATCTTCAACATCACAAGATACTAGATTTATCCTCCTTAATGTAGGAGTTTAGATTTTCACCCTAGATTTCATGTTTGAAATATCTGAAGCTGCAGTTGAGTTAAAAAAGACAATTTTACATCTAAATTGAGATTCGCTCAGTTGAAAATGAGGGCAGACAGTGCAGCATGTTTGTAATACTTATGATGCTTTTAGTGTATGAGCTGTTATGTGATCTAGTGTATGAGCTGTGATGTAGTCTAGTGTATGAGCTGTGATGTAATCTAGTGTATGAGCTGTGATGTAATCTAGTGTATGAGCTGTGATGTAATCTAGTGTATAAGCTGTGATGTAATCTAGTGTATGAGCTGTGATGTAATCTAGTGTATGAGCTGTGATGTAATCTAGTGTATGAGCTGTGATGTCAACACTTATGTTAATTGATATTGAATCTTATTTGTCTTATTACAGAGGGCAGTATACCTACTGATCCGACTACAATACATCCAACTGAATGTGAGTACATACCCATACATAAACTTATCAAATTTTTATGGAGTATTTGCATTGTCAGACCCGTGCATTAAATCCTCGTAATGCACGAATTTGAGTATTTGGTTTAGTCCATTTTACAACAGGTGAATTTCTCATCAATGCAAAAAAATATATGTAAACTTTTCTCGTTAAATATCATTGTTTTGTTGTTTTTTATGCATTTCAAACAATCTAAATGTTATAAAAAAGATTAATATTTTAGCATCGTGTTTATAGTTATATTGAATGCATGGTTCAAAGGACTTTGCACTCCTATAGTCAGGTCATTCTATCCGGGTCAAAGTCCTTTGCCCCGTGCATTAAATTTGCATATAAACACTCTGCCTCAACATTAATCCTTTTCAAACCGACTTTAGCCGAACTTGTTTACTTCAGTTCTTCGACCAATCTATTGCTGGTGGAATTTTCCTTTTTGTTTCCCCACTAATTAGTCCTTAAGTCTATATTTCTTTAATTCCCAGTGCCTTGTCTTCCTGTCTGATAAATAAAATTCTGCTATGGCTGTCCCCTCCTAATTCTAAAATGTATTTCTCAACACCTACATTTTTTAATTCCTTCTGCCTTGTAATGCATGTTCTAAAGAGGTAAATTGCCATAATGGTATTCAAATCAGAGTTTTTGCAGACTATCCCACATTCCTGGTGTTTGAGACTTGAGGGCTACGCTGGTCAGTGTAAATTCTACTAAGTGAGAAATTATGATCTTCTAGATACAACCATAAAGGACTTTGATAAACAAAGCTACAGGGGCTACACTGGAATTGGTAGTAAAACTGGTGGTACCATGTCAGCCTATTTAAGATTATTAGGCTACATGGGCTACAATGGGAATTTTTAGCATTTGAGAGTGAAGAGCAACAGGGCAATACTGGAAAGCTACTAGCCATTCTGCTACAAGCCTTTCTGTGGCCTTTCTGTAAAGGTAACCTTCAATACCGCAGGGGTATTCTGCAGTTATGCCTTCAAATCATTAATCTTACAAAATTCATATGTAGAGCTTTTGTATTTTAGCAAATATATGCGGTGAAGACTACAAGGACTGGGTGTACTACAATGGTGGGTGTTACCAAGCAATGGGCATCGGAGGTCAATCCTTGTATAAGACCTGGGAGGCAGCAGACAAAGAGTGCATGCATATCAGAGGTCATCTGATGTCTGTGCACGATCCATCCGAAAACAGCCTCATCAGATCTTTTGTAAGTTACAAGAAAATAAATTGTGTATAATTTGTATCAAACAGATATGATGTGTTTCATAGTGACCTTGGTATTTTCTTTTGTATATCTGTTTTTTTTTTTTTAATGACTATTGTAATTATCTAAAGCGGTGCAGCAAGTTTGACTCAAACTTTTTGAGTCTTTATCATACACCCAATCTTTATCATACACCCAATCAAATTCTAGCAGGAATAAACTTTTCATCATTTTCTGTCTTTCTAAGATTTAGGAACGTTAAAATGGCTCTGCTTAAAATCAGGAACATCTCAACCGGCCCTCAAATGGAGCAGATTAGGTTGGAGTCGAGTTATTTATTTTTTGTTGCCCAAACCACAAAACTGTATACAGTTTCACCTCTCCAAAGCTCCTTCAAGATAACTTCTTTCCCACTGGTGTTACATAGTATTTTTAGTAACACACATCTAAATATAATAGCAATCCTTTGTAATATAAGTAGTAACCGTAATCAATGCTGGCATTGTTTTTCTTTGCTGCTAGGGAAAGGTAAAATAAACTATGATCATGAAACTATTTATACCTCAATGTTATGATGCAAAGTTAATCTACTTGAATGATGTGGTTAATTTGTTGCTTTATAATTGCAGGCCAAATTTTGAAGCAGTGCCATTAATGAAAGAAATTGAAAGAACTGCATAAAGATGTTTGCCCAGTCATACATCACACATTTTGCTTAAATTAAAAACTGATCAGACTTAGAGCAGTCATAACTCCATTCACAATTCATAAATAAATCTGCTCAGATTTTAAAACTCTTTCAGCCCATATAGAAATTACCTCATGTCCATAGACACTAAATCAGTTATCTACGAATTGATAACTTTTGGTGATAAAGTTGGATGCAAATTTTGTTTTTGCCAGTACTAATCTGTCTGACGTTTTGTCAACAAACATATCTTGAGAAGTAATATATTGTTTAAGAATATATGGATAAGTAGATATGATGTTTTTAAAAGAAATAGAAAACATTGAAGGGAAGGATCAATGCCTGTTTTGCCATCCATATTTGCCATGGCAAAAAAAAAGTAAACCTAAAAACTAAGCACAGTCATTGGGCATTATTAAATCTATAGACCTTTTCAAACCGAGTTTAGCCGAATAAGATTTCTTCAGTAATTCGACCAATCAAATGCTGGGGAACTTTTTCTTTGTTTCCCAACCAATCAGGTGCAGGTTTGAGGAAAAAATTTAAGCAGCAATACGCGCGTATTTCCTTCATGTATAACGCACCTATGATACATGCGCTTGAAAAAAAAGATTCATACCCTTGGTCCCAAACAGTGCATGAATTGTGCAGACGGCCAAGATTCCTTCAGTATTTTATTGGTCAATAAGATTCCTCCAGTATACGATTGGTCCATTATGGACACATGAATCTTGGCCATGTGACATTATTTAAATTAGTTATTGGGAAATTGCCGATTCAGATTTGAAAGGTCTATAAGACAAGCAAAGAGATAAGTCAGATTTATTTCAGATTTTACAGACAAATGTGAAACTATGGAGGCGTAACAATGCTTCTCTTATGAAACATTGTAAAGACTTTCAAGTGATGCATTGAGTTTAATATGAAGTTCATATTCATTCCTTTTACAAAATATTTAAGCAAAAATAAAAACTTGCATGAGGAAATAACTTTCTTTACGAGGAATGGTCCGTCAATCATTCATGGGTTTTGCACAAAGTCCTCCCAAGCATATAATGTGTATTTTCATTTAGTCTCAGCCAAGGACTAATCTGATTCGCTTTACTAAACAGCAGTTAGGTGGCTTTCAAGCCCCAGATGAATGACATATTGTGTACAGTGTATTAGTAGCTGGTTGCTAACAAGTGAACTGTGAATAGACTATGAAGATGTTGTCAGTTAAGAAGGTATAGATTACCCCTGTGTTGTGTATGGTGTAACATTAGCTGGATGCTAGTCAATGAATTGTGAAAAGTCTCTCGGGTTGAATGGTGTGGATTACCCCTGATTTTGAGAAAATTGAGGGTGTCGGGTTGGAGGGGTCTAAGGGCCAAAAATTCTTAATGTTTCTTTGTTTTAGATTTTCACAATATTTCATTACAAGCTTCTAAATATGTTGATGGAGGGGTTCAACACAAAAATGGTTCGTAAACAATTTCTTCCACAAGCCCCAACATTTTCTATGGTATTTGTAGAAGAGTCAGAAGTGAATAGACTAATACAATAACATTAAAGAATCAGTTAGAGCAATTTCATTTTCTGTTTGTTCCTAGCTTATACAAAACCAACTGACTAAGGTGTGGATTGGGATGAGCTCCATGGGAGCTGAAGGCTATCGGTAAGTAAATTGATAGTGCAAGGTGTGTCGGATGGGAATGATGGGTCGCTATGGAAAGGAGGGTGTGTGGGTAGATACTGCATATTGCCTTATGCTGTATGTTTTTGTTTTTTTTTTTTCTTTGATGGTGAATTGGCTATCAAAAGTTTAAGACTTCCTCCAGAGCACCATTCACTCCATTTATACTGATTATGTGTTTGTATGTATTTGTATGTATGGGATGTGTGTATATATGTGTATATATATATATATATATAAATATTTTTTGGGTTCATCTTCTTCAAGTATTATTGTTGCAACTTATCCATTTATATTGATATTGTATGTAATTCTATTGTAAGTAATTTCGTGGAATGATAAATAAATAAATGAAAATCCACTTCAGTCTGACTCAGCATGACTTTGCCCATTATCTGTAGACATCCTATATGTAGCTTCCAAGAGCCTCTCACTGTCATACACATACTCATAGATTGCCTGCTCCTCACCCTTCCCAAAGCTTCAATCAACACCATTGCTGATCTCTTCCACAAAAACTCCCCAACGAAAAATCCTTTTCCTCCTCCATCACTTCTAATTACTAGAACTGTATCTAAGCTTCCTCTTCAGTACCTCCTTCCTATGCTCCACTCTGTCTCCTCAACCTCTTTTCACCTCATCTCTCTGGCACAATTTGACCTCCACTGTTGTGGCACAATTTGACCTTTTCTGTTGCGGTGCCATTAAACCTCAACAAACAAAGTAAAGGTAGTGCTACAGCTTTCCAACATAAGGAGCACACTGGGAAGAATCATTATTTTGGTATCTCACTAACAATTTTACCAAATGAACATGAAAATCAAACCTTTATTCCATAAATGATATTTGATAGATATTTTTTACAAAAATTTGCCATTGTAACAACAAATTTGATGGAAAGAATTGGTGCGTCTTACTGCTTCATACCACTGCGCTGGTTAGATAAAGTACTTGTTATTATGTTAATTAATATTGTTTAACATTTGAAATTTTGCAGTTATTTTCATTTATGTACCAAGAATAATACTTTATTTGAGGGTGCTCCATAGGCAGCAACATTGTAGCTGCAATCCCTTCAGTTTGATGTTTTGAAGTCTATAGACAATTCTACTGAAAAATTGGGTACTCTTTCTGTTCTGCTACCAAACAGAATTGTCATGGTTAACAAGGTACCGAGTTTGTTCACCTCTCTGGGTACCACGTATTTTCTTGAGCTTCTCTTTCATTGCTGATTTTTCATGTTGAAATGAGTACCATCTTGCTGGGGAATTAAACTCTTGTTTATTTCTTATTATTCCAAATTTTGATTTTTGATTGACAGGTGGACAGATACTTCTCCTGCTGATTATTTCTCTTGGAATGATGGTCAACCAGATGATCGCGACGGTGAACTTTCCTGCATCATAGGCACTCCCAATGGTATGTTGTACATACAGATTAACTTTACATTAAAAAAATCATAGGCGTATCTGCGGAGTACTTCTTTTCAGGGGGAAGGTGAAGTATTTTCTTGGAAAATTTTGCAAGAATTTTCATCACATATTTAAGTACAAGTATGACCTGGTTTATTTTTGTTTTTTCCCTTTTCAAACCTTTTTTGTTTTATTGCGTCATATATTTATCCTGAGTTTAGGCATCGGCTGAGGCGAAGGGGGTCACTTTGTTCATTCGCCCTTCCCACCTACCAAGCTGTCCCTCCTCTTGGGAACTGTTCTAAAATATATCCCGAGCATAGCAAAAAAAACTCACATGAAAGATAGTTAAAATTAAACAACTTCATGTCTAATTTGCAAATTTAAATGCAAATTACTTATATATAACAGGCAAACTTCTTTAGTTTTTGATATGAACCCATTGTTATTTTCTAATACTCTGCCCACTTTCTGAAAGACAACAGATGATTTTGATGAAGAATTTTTGATCTTTACTGTAACCTCTAATCAACATCTGAAATAAAAGACTTGTCTTCATTTCCAGTGGCTACAATAAAGTAAAGGAAATAATTGAAACTGCCTTCCCATGCCTGTGTCACAAATAATATCTGAAGCCTTCTAAACAGTGTACTTTAGCAGCTGTATGGATGAATGCGAAGTCAACAATGAAAATTTCTTCACTAACTTTGGGCATCTTTGATTTACTTTCATTTGTGGTGGTATTTGGATTTTTTATGGGGTGACTAACATTTCTTAGCCCATCATCTTGTTATGTTAGGTTATGTCATATCAGGATTCAGAATACACTAGACTTAGCGTATTTATCCCGTCTACAATAGGTCAATGGTCACATGATCAGTGCGACACCACGTTACCATACATCTGCAAGAAGACGCCCACCTCCAGTCCACCAACAGCGCCCGTCACCCAATCAGCGCCTGGCTACTGCCCAAAATCGTGGAAGAATTTTGGAAATAAATGTTTCAAGTTCATTGAGATTGAGAAAAGCTGGTCGGCTGCTAGGAATGTGTGTCAGTCAAATGGCGGAGACATGGCGACCATCCGGGATCGCTATGAGCAAGGTGAGATATCTCTTATATTGTGACGGCATTGAATACATGTCCCATTGTATGTATGCGTTAATATGCTTGTGTATGTTTTTATGATCCCCCCATATGAGGGAACTGGACAACAACTATTATATGAAAGGTATTAATCCTATGCTGCGACGACGACAAGTGAAAACACAATTACAATGACGGGGCCGTCGCCTGCGTATTCGGTTATGATAGTAACAATGGTATCATGAAACGCTTAATGCGACCCAGACGAGAACATAGGTACGACGTACGAACAGACATAACATCAACAACCTAGTCAATGTCCACAGCCTTTGATAACCAGGTGTGGTACACTGGCGTGTCTACCCAACCCATACTGACAGATACAGTTCTCTTTAATAGTCTTTAAAAACAGACATTGTGTATTCAAGGTATGAAGTGCCCAGGGTACTTAAATATGCCTTAATTTTATTGTGAATTTGTTCCAATAATTGTATAATAAAATTTCAGTGTCAAGTGTTTAGTCTGGAAGATACATGCTACATGATACCAATTATCTCTGATACTCCTACCATGTGGCAGGAGTTAAAAGAGTATCCGCCTTTCAAGCTGGAGGCCCTTCTGGGTTGGGTCAAACCAGAGACTTTAAAAATGGAACCTGCTGCTTCTAAACTCCACAGTTTAGAATGTGGCAGATTAAGAATAGCTGTCTCATTTGACTGGTGAGAGTTCTTTTAAAAACGATTTCTTCGTACTGTACTGACTGGTTGGCTCGGAGTAGAGTGTTTAAATCTTTTGCTGGGAGGCTTGTCATGATGAATATCTGTAACAATAGCGTTTTAGTCCAAAATCCTCAAAGCCTACAAGGTTGAACAAAAACATCACTTAAAATCACTCATCAATAAACAAACAAAACCTTCACTGTCAAATACCATCCTTTTTGTAAATTATTACTTCCAAGCCAGACACTTTGACAACAAGTAAAAACTTTTGTCCAATTGTGATGAGTGTGAAAGTCAGTGCAGCTGCAGTGAAATTTGTTTACTATCAATGTCAGATTTTGACCATGGAAAGTGAGGTGAAGTGTGTGGATTGTAGAAATAAGAAATCCCTGGTGTAATTGCTAATTGCTTGTGCTGGATTGTGGTTTCTGTTGTGAGCAATATAGACCCTGACAGATTTGAGATTTTGTCGGGGCTTAAGACACAAAATGCATTGCGAGGTTTAGACTTAATGGTGTTCGATCCTACGTCGGGTTTTACCAGAGACTAAACATGGAACCTGCTGCTTCTTCGCTTGGAACTGCAGGGTAATGATGTGGCTGGTCACATGTTTCGTTGCACCAGGGTGAAGTCTTGGTTTGTATGGAGGGATGGCTTGTTTGTAAAGCACTTTGGGAAGACTATTCCTTAACCTAACATTATAATTATTTACTATTGTATACCATGTAAGTGGCAGCACTTCCTTTGTTGATACTTTTTACTTTGGTATGAACAAATTTTAAATTATTTTAGTGCTTTCAGAGACTCCCATTATTCACGATATTTACTTTACTTCACAGCCTTCATTACCACCCTGTTAGAGGATGTACAGTACAATGTCTGGATTGGTCTGAACGACATGGAAATGGAGGGCAAGTTCCGATGGGCGGATGAAACGGCGGTAACATACACAAACTGGGAACACTTGGAACCAAACGGTGGACCTGGGGTAAATACATGTTCCAAATTTGTTTCTTCCACCCTTGTGTGCTTTTACATGCTTTAGTTTACCTCGTCTTACATCGTACTGAATTTTTATAAATATTTGTTCGAATTCAGTATTAAAAAAAATCTGGGGATAATTCAAATTTTACGCCAGACTGGGGAGGGAAAGGAGGGGCTGGGGAGGGGGAAGGGGGGGGGGGCGTGTTTATTTTCCCAACGCCTTCTGGATTCATGCTCATGTTTAAATGTATTATTTGATGTTTACTGTCAACGTGCTACTTGTGTTACTTGGAACCTTTTGATGATGATGAATTGGGTTGGTGGGGACACTCGATAGGTACAGTATGTTATAGGGAGTTGCATTAATTGGCATGCTGACAGCAGCTTCTGCAGAGTAACTTTCTAAATGTAGCACTCCCATCCCCCTACCAAGAAAAGAAACAGAAAAGTGGATCAGATTTAGCTTTGTGTTTATATAGCTTTTTATATGTTTGTATAAAATATGAATGGAATTTACTTCAAGTTATATCTTACCTTCCATGCTATAAATATGCAATCTGGTCCAATGACCTGATTCTAATGCACTTCTAACTGAAATAAAAATGTAGGTACCAACCCAGCCCTGACCTCCATTATACCTCTAACATCCCTCACTTCTTTTTAGCGCATTGCTGTCCGAGTCACAACATCGCTGAGACTGGTCAAAAATTTCTTTAGAATTTTCACCCTTTTTCTAACATTTTCTTTTTTGCAGCTCCAACTGTGAAGGTTTTTAAGCTGTTTGGCACTTTTTCTTCAAGCTTTTTTCAGACATCTGAGGTAAGATGAGGTGGCCATTGACTCGGGAAATATTCGACTCACAGGAGACTCACAGGACTATCTCCATTGAGCTTGCACTAAGTCATAGAGTGATTTTTCCATCCGCCCGTTCAAAACGGGTGGCTAGAATAGGAGAGTCAGACTCTCGTGGCAGGAGGCTTCATTCCCTAGTGCACCTGGTGTGCCAGTTTTAAGGGCCTCTTTCCCACAGGTAGATGTGTTTGCAACCTAGGCCCCCGTCCTACCTTGACGATAGCCTAGTGTTATACTGTGCGTATGTTTTACATGTTAGGATATCTTCAGTAAGGTTCTCATATGCATTAGGCTCGATGTCACCACAGGATGGCTTTGAAGTTTGCTGCAACTAGCTCCAAGGAGTTACAGTTTGTACAAGAGAGCATTTTTTTTTATTTAAGTGTTCGGCTAGGGGCGGCACAGGAGGTACCCTGGTAAAGTTCCCTTTGTGCCCCCTTTTCGAGAGAATTCACCGGTTCATTTTCTCTCCACAGACACCAAGTGAGCAGTGGTTAGTGTTTTCCATGCCTCCTGTGTTTTCAAAATTGTTGCATTTCTTGCATTTTTTCGGGTTTCAACATTTTTCAGATATAAGTCTATCTGATTTTTTTTCTGGTGTACTAAATTGCTGTGGCATGACTCATACTATGTACATTGTCTTCCACAGTGCCATCTCACCCATGTAAGGGTTGTCAGTACATCCCCCACAGGGGAGCTTTGGTGTAAGTTGTATATTAATCGCAGTGTAATGCCATAATCTCACAAAGTCAACTACATATGCCAGTGCATCATGGCTCAATGTAACTGAGTCAGTGGGGTCACAGGTAGTAGTCAACTTGATTAATTCATACTGATCAACCACCCTAGTACGTCACAGCTCGCTGCTACTGAGTCAGTGGGGTCATAGGTAGTGGTCCGTCTGGTGTAAGGTAAAACTTAGAGACTAAGTTGCATCTTAACGACGTAACTTAGGATAAACCGCACATAATACTAGTAATACTCGATGCTGTCGAGTCAGTGGGTCACTGGTAGTGGTACGTAACTTCTCATAACACTGCTGTGGGCCATGGATCCACGTAAGGACCATTAGTACCACAAGGGGCGGTGTCTTAAGAAAGTTACAAGTAACTTTACAGCTCGCTGTAGAGCCATTAAATTACTTTTACGGGTCCATACAGCTCCATTGAATGGCTCCATATGGGCCCATACGGCTCCATAGAGTGGGTTGAACGGCTACGTATGGGTCCGTGCCACGGCTTTACACCTCCAAATGGCGCTATTGTACGGCCCAGTACAGGTCTATGTGGCTCTGGTGAACAGGTCCGTATGCTCCATAGGAATTAAATGGGTTAACGTACAGCATACAGCAAACCCGGAAGTATACCCACTGTACCCAGTGTAGCTGTATAGCTACGTGGTAAGGTGATAATAAATCAAACTCTATAGGAAGTGTAGCTTCATGGAAGCTAATTTCATCTTGCTAAGAATACCTACCTACCTGACAAAGGTCAGTATTCAGGCGGTCCACCTACCGGGCAAGAAGAACATGATCACGGATCTGTAATCTCGCCTTCAGGGAGCACCCACAGAGTGGCCCTCCTGCCGCAGGTGGCCAAAGCAATCTGGATTACTTTCGGTCTCCTGGACGTAAACCTGTTTGCGTCCATGAACAACTACAAACTACCAATGTTTTGCGCTCTTGACTCCTGACCTGAGGGTCTGGAGAGTTGACACATTCACAAATGAGTAGACCCACTTTGTAGGCTATGCCTTTCCACCGTTCGTGCTAGTACCGAGAGCACTAGACAGGGTGACATATGATCAGTGTCACACGCTACTTCTGGTAGCTCCCAATTGGATTGGCCCGGCCAACTGTGGTTCCCTCGGCTGCTCGATCTATTCGCGGGTTTTCTGTACGAGCTTTTATTCAGAGGTGACTTATTCTCGATTCCGGGCTCTGGCAAACTGCATCACAATCCAAAAGCACTTAATTTGACTGTGTGGCCTCTATCTGCAAATCATTGGTGTGGCTGGGCCTTTCGGAAGAAGCTGCCTAATTGGCAGCCCATAGTCAGAGACCTTTCTCTTTAGGGATGTATTCTGCCAGATTTGGAATGTTCCGAGACTGGTGTCAGAATAGATCGGTTTCTCCACATTCGGTATCTCTTGCTGACGTAGCGGATTTCTTATTGTATCAGTTTAATCTGAATAAATACATCAATACAGTCAAGGGTTTTCGGACAGCTATAGCAGCTATCCACCGGGGTTTTCCAGATGGGTCGACTGTCACTGATGCGTAGCCACTGGAAAGATTAGTGAAAGGAATGCTCTTACAAAGACCTTCATTTTGGTTGGTGCTCTTAGCCAAAAATCAGACTTTAGAGTTTCTACGGGAACCAATATTCCTTCCATCACTCACTATGTTTTCTGACACATCAGAGGATCAGACCTGGTACCCCATCTGATGTCTCAAGTACTACAATAAACCTACGCAACCATTACAGAATGACATAAAAGCTTCATTCGTTTCCTTACAAAATCCGCATAGCACTGTCTGCCCGACACTATTTCGAGATGGATTGTCCAGGCAACCACGCACAATAAATTAGCATTGTTCACGGAACAACCGCTTAAGGCACATCAAGTACGAGGCATAGCTACATGTACATCAATTACGCTACATGTATTTGGTGGGTTTGTCCCTTAACGAGATACTTCATGCTGCTGTATGGAAAACACCAGCCACATTCGATTCGTCTGCACATATCTAAAGGATATACCAGACTATCAAGGCCTTGCAAGGGCCGTTCTTTCAAGAAAAGAACCGCTCCTTTCATGAGGTGAATATCTTTGTCTTTTATTCACGTTCTCTCATTTCAGTTAGGATTCATTTCTTTATCTATTAACCTCTTGATTGTTTACTAACGAATTTTTTGCTGTTGTTCAGGCATGTTTTAATTTGTTAAATTATACTAACTGTTTGTTTCCCACGTGTTTAACAAAGCTGCCCCGATTCGCTTGCAAACCTTGTAAGTTTTCGCCATGACGTATTGGCCGTTGTTATACAGTTTGCTTCTGTTTACTAAGACTTTTCTATTAACATGTTCTATTCGGCGAATAACCCATGTTCATGCAACGTTTTGCCTTGGTTATTACTAACAGGTGGTTCCCTGTTCCTTCGTAAAAATTTTACTAATGTTTGGTAATTCCTATTCAGAGATTTTTTGTCCTTAAGAGGATAAGGAAATCAGTTCCTTAAGTAGGAAAACTAGTTTTAGTATTAGGACCAGCCTTTGTGGGCTTCGACCTGAACTCCCCTCCTTCTGATCCTTGGTTGCAATCTGATTGCATATTTATAGCATGGAAGGTAAGATATAACTTGAAGTAAATTTACCCCGCTTACAGTAGCAGGGATATTTACGAGACTTATACTTACCTTCCATGCGTCTCGGCCCGCTTCCCCTCTTGTTTAGACCTCTGTGGAATGTTAAGTGAGGAATGTTAGAGGTATAATGGAGGTCAGGGCTGGGTTGGTAACTACGTTTTTAGTTCGTTTAGAAGTGCGTTAGAATCAGGTCATTAGACCAGATTGCATATTTATAGTATGGAAGGTAAGTATAATTCTCGTAAATATTCTCGCTATTAAAAGCGGGGTAAGTTTATTTAAACAGCAAAAAGACTATGGGTTTTTTGGAAAAGTAATATTTGTGACAATATGTTGGTCTAATTTACAATACACTGCCCTTCATTGTTCACCCGCTCATGCCATAGTTATATGGTATTGCCACGTACATGCCTGGCATAAGTCAATTGTAATATTTAGTACCCTACGAATGTAATATTTCAATTTTTTTATGTGATATTAACTCTTGCTTACCATATCAACGATTTCAACTTTGTCTTCATTACCAACAGGAAAATTGTGTGGAGGTTCGTCATTCCATGTCTCAGTTTATGCCGGGGTCTTGGAACGATGCTCCGTGTGATTCCAGAATGGCAGCCCTTTGTCAGATTGCAAAAAGTAAGAATTGTGCAAATTGTTGATTAGTTTAGTTTCACTGTTTGAGGAGTATCTGTGTCTGCTTGGGATTCATACAAAATTCAAATCTCCCCCACCCCCCAAAAATAATATTTTGTATCAAAGAAGAATATTTAAATTTTCCAAATTCCCCAAATCAGTAAGGGGAAAATTCGCCCCTAATTTAAAATCCTAGTGCCAACAATGACCTGCATTGGAGTTATTTCTACAGTTAGGTTTGTAGAAATTTGCTTACAAAGTGAAACTTTAGATTATTTATTTTTCCTGATGCTGGATAGTTTTTACTATCTTGTGTGATATTTTGATATTTTTTCTTCTTATGAACTAAGGATATTGTTTCCACAAAATATCAGACACATTCAATAACAAATGAGTGTTAATTGCTAGAGTGCTTAGTTTTGGAGTGTATAATCTGTGAATGTCATAAACTTCTAAGAGATTGGTCATTATTATTATCTCTCATAGGTGTCAGTTTCTTTGATAGTCATATCACTTCCCTTGTTTGTGATCGCTGGCAAACCTCATGGGACTCCCAAATTGATAACAAACTCCATGTCATCCAGCCCATCATTCCGATCAAACCCACCATCCACAACCTCTCCCGTGTCGACAACGTTTATATTACCCACCTTAGAATAGGTCACACGCACCCCACTCACTCCGACCTCCCTAATGGCTCCCCCCACACCTCTGCAACAACTGTCATTGCACCCTCACAGTCCATCACGTTCTCCTTGCTTGCCCCCTAAAACCTTCCCACAGCTTCCCTTGCTCCCCACAACTCAATATCCGAGCTTTCCAGAAAAACCCTCCGGATGAAATTATTCCTTCCTTCATCATGCTTCCCTCTACAACCATTTTTAGTCCTCTTCTCCCACTCCCCTCTTTCTACTTTTTTTTTTTACACCAATGCACTTCCTCTCTCAAGCCCAGCTTTCTGGTTTTTAGTTCCCGTGTTTCTCTCAATCTCCCCCTGTTTTCTTTACCTTCTACCTCTGGAATGATCTAACCTCTGAGGTACAATTTGACCCATGCTGTCATGGTGCCATTAAGCCCTTATCAAACAAACAAACAAACAATCTTTAATAGTCTTACCTATCCTCCTCATTTCAAAATGACAACTTTGTAAACATTCTGGTTTGATCTTGTCCTTAGCATAAGCCAAGCTCGTTGTAGCTTAAATCAAGCTCAATTGTAGCTTAAACCAAGCTCATTGTAACTTAAACCAAGCTCATTGTAGCTTAAACCAAGATCGTTTTAGCTAAAACCAAGATCATTGTAGCTTAAACCAAGCCTGTTGTAGCTTGAACAAAGCCCGTTGTAGCTTAAACCAAGCTCATTGTAGCTTAAACCAAGCTCATTGTAACTTAAACCAAGCTTGCTGTAGCTTAAACCAAGCTCGTTGTAGCTTATAAACCAAGCTCGTTGTAGCTTAAAACCAAGCTTGTTGTAGCTTATAAACCAAGCTCGATGTAGCTTAAACCAAGATCAGTGTAGCTTAAACCGTGCTCAGTGTAGCTTAACCCAAGCTCGTTGTAGCACAACCCAAGCTTGTTGTAGCTTAAGCCAAGCTTGTTGTAGCTTAAACCAAGCTCATTGTAGCTTAAACTAATCTCGTTGTAATTTAAACCAAGCTTGTAGCCTAAACTAATCACGTTGTAATTTAAACCAAGCTTGTTGTAGCTTGAACCAAGCTCGTTGTTGCTTAAATCAAGCTTGTTTTTGTTCTGCAAACTCATAAAGGTTCCAATTGCAAGCTTTTTTTTTAAGTGACGACTTCTTAATGCTTCAATTGCAACATTAAACCACTTTGCCATTTCTATGAGGGTAAAGCAATGTAAGGCTGCAGGAACTCTAATTAAATGGAATGCAGACATTGAGGTGATTGCATAATTAGGCAATGAAGAGAGACATGTAACATGCTAATAATTCTTTATTCTTAATAATTTTTTGATTATCGATTTTCTTTTTGCAGATCCAGATGAAACTGTTCCAGTGCCCACTGAGACCCCTTGTCGTGATGGGTACACATTTTATGAAAACTCCTGCTATAATGTGATTAAGACCAGGAGAACATTCCAAATTGCTGAATAGTAAGCCTGATAATTATTTCTTACTTTAAAAACTTTCTTTTCAATTATTTTTTTACAGTCAAACATATCTGTTGTGCAGTCATCAATTCAAGAACACCTTCAGATGAGTAGGGGAGAGGAGAGGGGGGAAGGGAGGGGGGGGGTGCAGTCTCCCAAAATCTTAGTTTGTTTGCATGTATTTTCTTTTGATGATGTATATTTTTGTGTTTGGTAGTTGTGTTTAGTCTCGAAAAGCTGGTGTGTTGTCATGTTCCTGTCCTCGGAACATTTAATAAAACAAAAATGTGAATTCCTTTTGTGTCTGCCTGTTGTATATTTACCTGTTAGTGTTTCTCTATGTTTCAATACACCATTGTATTGTACCTGTTGGTAATATTTACCCTCCCTGCCACTATTTTGTACTTTTTAGCTAACCCTATTCAACGTATTAAGCACCCCTGCCCACCCAACATTTTTGACTGATAACATAATCCATTTGATTAATATAGTACTTAACATAAGACTTAAAATGTTCAAGTTTTGTTACATTCTTTGCTTAGTTTGCGTGTGATGCTCACAATATTTTTGTGTCGGTCATTGTGGGGCTAGTATAGAACCAGTTCACATATATGAACAGGGCAGTTTAAATAATGGACTGTACATGGCCCTGGGCGCTTATTAGGAAGAAACTTTGGGCCTAAAATGTTATGCAATTTTTTATTTTCTGATTATCTATTTTCTTTTTGCAGATCCAGATGAAACTGTTCCAGTGCCCACTGAGATCCCTTGTCGTTACTGGCGCACTTATTATGTCGAATATAGTATTTGGAATCCGTATAGAAAAGTTTTGTTTTACTTTTTTGCAGAATACTCTACTAATCTCCATTAGTTTTATGTGAAGTGACTATTGTTTCTTACAGCGTTTGTGAAGCTGACGGCAAGAGTACCCTAGCCAGTGTGTATGACCTCTATGAGCAACAATTCCTCCAGCTATTGGCGAGAGACGCTAACGCAACATCTATCTGGATCGGAATGAATTATAATAAGGTAAGTTGCATCATGGTGGGTGGGTGCCAAAATTTATATGAACGGGTAAAGATGTTTAAATGATAGAGCATTCAATTCTGAGCAAAACAGGTATTAAATTGTCATAATAGCAAATATAGTTGGTAAGTTGTGAGAAAATCAAAAGTTTGTAACAATTTTCAGTGTGCAAAAATCATGATACATAAAAGTAAAGCTTAAATTCTTTAATGTAATTCTTTGTATTTCTTTCCCAAATTTCAAATATTAAAGGTTCTCAAATTGTGTTGTGCTGCTAAATCTTGACCAAGGCTATATTAATATCCAATAGCCTTTTCACTGTAGCCAACTTCTCCCATGCAAAATATTTGTGGGAAGAGCCGAAAAACAATAAGTTAACATGAGCAATTGAGAGAGAGAGAGAGTTGAACACACAATTACAATGACGGGGTCATCGCCTGCGTATTCGCTTATGATAGTACAAATGCTATCACGAAACGCCTAATACGACCCAGACGAGAACACAGGTACGACGTACGGACAGACATACTGTAACATTGACAACCAAGTCAATGTCCACTGCCTTTGATAACCAGTTGTGGTGCACTGGCGTGTCTACCCACTCCAGGATTGAATTTGGGGCCTCGTGGTCTGTAGACAGGTGTTATAATCGCTACACCACAGTAGGTAGATAAAGTAATTCTACAGTTGTCCCATTTTGAGGTCACAAAATGCTTCACATTTAATGCTAATTAGGTGTCAAAGTTTCAAAATGCTATATAAAATGGTCAATTCCATCCGATTTTGATGGGACTTTTTGCTGTTTGTATCAATTTGAGCACATTTTAAACCAGATAAGAGGTTCTTGAGGTACAGTGGCCCAGTGGTTAAGGAATCAAGCTCGTATTTAAAAGGTACTGGATTCGATTCCTGTTACGAACGCTGCATTGTGTCCTGGAGCAAGACACTTTACTCTGCTTGCTTCAGTCCACTCAGCTGTGAAAATGAGTACCAGCACTGCTGGGGAGTTAATCTGCGATGGACTGGCGTCCCGTCCAGGGGGAGTCGTGTACTCTCATCTGCGTGCGCCATGGAAACCGAGGATAAGCACTGGCTCTATGAGCCTAAAGGCTCGATGAAATTAGTTTTAAGAGGTTCTTGCTACCTACCCATATACCTTTAATATGTACTATTTTACAAGAGTAGAGCTCTAATAATACTGGATTATGTTTAACATTAGTTGTTCTGCTCCTTGAAGTTTCAAACAGTCAGACCCTACCTGATAAAATAACCAGGACGAGTCTGATCTTTCCTCTTTATTTTCCTTATTCTGAAAACCTTAGTTGTTGTGGAAGTTGGTGCTGAGTATCATATCAACAATGGATGAAGCCCTTATTGTGTGATTATTTTAATTAAGATAAAGTGGTCTTACTATTTGCTACAGTAAGTTTGTGGTTATGATTTGCTGGACCAAATTTTTAGGAAGAAGGACAAGTCATGAAGGGTTATTGTTGTCCCTATTAGATGCATAAAGTTCAATTGCTATCAAATCCTGAAAGTAGCAAAAAATCAATCAAAATTAGTTACAAGATTGATCATTTGAAAGCTTTATGAATATTCAGGCATCAATATGTAAATTTTCATGCTATTTTGTGTTATTTTGTGTTTATCTGTCTCCAATGTTACAACTAGTAACGTCACTTCCTCTGCTGTAATTGATTGAC
Organism: Chiridota heheva; assembly: GCA_020152595.1. Lineage (NCBI taxonomy): Eukaryota > Metazoa > Echinodermata > Holothuroidea > Apodida > Chiridotidae > Chiridota > Chiridota heheva. The sequence goes on from JAIGNY010001887.1 coordinate 317,644, forward strand.
TTATCGGTGATTGTAAATACTTCAACCAATCAGAAATGTTGTAGTGTATTGTATTTCATTTCCATGTTAACAAGATATCTCACCTTTAACTCTAAATGCAAAGAAATTTAAAAACTGAGTGTCATGACTCAAAATGAGTGTCATGACTCAAAATGAGTGTCATGACTCAAAATGAGTGTCGCGACTCAAAATGAGTGTCGTGACTCAAAATGAGTGTCATGACTCAAAGTGAGTGCCATGACTCAAAATGAGTGTCGTGACTCAAAATGAGTGTCATGACTCAAAATGAGTGTCATGACTCAAAATGAGTGTCATGACTCAAAATGAGTGTCATGACTCAAAATGAGTGTCATGACTCAAAATGAGTGTCATGACTCAAAATGAGTGTCATGACTCAAAATGAGTGTCATGACTCAAAATGAGTGTCATGACTCAAAATGAGTGTCATGACTCAAAATGAGTGTCATGACTCAAAATGAGTGTCATGACTCAAAATGAGTGTCATGACTCAAAATGAGTGTCATGACTCAAAATGAGTGTCATGACTCAAAATGAGTGTCATGACTCAAAATGAGTGTCATGACTCAAAATGAGTGTCATGACTCAAAATGAGTGTCATGACTCAAAATGAGTGTCATGACTCAAAATGAGTGTCGTGACTCAAAATGAGTGTCGTGACTCAAAATGAGTGTCGTGACTCAAAATGAGTGTCGTGACTCAAAATGAGTGTCGTGACTCAAAATGAGTGTCATGACTCAAAATGAGTGTCATGACTCAAAATGAGTGTCATGACTCAAAATGAGTGTCATGACTCAAAATGAGTGTCATGACTCAAAATGAGTGTCGTGACTCGAAATGAGTGTCATCACTCAAAATGAGTGTCATGACTCAAAATGAGTGCCATGACTCAAAATGAGTGCCATGACTCAAAATGAGTGCCATGACTTAAAATGAGTGCCATGATTCAAAATGAGTGTCGTGACTCGAAATGAGTGTCATCACTCAAAATGAGTGTCGTGACTCGAAATGAGTGTCATCACTCAAAATGAGTGTCATGACTCAAAATGAGTGTCATGACTCAAAATGAGTGTCGTGACTCAAAATGAGTGTCGTGACTCAAAATGAGTGTCATGACTCAAAATGAGTGTCATGACTCAAAATGAGTGTCGTGACTCAAAATAAGTGTCATGATTTGTTCTGTTTTCCCACATTAGGATAGTTCCAAGTTTGAATGGGTTGACGGCTGGCCTGTCTATTACACCAATTGGGCTGCTGGCCAACCAGAAGCTGCCAGCACGGATTACGGATGCGTCAGTTTGAGTGAAGTTGATGGAAAGTGGAATAACACTGATTGCATGACTGAGCTGGCATCAATCTGCAAATACACATTCAGTGAGTATTGTTGGAGGTCAAAGGTCATAGCAGTGTGCTTTGGAAATAAATGACATGGAAATGAATGAAGGTTATTGAACTCTTCTGTGTAACACCTGAATGACCCTCCAACCTGCAGGTTTTCTTTACATTTTTGAATTAACTTCCCATAATTGCCACTATTTGTTCTTTAAATAATTTTTAGATGTAATTTACATCTCTAAAACTAAAACCTTTTTTTGGTCATAACTTTGGCTCAGCATATTAGAGGTCTCAGGTTCACTTCCTGGTATGTCTTCATTTTAGTACTTCCCAACTGGTCTATCTAACAAACTTAACCTTAGCTGTTGAGAAAGGGGTGTAAAATAACTTATCTATTACAACTGTGTACCCCCCCCCCCCCCTCTCCCTCCTCCAACCCACCACCACCATACTTTAAACCTGCTGGGTTTTTTTTAACTTTTCTTGAAATGCCACTATTTGTTTTTTAATAATCTTTAGACTAATTATCGGGACTAATACAGTACCATTGCTGTTGATGTGCTATTATAGTACCATTGCTGTTGGTGTGCTGTTACAGTACGGTTGCTGTTGATGTGCTTATTACTGTGCCATTGCTGTTGATGTGCTTATTACCGTAACATTGCTGTTGATGTGATATTACAGTACCATTGCTGTTGATGTGATACAGTACCATTGCTGTTGATGTGCTATTACAGTACCATTGCTGTTGATGTGCTTATTACAGTACCATTGCTGTTGATGTGCTATTACAGTACCATTGCTGTTGATGTGCTTATTACAGTACCATTGCTGTTAATGTGCTTATTACAGTACCATTGCTGTTGATGTGCTTATTACAGTACCATTGCTGTTGATGTGCTTATTACTGTACCATTGCTGTTGATGTGCTTATTACAGTACCATTGCTGTTGATGTGCTTATTACTGTGCCATTGCTGTTGATGTGCTTATTACAGTACCATTGCTGTTGATGTGCTTATTACCGTAACATTGCTGTTGATGTGCTATTACAGTATCATTGCTGTTGATGTGCTATTACAGTACCAATGCTGGTGATGTGCTATTACAGTACCATTGCTGTTGATGTGCTATTACAGTATCATTGATGTTGATGTGCTATTATGGTACCATTGCTGGTGATGTGCTTATTACCGTACTATTGCTGTTAATGTGCTATTACCGTACCATTGCTGTTGATGTGCTGTTACAGTACCATTGCTGTTAATGTGCTTATTACAGACCATTGCTGTTGACGTGCTATTACACTACCATTGCTGGTGATGTGCTGTTACAGTACCATTGCTGGTGATGTGCTGTTACAGTACCATTGCTGGTGATGTGCTTATTACAGTACCATTGCTGTTGATGTGCTTATTGTACCATTGCTGGTGATGTGCCAGTACCATTGCTGGTGATGTGCTATTACAGTACCATTGCTGTGATGTGCTTATTACAGTACCATTGCTGTTGATGTGCTATTATGGTACCATTGCTGTTGATGTGATTGTACCATTGCTGTTGATGCTATTAGTACCATTGCTGTTGATGTGCTTATTACAGTACCATTGCTGTTGATGTGCTTATTACTGTGCCATTGCTGTTGATGTGCTTATTACCATTGCTGTTGATGTGCTATTACAGTACCATTGCTGTTGATTATTACAGTACCATTGCTGTTGATGTGCTATTATGGTACCATTGCTGTTGATGTGCTTATTACAGTACCATTGCTGTTGATGTGCTATTACAGTACCATTGCTGTTGATGTGCTATTATGGTACCATTGCTGTTGATGTGCTTATTACAGTACCATTGCTGTTGATGTGCTATTATAGTACCATTGCTGTTGATGTGCTTATTACTGTACCATTGCTGTTGATGTGTTATTATAGTACCATTGCTGTTGATGTGCTATTATAGTACCATTGCTGTTGATGTGCTTATTACAGTACCATTGCTGTTGATGTGCTTATTACTGTAACATTGCTGTTGATGTGCTATTACAGTATCATTGCTGTTGATGTGCTATTACAGTACCAATGCTGGTGATGTGCTATTACAGTACCATTGCTGTTGATGTGCTATTACAGTATCATTGATGTTGATGTGCTATTATGGTACCATTGCTGGTGATGTGCTTATTACCGTACTATTGCTGTTAATGTGCTATTACCGTACCATTGCTGTTGATGTGCTGTTACAGTACCATTGCTGTTAATGTGCTTATTACAGACCATTGCTGTTGATGTGCTATTACAGTACCATTGCTGGTGATGTGCTGTTACAGTACCATTGCTGGTGATGTGCTGTTACAGTACCATTGCTGGTGATGTGCTTATTACAGTACCATTGCTGTTGATGTGCTTATTACAGTACCATTGCTGGTGATGTGCTGTTACAGTACCATTGCTGGTGATGTGCTTATTACAGTACCATTGCTGTTGATGTGCTTATTACAGTACCATTGCTGTTGATGTGCTATTATGGTACCATTGCTGTTGATGTGCTATTATGGTACCATTGCTGTTGATGTGCTATTATGGTACCATTGCTGTTGATGTGCTTATTACTGTGCCATTGCTGTTGGTGTGCTGTTACAGTACGGTTGCTGTTGATGTGCTCATTACAGTACCATTGCTGTTGATGTGCTATTACAGTACCAATGCTGTTGATGTGCTTATTACAGTACCATTGCTGTTGATGTGCTATTACAGTACCATTGCTGTTGATGTGCTTATTACAGTACCATTGCTGTTGATGTGCTACCATTATTGTTGGTACCATTGCTGTTGATGTGCTCATTACAGTACCATTGCTGTTGATGTGCTGATTCAGTACCATTGCTGTTGATGTGCTCATTACAGTACCATTGCTGTTAATGTGCTTATTACAGTACCATTGCTGTTAATGTGCTTATTACAGTACCATTGCTGTTAATGTGCTTATTACAGTACCATTGCTGTTAATGTGCTTATTACAGTACCATTGCTGTTAATGTGCTTATTACAGTACTATTGCTGTTGATGTGCTTATTACTGTACCATTGCTGTTGATGTGCTGTTACAGTACTATTGCTGTTGATGTGCTTATTACAGTACTATTGCTGTTGATGTGCTGTTACAGTACCATTGCTGTTGATGTGCTTATTACAGTACCATTGCTGCTGATGTGCTACAGTACCATTGCTGTTGATGTGCTTATTACAGTACCATTGCTGTTGATGTGCTATTACAGTATCATTGCTGTTGATGTGCTGTTACAGTACCATTGCTGTTGATGTGCTTATTACAGTACCATTGCTGTTGATGTGCTATTACAGTACCATTGCTGTTGATGTGCTTACAACTGTTATCACTTATGCATTAATTAATAATACTAAGTTCTTATATAGTGCTATATCCATGCAAGTGGCATGCTCAAAGCACTTAGAATTGAACTGTCAAAAAAAAAATAGTGCAAAAGCCTGTACCCTGCTCTGATCCCTCATGTTGCACCTATCAAGAGGGCAGCAGGTCCCATTGTTTGGTTCCTATGCGATAGCATCAGGAATGTATGCAGTCATGATGGGGTATATGTGTGTATGTGGCGGCCAGCTCATAAACAAGATATCTTAAGAATGGTACAGTGAGTTGATGTCATATGTGGTATACATACAGCCCATGGTCTGTAGAAGTGCCCCAAATTATTTGGTGGTGATGTCATGCATATTAATGAGTAGGTAGCTTAATGTAAATATCTTGAATGCTTTTATTTTAACAACCACATATTTGTTTGCTTTCATATTTAGTACAGTTATGATGTTAGCTAGTGTGTACATGTTTATGGTGTAAAAACATTAATTTCATTAATATGCATAGTGGGCAGGGCTTAATATGATTTTGCTGAAAAGAGCTTGTAAACATGATATCTAAAGAAAAATAAACTAGATTCAAGTCATATGTCATACACACATTGCCCATGGTCCATAGATGTGCCCTATTGTTTTCGGTGGTGATGTCATGCATATTAATGAGTAGGCGGGGCTTATTGCAAAAAAAAAAAATGCACATATTATAACAACCACATATATGTTTTGTTTCATATTTGGTACAGTAATGTTTGCTAATGTGTACATGTTCATGGTATAAAAGTATTAATTACCATTAGTATGCATAGTGGGCGGGGCTGAAAAAAAGCTTGTAATCACGGTATCTAAAGAATAATAAACTAGATTCAAGTCATATGTGATACACAGGTAGCCCATGGTCTGTGGATGTGCCTTATTGGTTTTGGTGGTGATACCATGTATATTAATGAGTAGGCGGGGCTTAACCTAAAATTGTTAAAATATGAGACATGAGCAACCGTATGTCTGTTTTGCATCATACTTGGTATAATTATGTTGTTAATTATTGTGCACATGCTAGTGTTGTTAATAGGTATGTCTATTTTATTGATCTGCATCATACATGGTGGTCGTGGCTTATGACTAAATATCCCGGAACCTATATATCAAGGTATGAAATGAATTGACATTAATACAAAACTTGCAAATCAATCAGCATATGAAGAAAAAAACATTGGAAACACAAAACCTTTTGGTTCTGGTTGAAGTCTTTGGCATGACTGTTTTTTCACATTGTAGTGATTTGTGCTACACACAGCAATATCAGAAAATACATGGAAAACTGTGAAAATCTTATATGCTAGGTAAACAATGACTATAAAATCATACCTAATCAACCATTTAAGGATAATTTTTTCCCAAATGCACACAAGAAAAAAGAAGGCAGCAGCATGTCAACAGATTTGAAGAAACAAGTTCAGGCAGTTGACACACTATACCCACCAGTGGCAATTCTTTATCAAATCATTTTTATGCATTTCTTCATTGGCAGATTTAACTGGCATTATGAAATAAGCATCCTTACAAGGAACGGTCCATCAATCATTCATGGGTTTTGCACAAAGTTCTCCCAAGCATATAATGTATATTTTTATTTAGGCTCCGCCAAGGACTAATCTGATTCGCATCACTGAACAGCAGTTATGTGTCTTGAGCCCAAGATGAATGACCTATTATGTACAGTGTAACAGTAGCTGGTTGCTAACACGTGAACTGTGAATAGACTATGAAGATGTTGTCAGTTAATAAAAGTATACATTACTCCTGTGTTGTGTATGGTGTAACAATACCTGGATGCTAGTCAATGAATTGTATAGAGTCTCTCGTGTTGAATGGTGTGGATTACCCCTGATTTTGAGAAAATCAGGGTGTCGGGTTGGAGGGGTCTAAGGGCCAAAAATTCTTAGTGGGTATCATTATTTTGAATAAATCCACGAGTTCCAATTTCTTCGTTGACATATCGCTCAAATCGTTATTGTACTAAAACACTTCTAACAATACCAATAAGGATGACATCTTTTATCTTTATCCACTTCAGATGAAAAACCCTTCGAACCAACAGCCACTACAGAAAGCTGTCCTGATGACTCGTGGCAACCGTACGGTCGATATTGCTACAAAGCGTTCCTCACAGATGATGACTTGACGCAACAACCCACTGCGCTCTACAAGTGTCGTCGATACCCAAGAACAGATCTCGCTAGTGTCCACTCGCAGCAAGAGAGCATGAATTTGGCCCGCTTTGTGGAAAAACAAGGAAATATTTACAGCATATGGATCGGATTAACCAATGAAAATCAAGAAGGTATATAGATAATTTAATCTGTGCAGATTACTATTACCTTGCAAACTTGATCTTGATAGTACTTTTAAAGGTCTATGGAAAACTGCAAAAAGATTGTTTTAATTTCTGGTGAACTGTTGGCAAAATTCTGAGTAGATTAGTTGTAGAATAGTCTTAGGTTAGTCATAGAATAGTCCTAGGTTAGTCATAGAATTATGCCGTTTAACCTGTGCGGATTACTATTACCTTGCAAATTTGATCTTGATAGTACTATTAAAGGTCTACGGAAAACTGCAAAAAAATTGTTTTGATTTCTGGTGAAATGATGGAAAATTCTCAGTAGTTTAGTCGTAGAATAGTCCTAGGCTAGTCATAGAATAGTACTAGGTAAGTTGTAGAATTTGAGTCGTTTTTGAATTATGGGAGATGAAATCAGAGATGAGCCTTTTCAGTAAATTCACTGAATTTCAGTGATCTTATTCTCTCCCATGATTTCTAATAATTGCCATCATGCCAGAAAGTTTCTCTCTAAGCCAACCCACACCCGGTGCCTGCATGAGGAAATAACCATCTTTAGGAGAAATGATTCATCAATTATTCATGGGTTTTGCACAAAGTCTTCCCAGCGTATAATTTATATTTATTTTTGGCTCAGCCAAGGACTAATCAATTTTACTACTCTGAACAGCAGTCATGTGGCTTGAGCCCAAGATGAATGACCTATTGTGTACAGTGTAACAGTAGCTGGTTGCTAACAAGTGAACTGTGAATAGACTATGAAGATGCTGTCAGTTGAAGATGGTATAGTTTACCCCTGTGTTGTGTATGGTGTAACAATAGCTGGATGCTAGTCATTGAATTGTCAAGTGTCTCTCGGGTTGAATGGTGTGGATTACCCCTGATTTTGAGAAAATTGAGGGTGTTGGGTTAGAGGGGTCTAGGGGCCAAAAATTCTTAATGTGAGTTAATCCTGAAAGATAAGGAATGGCAATTACCAACCCGACTTCCTGTTCAGTGTATTGTGTTTCCATTCCAAACAATGATTGTATATCTGCCAACCCCATGCAAACCACAGCCAAGTAACCCAAGGCTATTTGTGTGTATAAGATTACAGAAGTTAGCGAAGAGTAATCAGGGCATTTTTGTGATTGAAATCGCTCATCTGTGTTAAGTGTCTTAGTGGGAGAAATTTGTTTGCAAGCTGGTGATAAAAAATAGTTGTGCCTGAGGTGATGTGTGCAATAACTGAACGATTGATGGACCATTTCTCCTAAGGAAAGATATTGCTTCATGTTTTCATTCTTTAAAACTCATGTTTTTAAGATGGGAATCCAGAACTACAAAGAGTGTGTGACCACATATGTAAGGTTTGGCCTTGTAGTCTATATATAAACATGATCAAAGTCAGTGATTCAAAGCCCACGCTTCATGTTCAGTCACTGTTTGTTAGCCAGGCTCATCCCTGTCAAATAATGGCAATTTATTTTACCAAAATTCCCATTTAATTTGACCAAACTTTTGTTCTATTTTCCTAGCTTTGTTTTCAAATTATATTTCAATAATTGCCAGTTTACTTCCCAAATGAAAAGAAAGCATGTAATTGGGAAGGGTCTACACCTCACAGAGGGCAATTTGCCTGCCTCCCTCCCCCACTTCCTATGGCTCATAATAATTGCTAGTCTGTTCCACCATACATGCTATTACAAAAATAGTGAAAATTTAACTATGGATGTGGTTTCTGTTTCTGAACTTGGAAGGTTTCAAATGGACCGACCAAAGCGGTGTGGATTACGCTGGTTGGGAGGCAGGGGAACCCAGTGCCGTGGGCGGTGAAGGAGAACCAGAAGAGTGCGTCGAAATGTTTACAGATGGAGGTCACATTGGACAATGGAATGACCTTTCCTGTCTCACAATAAAGCCATTTGTGTGTCAGTACACAACACGTAAGTCAACTTTTCTGTTTCAACTTGTATTAGAAATATTGGAACGTGCAAAAGCTGTGCAGTACCTAGCTGTTACTACATCAAGTGCTGTCATTGTTATGAGGGAAAATTTTCATAAACAAAATATCAATAATAACATAAAAGCAATTTTAGTAGGGCCATTTACTAGTCTTTAACATGTTCTTGATTTGTTTCCTTTCTCAGCTATGATAATTATAGACCCCACCCAAAGCAACAAACGTAAGTAAATTATTTTTTCCCACTTCATTTATTTTTAAATTTGATAAATAGAAATTTTCTTGAAAATGAAAACCCAACCAACCCTAAAAAAATTTTTCAGAATACTGACAATATTTACGGGATAAATAAGTCTGATAGGATATTGGGATGTTGAGAAAGATTATCCGAAAATGGTTTTGTGGAATGGCGGTTGAAGCGTTAAAAGGTGTTGTGAAATCAAGGTCTTATGAAAGTGAAGGTGTTGGGAAATGGAAGTGTTGTGAAATTGAGGTCATGAGAAATGGAGATGTCGAGAAATGGAGATGTTGAGAAATGGAGATGGTGAGAAATGATGGTGTTGAGAAATAAAGGTGCTGAGAAATAGAGGTGCTGAGATATAGAGGTGTTGGAAATAGGAGTCATAAGAAATGGAGGTGTTGTGAAATGGAGGTGTGGAGAAATTAAGATGTTGCAAAATAAAGATTTTGAGAAATAAAGGTGTTAAGAAATTAAGGTGTTGGTAAATGTAGGTTTTGAGAAATGAAGGTGTTGGGAAATGGAGGTGTTTAGAAATGAAGGTATTGGAAATGGGGGTTTTGAGAAATGAAGGCATTGGGAAATGAAGGTGTTGGAAAATGAATGTTGAGAAATGAAGGTGTTGAGAAACAAAGTTGTTGGAAAATGAAGGTTTGGAGGTGTGGAGAAATGAAGGTGTGAAAAATGGAGGTGTGGAAAATGGAAGTGTGGAGAAATGGAGATGTTGAGAAATGGAGGTGTGGAAAATTTAAGATTAAGGTGATGGGAAATTAAGATAATGATAAGTGAAGGTGATGGGAAATGGTGCTGAGAAATGAAGGTCTTGGGAGATGAAGGTACTGGGAATGGGGATCTTGAGAAAGCTAGGAAGGTGTTGGGAAATGGAGGTCTTGGAAAATGGATGTGTTAAGAAATGAAGGTGGAGAAATGGAGGTTTTGAGAAATAAAGGTGTTGGGAGATGAAGGTACTAGGAATAGGGATCTTGAGAAATGAAGATATTGGGATATGGAGGTGTTGGGAAATTCATGTGTTGAGAAATGAAGGTGTAGAAATGGAGGTGCAGAGAAATGGAGGTGTGGAGAAATGGAGGTGCGGAGAAATGGAATGGAGGTGTGGAGAAATGGAATTGAAGGTGTTGAGAAATGGTAGTGTTGAGAAATTAAGGTGTTGGGAAATTAAGGTGTTGGGAAATGAAGGTCTTAAGAAATTAAGGTGATGGGAAATGGAGGTGTGGAGAAATGAAGGTGTTGTGAAATGGAGGTGTGGAGAAATTAAAATTAAGGTGTTGGGAAATGAAGATAATGACAAGTGAAGGTATCGGGAAATGGAGGTGTTGAGAAATGAAGGTGTTGGGAGATGAAGGTACTGGGAATGGGGATCTTGAGAAAGAAAATTGTTGAGAAATGGAGGTGTTGAGAAATGGAGGTGTTGAGAAATGGAGGTGTTGGGAAATGGAGGTGTTGGGAAATGGAGGTATTGGGAAATGGATGTGGTGAGAAATGGAGGTGGAGAAATGGAGGTGTTGAGAAACAAAGGTGTTGGGAGATGAAGGTACCGGGAATGGGGATCTTGAGAAACGAAGGTGTTGGGATATGGAGGTGTTGGGAAATGGATGTGTTGAGAAATGAAGGTGGAGAAATGGAGGTGCAGAAAAATGAAGATGTGGAGAAATGGAGGTGTGGAGAAATGAAAGTGATGAGAAATAAAGGTGTTCAGAAATGGAGGTGTTCAGAAATGGAGGTGTGGAGAAATTGAGGTGTTGAGAAATGGAATTGTGGAGAAATTGAGGTGTGGAGAAATTGAGGTGTTGAGAAATGGAGATATTAGGAAATGAAAATGGTGAGAAATGGAGGTGTTAGAAATGGATATGTTGAGAAATGAATGTGTTGGGAAATGAAGGTGTTGAGAAATGGAAATATTGAAAAATGAATGTGGGAAAAATAGAGATGGTGAGAAATGGAGGTGTTGAGAAATGGAGGTGCTGGGAAGTGGAAGTGTTGGGAAATGGAGATGTTGAGAAATGGAGGTGTGTGTAGGGAATAGGAGGTCTAAAGATGTTGGGAAATAGAGGTGTGGAGAAATGGTGGTGTACAAATTGTAGGAACCTCCTGACTCATTCAGGAATATGGCATATGAGAAAGAATGAGAGCTGATAAAATGAAGATTCATGATAATAAGAGGAAAAGTTTCATTTTGATTTCCTTCAATTCAATTAGATTGCTAAGGCTATATTCCTTTCTCTTCCACAGCTCAACAAGTGGTTATGACAACTGGATTAATCATTAGCATATCTGCGATCAGTGTTTTTGTTTTAGTCACCATCGTTTTAGGGGTAATGCTAATTAAACGCCAAAGACGACTGATAACCTACTTCCGATCCATCTCTGGCATGGGAACGGCACATGAAAATTTGTACAACGAGGAGGACCACGTGGTAGATGAGGATGGGGAAAGCAACCGTGATTTGCAGGTGGGGTCTTTTGATGATGCCATGCTCAGAGTCAATTAAGAAATATTGTGGAATTCTATGCATCTTGTACATACTATTTCTTTCAAAATAATTTTAGATATGCAAGTTTATTTTGTTAAAATTTTGACAATGCCGTTTTTACCAAAATGAAAACTTCAGCACATGTAGTTTACCGTAAAAATAAATGCTAAAACTGCGGCAGATTTGACCTTCATGTGAAACAAGCCTAGTGTATGAATATTCATTGAAATGAAAGTGATACAAAGAGCAAGCATCCAAAACATTTCATCATCAAACAGTAATTATGAAAATGAAAGGAAATTAACAAAGACATCAAAATTTCTAAAATGATTAAATTGCAATTTGGAAGGTTAAGATTTGACCTTTAACCTTTTTTTCTTCATTATTTTGGTGTATGTTTGTCAGTGGTTTTGCATAACGTTACCATAATATAAACATCAATCAGAGTATCTTTTTTAGAATGCATGTTTACTCTGAAGGAAATTAGGCGTCACGGTGTCTAAAAGTTTAAATGTCTTTTTTCCCCATTCATGGGGATTTTGAAATAACAATAAACTCATTTAATTTATACAGGTGTCGTTGAAAAAAGAATAAAGCTTTCATTTCAAGTGATTATGGTTGATTTGAATATTCATATCAATGGTTATCTGTACCATCACAGACAACATGTATTAGCATATTCCAGGGACCTTGTATGCACTCACATTTCAGCTGAATTCCTTTAAGCATTTACTTCACTTCTGGTCTTCGAAATTAGGATCTTTTGGAGACTTGTAAATTTCTAGAGAATTATTTCAACTTCAATCTGTAAATTTTGAGATAATTTTTGGACTGCTGTAAATTTTGAGTGGTTGTACAATGCTGGGAAGGTAAAACCTACATATTGCTAATATCCCATAAAACACTGATTAAGTATTCACACAATGCCTTTGTTTTATAAGCACAGTGAATGAGTAATAAAATTAATGAAGAGTTAATTTGCTTGATTGTTGTTTTTGTTTGTTTTATTTACAATTGTGTCTTACAATAAATGAGAGTTCTTTAACTCTGAGAGGGAGGAGCTAGTAGATATGTATGTTGCACAAGAATTGACAACTAAAGATGAGGTCAACTTGTGCCAGTCATAGTTGCCCAAGTTTATGTCCTGGAAAATAATGAGGTCAACTTGTGCCCTGGTCATAGTTACCAAAGTTTATGTCCTGGAAAAAATGAGGTAAACTTGTGCCCTGGTAATAATTACCAAAGTTTATGTCCTGGAAAAAATGAGGTCAACTTGTACCCTGGTCATAGGTACCCAAGTTTTATGTCCTGGAAAAAATGAGTTCAACTTGTGTCCTGGTCATGGTTACCCAAGTTTTATGTCCTGGAAAAAATGAGGTCAGCTTGTGTCCTGGTCATGGTTACCCAAGTTTATGTCCTGGAAAAAATGAGTTCAATTTGTACCCTGGTCATAGTTACCCAAGTTTATGACATGGAATAGTCACCCAAGTTTATGTCCTGGGAAAAATTAATTCAACTTGTACCCTGGTCATAGTTACCCAAGTTTAGGACCTGGAAAAATGAATTCAAGTCGTGCCCTTGTCATAGTTACCCAAGTTTATGACATGGAATACTTACCTAAGTTTATGTCTTGGAAAAAATGAGTTAAAGTTGTATCCTGGACATAGTTACCCAGGTTTATGACATGGAATAGTTACCCAACTTTATGTCCTGGAAAAAATAAGTTCAACTTGTACCCTGGTCATAGTTACCCAAGTTTAGGACCTGGAAAAAATGAGTTTAACTTGAACCCTGGTCATAGTTACCCAGGTTTATGTCCTGGAAAAATGAATTCAACTTGTACCCTGGTCATAGTTACCCAAGTTTAAGTCCTGGAAAAAAATGAGGTAGCCCTTTGTATATCCTAATACATTTTTGTTAAAAAATAAGTTTTGAACAGAGCTGTGGTTTCCTGACAAGGTTTTCGTTTGTCCCGGGCAGCCAGACAGATATGTCAATCCTGATGGTGCACCAACTATGCCATCAGTCTCGAAATTGACAATATGTTGATTTCAACTAAAACATATCCATTTCTTGTTATTTCATTGGTAAGAACTAGTCACACCACTCTGAAATCATCTTATCAAGCAGAAATCAAACATTTGTTCAATTTATTTTGAGTAATATGACTGCCAACCCAACAAAAATGCTTAAAATCGTCATAACAAGAGAAATAAATATATGTTTGATTTCGTTTTGTGGGTTATGAAGGTTTATGACACTTGAACTCTTTTGATTTAATTGAACATATGTTTAATTTCTAAGTGATGATGACGGTTTTTGCCAATGAGAATACTTGGAATTGTTTGAATTTTGAATTATATGATCAGTTTTTACAAATGAAATATAAATCAACATTGGGAAATGTTGATTAAAATCAATGGTGTGGAGAATTCGTTTGAGGTAGAGCCAAAGTAAACAAGTCAATTAAAAATTCCTGATGATTTTTTCCCCTTCCTCCATTCTTAAGTTAACCCTAACCTAGTCTCGATGAACTCCTACCCCAACCTATATATGACTGCATGGACAGCTCAACATCAAAATATATAAATTCCTGCTAGAATTTAATAGTGGATATGGAAAAGACAAAAAACTTTTGGTCAGAACACCTACTTCAAAGAATTATAAAAAGAGAATTCATTTTTTACAAAAGAAAACACGAAGGTTGCCCAGATTTGGCTAATCATGTTGCCTCCACATGTCCATATACATCGGTGGGATTGAGGGGGGAGGGGGCACTTGCCTCCCACTTTTTTCCGAATGTGTATCTTTTGCATGGTTGTATTTTTGCCTTTGCCCCCCCCCCCCCCTCCCCCCTGATAGGCAAATCCCGCCTATGCCTATATACATTTAAATTTAAGATTGTACACCAGTTCATTTGGTGAGGTTAGGAACCATAACATCAGAGGTTAAATTGTGCCCGGAGATGTTAGATCATATCAGAGGTAGAAAAAAAGAATAGAAGATATGCAATAGGTAAAATATATGGCAGGAGGGGGGGTGGAGACTAAATATAGTTATAGAAGAGGGTATGATGAAGAAAGGAGATAATTTTATTTGGGAGTGTTTTTGTGGAAAAGCTTGGCAATGGATCGAAAGAAGCTCTGGGGAGGTACAAGGGGCAGTCAATGAGGATATGATAGACAGTGAGGGGAAGTGGCAGTTATTGCAGAGGGGTTGGGGAGCCATCAAGGAGGTGAGAGTGCATGAAGTGGGTGTGGCCAATCCTGAGGCGGGTGATGTGGACATGGTCTTTACGGGAGAGATTGTGAATAGTGGGGTTGGCAGGAATGGTGGGCAGGTGATTGTAATCAGTTTGGGAGTCCCAGTTTTCCAGCGGTCACGAACAAGAGAAGAGATGAGCAATTCGATGGGGAAGGGGGAATTTGAGGGCAAGCTTAGCAACTTTGTCATCGCCAAGGATCTCCACATGTCTGGGTATCCAGATGCAAAGACCAGTCCATGTACATCTATGGAGTAACACATTTATCACAATATCATGTACAGTGAAAAATAGTCAAACAACAAATTATAGAAAACTTAAAAATAATTTATTTGAGAATAAGCTCATTACAAAATGTAAGCATTCTTTACATATCTTCGATATAAAAAAGACTTAAAGGATTATTTCCATATATGATAGAGAAACATTTTAGAAACAAAGTGGTAAAAAAACTATGTTAATATCTTATTCCGTTTAGAAGTTATAACAATTTAAAGGAATATTCCCATGGATTTTTATTTTTCATATATGATAGAGAAATGTTTTAGAAACAATGTGGTGAAAAACTATGTTCATATTTTATTCCATTTAGAAGTTACAAAATTTAAAGTATTTTTGAATTTGGACAAAAGTGACTGATTGGCAACATTTGTGATGTCATAGAGACCATTTCAACAAAACATCTTTTGTATTTCTTTAAAAATGATTTTGATTTTTTTATCATTGTAAATGTGATGTACACCAAGAAAAAAACAAAATGCTTTCTTGTGAATTAAATATTCCACCCTATCTCTATAAGCCAAAAATGCTGTTCGATAATGTAAAAAAATGTGAATAAATTCATACAAAAGAACTGTGCTGGAATTGACTTGATGACATCACCAAGCTGAAGGACATATACTGTACAAGGTGTTTTTAAGAACATTTTCTACTCTTTAAATTGTTATAACTTCTAAATGGAATAAGATATTAACATACTTTGTTCACCACTTTGTTTCTACAAATTTTCTCTATCATATATAAAAAAAAATGAAAATCCATGAGAATATTCCTTTAAGACATTCACGTTGTTCCAGTTTCAACTACTTAGCAAGAATTTACACAATGCCATTCACTTTAAATGAAGGATAGCATTACATCCATAGTCAGTAACCCATGTGATGATAGCGACCAAGGAACAATAACACAAGAATTGACTTCATAAAGGGCATACCTCAACCACCCTGAGAATTCTACCAGGCTATTTATATCTTCCACCCACCAACCCTCCTAGCTGTTGATCTATCTTGCTTACTAAAATTCTAAACACAATGGAAATATCAACATTCTGACTAATTCTCAGTTGTTTACTCAAGTAATTGACTTGTGACTCGGACTTGAGTCTTTTTTTGACTTGTGACTTGACTTGCAAACAAATGACTTGACTTGCGAGCAAATGACTTGTGACTTGACTTGCAAACAAATGACTTTAACTTGACTTACCAACAAGTGACTTGCTCTTGACTTACCAACAAGTGACTTGTGACTTGACTTGCTAAAATATTACTTGGCTAAAACTTGCTAATTCTTGATTTAAATTCTTTTTGACAAACCATTTTCTCTTCCCTAAATTTCAATTAGTTCATTTTATTTATCAATTCTTGATATAAATTGTTGACAAACACCTATGTTTAAAAACATGAACTCTATCCAACTTCATACAGTTAAGTCCCATCAAACCTCGAGGGCTTAAAGACCCAGTGCTTACCACTAAGCTGCTGCACTCCCTAAGTTTGTAGGTGGAAATAATGAATTTCAGATGCCCTAGTCCCTCCAGGTAAAATAAACCTGGCCAAGACTGGAAATATGTCGACCATAAATAAAACGTTAATGAGACACACAAATAGTCAAGCTTCCGTTGTTGGCATTACACAATTTGTCCACTAATAGATAACAAGAATGCCACACACTTACATCTTTTAACACCCGAATTATACTTTTAGTCCATTGTGTAATATATTCTCATTCTTGCAAAAAATTGCCCAATTTTTATCAAATTTTGGTACAAAACTGAATCTGCTTCCAAATTCTGCTGATGATATACCTCCATGCATTCACTGTGCCCAAATTTCACATCTTTTCAGGGTTGCCTGAAGAATGAAAGAATTCATTTTAATTAGTTCAGAAGTATCAAACTGCATTGTTAAAGAAATAACATCTTCAAATTTGATGCGATGTTTCCAACTTGATCTTCTCTGCTTAAACAGTTGAACCACATTCAATGCACTGAAGAAGCCATTATTGTGAATGTACTATAATGCCAAGTCTTGTCAGGTGATATGTCACATGAGCAACCTTTCAGAAATGAGGCAATTCAAGAAAAACACCTTTCAATATTTCATACTCATCTTACAATCATTTCAAAGCTGGTAAGTTTTGTTACTTGCTCAATACACGGCAGAAATCATGATTTAACGTCTTGTCCAGGTTCTACACTGCCGGTAAACGTCACCCCATTATTCTCGTTTCATTCTCCTCCATTCTACCGTTATCCATTCTCCTCGACCTCCATTTCATTATTCTTGCTCCCTCGAGCTATTTCACCCCTCTATATACTTGCCCTGTGTCGTCCTCATTTTTTCTTCGCTGGTGCTTTCTTAAAGAAGCTGGACAAACTCTTCATTCCAGTCTTGTCAATTTTTTCAATTTCTTCTGACTAAATGTCAACTTTGTTGTCTGGAGGAAATAAGAAGGTTATTACAAAATAGACTTCTTTCTGTCTATTCATCCAACATATCTTCTTTGGGGTTTTTCTCAATATAATAAACCATGACAGATTAAAATATGGTAGGCTTTATTATTCTGAAGATATCAACCATACTACAATTGATTAATGGCCAATGGAAATCTATAAGTATATGAGGAAATTGACATACATACTTCCTACCTAAACTGCTAATATTACAAATTAAAATAAAGGACAGGGTGGAGGAAATAAGGGGCAGGGTGGAGAAAATAAAAGACAAGGTGGAGGAAATAAGGGGCAGGGTGGAGGAAATAAGGGGCAGGGTGGAGGAAATAAGGGGCAGGGTGGAGGAAATAAGGGGCAGGATGAAGGAAATAAGGGGCAGGGTGAAGGAAATAAAGGACAGGATGGAGGAAATAAGGGACAGAGTGGAGGTACTAAGGAGCAGAGTGGAGGTACTAAGGAGCAGAGTGGAGGTACTAAGGAGCAGAGTGGAGGTACTAAGGGGGAGGGTGGAGGGAATTATGGGCAGGGTGGAGGGAATTATGGGCAGGGTGGAGGTAATAAGGGGCAGGGTGGAGGTAATAAGGGGCAGGGTGGAGGTAATAAGGGGGCAGGGTAAAGGTAATAAGGGGCAGAGTGGAGGTACTAAGGGCAGAGTGGAGGTACTAAGGGGGAGGGTGGAGGCAATTATGGGCAGGGTGGAGGGAATTATGGGCAGGGTGGAGGGAATTATGGGCAGGGTGGAGGTAATAAGGGGCAGGGTGGAGGTAATAAGGGGCAGGGTGGAGGTAATAAGGGGGCAGGGTAAAGGTAATAAGGGGCAGAGTGGAGGTAATAAGGGCAGGGTGGAGGTAATAAGGGGCAGGGTGGAGGTAATAAGGGGCAGGGTGGAGGAAATTATGAAAAATGATTTACACGTTTTGTTGGGTTGGCCATGTTGCTGTTTATAGGAACTTCACATACAATGGAAAATGGTCTGTCTGTTCTATTAAAATTTTAAGTAAAACGATTAATATTCTGATTAATATTCCTTAAAACTTCTATTTCTTATCGCTCAATTTGTATGCATTTACTTACATTTTTAATAGAGGTCTTTCTTAATGTTGATTTAGGGTAAGAATAAAATCCTAAGACTCTTTGCCAGGATTTTGAACAATAAAAAAAAAGTCATCAGCTTCTTTGGCTGCCCAAAATCTGCCATTTGTCTATTTCTTCAATGAACAACACTTCTCTTCACCTTTACAGGCTCCCTAGGACCTGGGCCCCCTAGGATGCGGGCCTTAGGACAGCCCCTAGAATCCTCCCTTGACAGCGGTATTGCTTGGGTTGTCTCTATCAGCAAATATATCCTTCCTGTATGTCCTTACCTTTTCAGCACCTGTGTTGCTTTGATTGAACGTTTTACTGTAATCTTCAGTTGGCTCATCATTTGTGCTAGTCTTGGATTTCTTCAAAGGAAAATATATAACAATCATTGTGTAGTTTTGAGGCAAGTCAAAGTCAACTATCACTCAAAAGCTATACAAATATTATATTTTCTACAAACAATGCTGAGGGTTTGCACTAGTTCTTGTGAACTCAATGATAAGTTACAAAGTATGAATGTGTTTAAAGGAGGGCTAGACTTATGATGAATTGTTCAAATATTCATAACCCGTTTTGCCCCTTAAAGTGATCAAATATTGTTTATGAATCTAACATTACTACTTGGTATGTCATACTGGTGTTAGAGATGTTATATTGGTGTTGGAGATGTTATATTGGCATTAGAGATGTCATATTGGTGTTAGGAATGTCATGCTGGTGTTAGAGATGTCATACTGGTGTTAGAGATGTCATACTGGTGTTAGAGATGTCATACTGGTGTTAGAGATGTCATACTGGTGTTAGAGATGTCATACTGGTGTTAGAGATGTCATACTGGTGTTAGATGTCATACTGGTGTAAGAGATGTCATACTGGTGTTAGAGATGTTATATTGGTGTTGGAGATGTTATATTGGTGTTAGAGATGTCATATTGGTGTAAGAGATGTCATATTGGTGTTAGAGATGTCATACTGGTGTTAGAGATGTCATACTGGTGTTAGAGATGTCATACTGGTGTTAGAGATGTCATACTGGTGTTAGAGATGTCATACTGGTGTTAGATGTCATACTGGTGTAAGAGATGTCATACTGGTGTTAGAGATGTCATACTGGTGTTAGAGATGTCATACTGGTGTTAGAGATGTCATACTGGTGTTAGAGATGTCATACTGGTGTAAGAGATGTCATACTGGTGTTAGAGATGTCATACTGGTGTTAGAGATGTCATACTGGTGTTAGAGATGTCATACTGGTGTTAGAGATGTCATACTGGTGTTAGAGATGTCATACTGGTGTTAGAGATGTCATACTGGTGTTAGAGATGTCATACTGGTGTTAAAGATGTCATACTGGTGTTAGAGATGTCATACTGGTGTTAGAGATGTCATACTGGTGTTAGAGCTGTCATACTGGTGTTAAAGATGTCATACTGGTGTTACAGATGTCATACTGGTGTTAGAGATGTCATACTGGTGTTAGAGATGTCATACTGGTGTTAGAGATGTCATACTGGTGTTAGCGATGTCATACTGGTATTAGAGATGTCTAGCTCTCCATGTGGGGCAAAAAGTTTCACTGAACATCTCAAGAGTCTCTAAAAATTATGTGACCTCACCTTTCCATTTAGTGCCCTAATCGTTTAAAAATCGAATTCTTACTTTTTTGGGTGGTTCTTTGGTAGCTTCATCAGCTGTTGTTGCCTCCTTGGGTCTCTTTTCAACTTCCTTGATTCTGTTTTAAAAATAAAAATACACCAAATCAATAAACAATGATATTGCATTAAGTGAAAAGGTTGTGTAGAAATATAAAGTGTTAATCACTTCTAAATCTCACATAATTATCCAATGAGAATCCACTCTTTGACTAAATTTCCACCACCCCGTCCCTTATTTCCTCCACCCCGTCCCTTATTTCATCCATCCCGCCCCTTATTTCCTCCACCCCGTCCTTTATCTCCTCCACCCCGACCCTTATTTTCCACACCCTGCCCCTTATTTTCCACACCCTTCCCCTTATTTCCCGCACCCTGACCCTTATTTCCTCCACCCTGCCCCTTATTTCCTCCAATCTGCCCCTTATTTCCTCCAACCTTCCCCTTATTTCCTACACTCTTGCCCCTTATCACCTCCACTCTGCTTCTTATTTCTTCCACTATGTCCCTTATTTCTTCCACTTTGTCCCTTATTTCTTCCAACCTGCCCCTTATTTCCTCCACCTGCCCCTTATTTCCTCCACCCTGCCCCTTATTTCCTCCAACATGCCCTTCATTTCCTCCACCCTGCCCCTTATTTCCTCCAACCTGCCCCTTATTTCTTCCAACCTGCCCCTTATTTCCTCCACCCTGCCCCTTATTTCCTCCACCCTGCCCCTTATTTCCTCCAACATGCCCTTTATTTCCTCCACCCTGCCCCTTATTTCCTCCAATCTGCCCCTTATTACCTCCACCCTGTCCTTATTTTCTCCACCCTGCTTTTTATTACCTCCACCCTGCTCCTCATTCCCCACCCTGTCCCTTTCACTAAGCGCTCTACATTTTGTTCACAAATAATTACTTTTGAGAACTATTTTGCCTTATTTGCATGCTGATTAGTTCAGTTTTGTTTGGTAAGTGGACTTAAAAAAATGTTGGTAAAATTGTGCTAGAGAAGTAAAAAAGATTGAACAAAATTGTCAAATGTGGTAGAAATGGTCTGTAGATCAATTGACCCCCCGATTAGCATAACAGCAAAGAATACATTGAATAACTAAGAATACATTAAATACCTACCCAAGATGGCTGAACATTTTCTTGCTTAGGTCTGGATGAAGATAATCAGATATCAATTCTGCCCCGTATCTCATACAGTCCTCTGTAAATAAATTACACACGAATCATAAATCAGAATTATAAATCAGTTACGGGTAGCTGAAATTTTTTCACAAATACTATAGTAATGGTTACTGAGGTCACAGGTATACCTGAGGTATACAAAATGACCACAGGTATACCTGAGGTATACAAAAGGACTACAGGTGTATATACCTGAGGTATACAAGAGGACTACAGGTATACCTGAGGTATACAAGAGGACTAAAGGTATAACTGAGGTATACAATAGGACTACATGTATACCTGAGGTATACAAGAGGACTTCAGGAATACCTGAGGTATACAATAGGACTACAGGTATACCTGAGGTATACAAGAGGACTACATGAATACCTAAGGTATACAATAGGACTACAGATGTATATACCTGAGGTACACAAAAGGACTACAAGTGTATATACCTGAGGTATACAATAGGACTACAGGTATACCTGAGGTACACAAGAGGACTACAGGTGTATATACCTGAGGTACACAAGAGGACTACAGGTGTATATACCTGAGGAATACAAGAGGACTACAGGTATACCTGAGGTATACAAGAGGACTACAGGTATACCTGAGGTACACAAGAGGACTACAGGTATACCTGAGGTATACAAGAGGACTACAGGAATACCTGAGGTATTCAATAGGACTACAGATGTATATACCTGAGGTATACAAGAGGACTACAAGTGTATATACCTGAGGTATACAAGAAGACTACAGGTATACCGGAGGTATACAAGAGGACTACAGGTATACCTAAGGTATACAGGAGGACTACAGGTATACTTGAGGTATACAAGAGGACTACAGGTATACCTGAGGTATACAGGAGGACTACAGGTATACCTGAGGTATACAAGAGGACTACAGGTATACCTGAGGTATACAAGAGGACTACAGGTATACCTGAGGTATACAAGAGGACTACAGGTATACCTGGATACACAAGAGGACTACAGGTATACCTGAGGTACACAAGAGGACTACAGGTATACCTAAGGTATACAAGAGGACTACAGGTATACCTGAGGTATACAAGAGGACTCAAGAAACAAAAAGAGCTTTTTTAGGTTCAATTGAAGGATAAGTTCAGTGGTAGAAAAGTTTATCACAATTTGAAAGAGGACTTTAGAATAAACAAACGGGTGAATAGACTTGCTTAATATCTTATGCCGTGTAGGAGATATTTATGTTGTGCCTCATTTGTGTAGAATTGACTAGGTATGGAAAGTCTACTTGAAAAGGTCAGCACACTCATCTTAACTCTTAAGAATTGCCAATGTATTTAAAAGAAATTTAATTCATCTTTTTCCCAAATAAATACTTTTTCTTCAAATATTTTTAGGGCAAAAATTCATATCACCTTATTAGTATGTGTTACTACTTTCCTGCTGATTTCAGACATTTCCATAATACTCTAGAAATAAACTTGAATATATCCTTACAGGAATAAGATGTTGAAGTCATTTTTTCACCATTTGGACTTTCTTTGGTGTGAGGTGTGTATCCTCAATTCCCAGATGGATGAGAGTGAGTGATGGGAATCTAACCTGTCCATCAAAGGTGAGCTTCATGTAAGATTCGCTACCTTACATCAGCGATGTTCAGATTTTTCCACATGTTAGAAAATCAAACATCTCAAGGCCACCAATTGTATGCATCACTGTGTTTACATACATACAGTGTACAATTATACATACACTGTATGTACAGAGTTTATTTCGGGAATGGTTTAAGGGGATACAGTGCTTGCATTATTTAAGAAATATTGAGTGAGAGCGCTGTGAGTAACAATGTCGTAGATGTCGGGGCACAATATTGAAATGTCCAACAGGGAAGCAAATGCCTGGTCATCATAAGGGACATCAAGTGAAGAATGATGCATTTATTTGTTCAGCGACAAAAGCAGTGCAATTACTCAAAATGTAACACAACTATAACGTAGTGTATCTGAATTTGGAAACAGGGGAATTGCCTTCACCAGGGGTCACAGTGGCCATCAACACAAATATAGGAACTTTTTTCACAAAATATAGAAGAATATAGGAGGTTTTTAATGAAAAATATAGGAAATTATAGGTTCATTGATATATTGAAAAGTAAATTATATGTGTAGTGTCCAAAGGTCTTTATTGCTTGTTTTTAAAATGAAAATGAATGATATAAATTTCATTTTAAGTACTATTTTGCCTGATTTTCATTTGTTTTTGTTCAATTGGTTGCACTTCAACGAGGGAACGCCAAAATAAATTCAATTGTGTTTTTAAGAATAGCTTAAAATTTTACTTTATTATCAAGTTTTCATAATAAATAATTTTGAATTTTGATGGTTAAAACATAATTTTGTTTGTAGTTTCTGCATTATGATGAAAAAAACATTTTTTTTTTCCAAAAGGGTAAAAACATAGGAAAATATAGGATTTTTTTTAGGAACACTCTGACCCCTGCTTCACCTCACCCCCATATATAGCCAAAAGTTGTTAAACAACTTGAAGAAACAGCTGATTAACTAAAGTTGTTTTCAAAATTTGCAGCCATAAAAATTGACAATTTAAGATTTTGATTCAGAAAAATTTGCCAAAGTAGATCGTGATTGAGAGTTTAGTGCCCTCACCCCACCTTAAAAATCTAGCTATTATAATAAGAAATGCACAATGAGGGGTGTAGATGCTGGAAGCTTACCTTTAGGTGTCTCGGCTACTTTACTACTCCTGATGAATGAGCTTGACTGTGACCCAGCTGTAACATGGATACCACTGGTTGCTAGGTAACCTGCTGTCTGCCGTACTTTACCCTCTAACCATCTCAACGTCTTCTCCTCACTATATCTGTACACTTTGAAGTCATCATCCCCTGAAGAATATGAAGAGTGCTTTACTGTGATGATAACTGAAGGACACAAGATTCTATGTAACATGCCTAGAGAATCCTCACGGAAAACAAATTGTTAAAAATTTCACTTGGAAAATCTGAACATTTCAAAAGGAAAAGAGTGGGAATTTTCAGGGAAATTAAAGGAAAAATTTGGACACTATCCATGGGAATATCGCAAAATTTTTATTGGAAAATTTATCAATAAGAGGAAACATTTCAAATTTCTAATTGAAATGTTTGAAAATCCAAGGGGAAGATTTGGGAATGTTCAGATGTAAAATCTAGAATTTTTCTAAGGATTGGAAAAGAAATTTCAACATTTTTAAAGAAAAAGTATCAAAATTTTCAGGACTTAAAAAGTTAAAAAATTTCAGGTAAAAAATTGGAAGCTTTCTATGGGATAATTGGAAAATTTGAAAACTTTTTATGGAAAACCTTAATTGAAAAATTTTCAGTGATTTTAATAATAATTGATGAGGCGTGTAGGCATAATAATAACAGATGTCATATTGTGCAAGAGCCTAAATTATATCTGAAAATTAGTTACCCTTCCTGTCACAAACACAGCAAATGTTTTCTGAACCTGATGTGCTTAACAGCCTGTTGCATTGTGGGTACTTTTCATCTTTTACAATTTGATCAAGTTCCATGAATTTCTGTGGAAATGACCAAAGTTAAGAACGATATATGCAACGGAACTATTATATATACCAGGCTGTGACTATTTACAGCTTCAGACATTTTAAAAGTGGCGTACAATTTATGTCATAATCTACTTCTTTATTATAAAACTATGCTAGAATCAAAAAGCTTTTACTAATTGACTACAGCTGTAAGATGGAAGCAGACTGCACTTACTTTGCAGGCTTGACTTTTCATCAGGTACGGAAGAATTAAAAACAATGGATCGATGATGGTGGCCATCAAAAGACTGCCATCTGAAACAAGAATAGAATCACTTCCTTAGCACTCAGCGTAAGTAGTAAGCGCCCCATGCATGCTCGGCCCGAGTCGTGTACAGTACTGTTCGAATTGTACTGGCACTGTGCATAAAAGTGAACTGCCTAAGCAATTGTTAAATTTATCAGGCCTACTGCATGTTCACGGTGCAACACAAGTATTCGCGAATCAAAGGGCAAGGCATCCCCATTTAATTTATGTGAACTGCCACTCCCCGCATTAACAGGGATTCAGCCTAGCACACCAAAAAGAGAAGACATGAAACATGTTACAGATTATGTAAACAACATTTATTATGTACAGTATTTATTTGGGATATTTTATCAGTGAATTAATTGTTGGGAGGGCTCTTTTTAGAGCATGGTCGCTATTAAAGTTGAGTTACCACTCTTTCGAATGAACAGCACTTTGTACGCAAAAGGACAGAATTACACTTTTTCATTTTCTCAATCAGTCACAGAATAGAGTAACCACACACTCAAAGTGAAGCTTTATTCTCGTCTCTTCATGTACAGGTTCTTACAGCTCCTTTTATGGTAGAAGGCCGCTCATGTTCTCTTGTACCGGTTCTTCTTCTGAATCATCGAATTCTGCAACAAGATGTCGTCTGGATGATTTGATGCTTTTAGTATAACTGTACTTCATTGGCTGATTGTTCCAAAATTTATCCATCCTTCTCTCGAAGGCCTGAATATTTGGTGATGCAATAACATCACATGGTAAATTGTTCCATAAGTCCACCACCCATAAAGAAAAATTATTCTTTCTGATATTTGACTTTCGTCTTGTCTTGAAAACTTTATGACTGTGCCAACGAGTGAGTCTTGTATTAGGAAGACACCTCCTCATCATACCTGCCAGATAATATGTTATAAGTTTCAATCATATCCACACGAACTCGTTGATAACTGAGTAGGTAAATCCAAATTTCTTAGTCTCTCCTCACACGATACGTCACTTAATCCAGGAATTTGTTTTGTTGGTCTACATTGTACCTTTTCAATCATATCAATGTGTTTTCACAAAAATAGATTCCAAACCTGGTTGGCATATTCTAAATGAGAACGTGCAAGACTTGTATACAAAATTTTGAATGTCTTGCAATCCAAGTACATGAAAGATCTTCTTATGATACCCATGACTGAGTTTGCTCTGTTTACTTCATCAGTGATGTGCTATTCAAATGAGAGCTCGTCGTCGATTGTAACTCCAATATCTTTGTCACTGTTTGACCATTCCATTGGATTGCTGGATTGCTATATTCAAACATTTTACAATCATAGTTTGGCATTTATCAGGATGGAAACGTAGCATCCATATTTCAGACCATTCATACATATAAAAAATATCCTTATAAAACTTTTCACAATCTGCTGTTGATGCTATTTTATAATATACTTCAGTGTCATCAGCAAATAAATATGGTGTGCTATTATTTTGAAGTGAAATAGGAAGATCATTAATATAAAGTACAAATAGATTCGGTCCTAAACTGAGTATTCTGTAACATGTCAATATAATCAAGGGTGCAATTCTCGTTCAAGATCAGGCAATATGAAAGTAATTTGTTCATAAACTTTTTGGTCAATTTACAAAAAACTTCAGATACAATACTTTTGATACTTCAGTTTCATGGATATTGATACCTACATTTAGTTCCTTTACAAGTTCAAAATAAGTTTTGTTCTTGACCATAAGGGGAAATGTTTTGCTAAAAAATTTAACTCTTAAGGGGGAAATATTGTTATGGGAAAATTTTCAGTTCCCTTAACATTTTTACAAAAATTTGTAAGCATATTTTAATTGTCAGAAATGGTCTTATATTTTTCTCCATGCTCTAAAACATAGGATAGGGTTAGTATTAGGGTTAGGTTAGGTTAAGTTTAGGTTGTAAGGTTAGTTAAAATTGTAGTGTGCAAGTCAATGGAGGTTTCCTTATGGTCAAATCTAGGTGTGTGTGTATATATTTATATATATATATATATATATATATATATATATATATATATATATATATATATATATATATATATATATATATATATATATATATATATATATATATATATATATATATATATATATACATATATATATATATATATGCATGTATGTATGTATGTGCCTGTGGGTGTGTGTGTGTGTGTGTGCATGCATGAGTATATATATATATATATATATATATATATATATATATATATATATATATATATATACACATATATATATATATATATATATATATATATATATATATATATATATATATATATATATATATATATATATATATATATATATATATATAACATTAAAACATGCTGGTTTCTAAGCAATAAGCAAGGAATGAATGAGAAGCACCAGTGCGTGGCTAATCCGTTCAAGTGATGCCAAATTCAATCAGCTTGTACTTGGATTTGTGTCGGCAGCTGGATACTAGTTCAGAGTGTTTATTCAAGATATATCTTTGGGGGCCATCATAATGTGGAATTTCTCTGCGAGGCATAAGTGACATCTTTTTGCAATAGGGTGTTTGGTGTAGCTTTCTGGATAATTGACCATCCGAGAGCAAATTTGATGTTTTTATCTTTCTGTTTGTTTGTTTGTTTGATGAGGGCTTAACGACACCACTTGTTTTTCTTGGGGTTTTGAGTTTTCTTTGAAAAAATGAGTTTTGTGTTCAAATCCAGAATCAGTTAGTGCTTTTTCGTAGAGTTAGGTTGTATTGCGGAATATTTTCTCTTGAGTTTGAGAGTAATGATTTATAGCATCGGGTAGCTCCTTGATGATTTACTAGCGGGTGGATTGATTTGAAGTTATTGTAATTGGGTCGTCATTTGGTTTTCTAAATGGTTTGTATGAGCCGTCATGCAAATTAAACGTAACATCCAAATAGTTTACTATCTTTAGATTCGCATCTGCAGTGATTTTTAAGTTAAAATTCTCTGGAAAATAGGCACACAGACGTTTTTGTATTCTTGCCTGCTCTGATGGTGTCAAGTTTTCGATCACAGCTAGGCTGTCGTCTCTGTAGAGATCAACATTGCTCTTTCCAAGCTCGGCAGATATGCCACTCAGGCAGGATATACAATCCAACCGGTTCACATGTTTCGAACCCGTCAAAACTTCCCATAGGTACAACAAATGAGTTGTTGCGTGATGTTTTTCTCTGATTGTCAGTGAATAGTAAAGATTTACGCGAGTGTAGAATAATTTCTTCATCTTGTTCAGATATCGGTGTGTATTCTCTGGCAAAGGTGAAAGCTTTGCATAATAGGTTCATGCTAATAGACAGGTAAAAATCAACTATGTCGAGAACAAAATATATATATATATATATATATATATATTTACCCCGCTAAGCGTAGCGGGGATATTTACAAGAGTTATACTTACCTTCCATGCTATTAATATGCATATTAATAGCATGGAAGGTAAGGTATAACTTGAAGTAAATATATATATATGTATATGTATATGTATAAATATATATATATATATATATATATGTACATATATATATATATATATATATACATATAAATATCGCAATATGGTGATAATCGATATCTGATTTACCCATATTGTGACAGCCCTCATGAAGCAATATAGGCATATCATTACTCACCTCGTTGTACAGTGCTGTCTATAAACCAAGACCTATAATCATCTTTAAAAGCCATGAGCTCATGGACGTCTTGGCCATCTTGGCTGAACAGGAATTGCGCTTCTTGATCTGGAAAGAAAGAACATAACATAACAAGAGACGGGCTAAGAAAGCTTAGTCACCCTATAAGAAGCCGAAACTGACACCACCACTACCACCAAAAAACAAACAAGGGACTCTTGTTATAGTTGAAAATATGATCTTGCTTTGAATTTTATATAAAAGAATTACTAAATACTGGAAAGTTTAAGAGATGGAATCCCACAGTGGACAGTTTGTTTTCTCCACGCCGATAATTTACGCAATAAATTTTAAAAACCTATCTTTTTATGCCAGTTTTATTTACATCACTGTGATTCAGTATATTTCTTTATAAATTTTAGAGAAAAGTACACTCAAATTTTGTCAAACTGGTTAAGCACACAGATTGGATGGAATCACTAATTCTCCCACTAAAATGCTACGGGCAAACTGTGATTGAACTTATTACTTAGATAAGTCCTAAGAACTTGCACTCGTCAACTTTTCAGCTTATAAATTCTTTCTTAATTTCTGAAAAATTCTAGTAATTATGATATCGAGTTTCATAAAATAAGTTTACTGTGCGTTTCTTAGTTTATTATCATCAATTAGATTTTATTATAAGACAGTTGTAATTATTGAACAAAATTGATAAAATCATTAAAAAAATCTTCAATTTTGTTAAACTCAAAACTGCATTCCTGTCATGGGTGGGATTTGCATACTGAAAGTGGGGATGAAGTCAAAAGTGGGTAAGGGGGAGGAGGGGGCAGGACAAAACCACAAAATCATGCTAAGATGCAGCCGATTACCATACAAAAAATACAAATTCAGAAAAAAAGTGGAGGGTGGGGGCAAGTTCCCCCGCTGCCCCCCTCAAATCCCACCTATGGTCCCTGTTATTTTTCCCTGACTTGTGGCCAGTAGAAGATGATAGATATGATAGAGTTGTCATTGTCTAATTATACAACCAGGTGTAGGAAAAATAGAACTGCATCATCCTGGAATGTTGCACAAGTTTTATTGTTAAAGGAATATTTCCAGGAATTTTCATTTTTCCACATACGATAGAGAAAATTTCTAAACAAAGTGGTGAAAAAACTATGTTAATATCTTATTCCTTTTAGAAGTTACAAAAGTTTTTTGAATTTGGACAAAAGTGATTGATTGGCAACATCTGTGATGTCATACAGACAATTTTAACAAAATGTATTTTATATTTCTTTAAAAATGCTTTGAATTTTTTCTCATTGAAAATGTTTTCTCATTGAAAATGTGATGTACACCAAGAAAAAAAATAAAAATGTTTTCTTGTGAATTATATATTCCCCCCTGTCTCTATAATGAAGCAAAAATGTTGTTTGATAATGTAAAATAAGTGTGATTAAATTTATAAAAAATACATAAGAACTGTGCTGAAATTGCCTTGACGACATCACCAAGCTGAAGGACATATCTTGTACGAGTTGTTGTTAGGAACATTTTTCTACTCTTTAAATTGTTATAACTTCTAAATGGAATAAAATATTCACATAGTTTTTTCACCACTTTTGTTTCTACAAATTTTCTCTATCATATATGAAAAAATGAAAATCCATGGGAATATTCTTTTAACATCGCAACTAACAAAGACAATTAACAGCACAATCCAAAAGTTAATTGACCTCTTCGTAGTAGTTGATTGACAGCTTTTTCAATTAATCACCTCACGAATTAGCCTAGCAACAAAATCTGTGTAACTAAGTGGGGCAAAAATCCTACATGGTACTGGTACAGTACAGCTAGCTAGTGGCATGCGTTCATGCAATGCAATATACTATACTAACACAAAACAAATTAAAACATTGTGCCTATGGGGCTACTACGGGCTTTGTAAATCCGATTCCCATTACCCAGAATGGTTAGCAAGCGGTATTTAGTTTATTCCTTTTGCTAAAAACTCTAAAGATCCGGAGAAGTGCCATAAATGGATCAAAGCTTGTGGCAGGCCACATGAACATATAAATGTCAATGCATTGGTCATGCATGATTGCGTATTTGAGGTTTGCTTGCCCCACCTAGTTACCGCATTGCTACGGTGGGTGTGACTTATTTCCTAACCCTGAGAGGTCAATTCAAATTAAATGATGCACATGTCAGTTGTTAAATAATTATCAATTTCATGCTTATTCACATTACCACTGATTTCATATCAATACACCCCTGTACATGGATGGCCAAGGGGGCGAGGGGCAGGTGCAGTGGATTGTCCACCTATAATAGCTTTACACATAATCATATAAAAAATGAATTAATCGCCAATAAGTGATAAAATATCATTGCTGATGTTGCCAATCCACCCCAAATGCTATGACCTTCAGCAGCCTCTGTTACTGTACATAGGCGGCCCGCGGGCCAAATCTGGCCTGCCAGACAATCCATTCTGGCCCACGAACAATAGTCGTAGCTGGGGAAGAAAATCTTATTGAGATCAGTAAAAAACCCAAAAGACTTTTTTTGGTTGGGGTTTTCCTTGGCAGATCTGCACACTATAACATCGCGGCTTATCAAGCAAAATGTTATCTTTAGTTCCATTATAAAATGGGCAAACTCGCGGCTTGTCAAAGGAAGGCTGATAAGAGGACCATCTGGCATACATCCTTCTTATCACACGCGCTCTCAGCTTCTTTGTATTCAGGAATTGTTTTGACGGCTTGTTTGTCATGTGACGCTGGTTTTGTCATGCAATTGGCTCACGGCCTGAAGTTGTTGTGAAATAATGGCCCTTTGAAAAAATTAATCAGGAACCCTTGCTGTACATGAAAGAGGACAAAATAATGGAGCAAATAATAAGAGTGTATTCAAATAGTCCCTTTATCTTTCTATTTATCACACAAAATAGACAACTCTGGACCACAAAATTAATTCTTTATCGAAAATAAGAGAATGTTTTACCTGTTTTTGGATGCCTTAATTTTACAATGACAGGATCACTCGCTTTAACTGCCCCACCCGTGATGAGTTCTGTGAGAAAGAGGAGGAAGTACAGATTCACACAAAAGGGATTTATATAGGAATAAGTATCATGACAAGTGAAAACGAAGTGAAAATATATTTTTAGGAACTATTCACAGCTACTTTAAAGTGAGTTTTATTCTGTTAACTTAAGATTAAATTATGTTTCTACTTGAATGCTTGATAAAGACCATGAAAGCGACTAGTCATGTAGGCCTAGGGCCAGGGGTGTGGCTAGCTTTTATTTTAATTTAATATTATTATTATTATTTTTTTTTGGGGGGTGGTGGCTTAAGTTTCTTAAAAGGACATGTTGGTCCACAACTAAAAGATGTTTGGTCTTAAACTGAATATTTTGGTGCATACTGGAGGTTTTGGTCCAAATTAACAATAATCCAGTCGACATGAATAAAAAATATGCCAAGATATATATATTCTATGATTCATGTAATACTTTAGGTAATTATCTTATGGTTTTGACAAGAATATATATATATATATATATATATATATATATATATATATATATATATATATATATATATATATGTATATATATATATATGTATATGTATATATATATATATATATATATATATATATATATATATATATATATATATATATATATATATATATATATATATATATATATATATATATATATATATATATATATATATATATATATATATATATACATATATATATATATATATATATATATATTTATATATATATATATATATATATATATTTATATATATATATATATATATATATATATAAATATATATATATAAAGTTTTTTTGGGGATTTACAACACTGTTTTAGGGGGACTAATCCCCAAAATCCTCCCTCAGACATACCATTGCCTAGGGCCAATTCATTGCACAAAAATGTTCCTCAAATTCAGACACTGATTACTGTACTTCTATGGCATATATCTTTCCTATGAATAGAGAAATAATTACACTTTAAAATATCTGTCATCCAGTCATATCACGAGCTATGTCATTCAAGTATTACAGTGGAAGGAGTTAAATAGATAAATGGATTTACATATAAAGACCAGGGAGATTACATCTAAAGTTTCATACTTATCTTGAATAATCCAGCCTGAAAGTTGTAAAATGGTTTTTATTATTCATTTTATTTTATTTTATTTTATTTTATTTTATTTTATTTATTATTATTTTATTTTATTTTATTTTGGGGGAGAATAGATATATATACATTATATTCACCATACATTTTAACATTTCTCAGTTGGATAAGATTGTGGAATTAATTAATTTTCCTTTTTTATTCTGTTTTCCTTCTTCACACAATTCGACTGACATGCATGTTAGTTATTTCATATCTATTTGTTGCAGCCAGTCATGCGATAAAGACTGGTTTGTACGTACAGTAACGTTTGCTGCCTATCGAACTTGGATTCCTTTGTTGTCATTTCTGCCAAGTGTTTGAATAATTAGGCCTTTCATATTAATACCAATTGATCTCAGTCACAAGTACCACTACTCCCAAAACCACCCATTAATCTTGCCCTAGAGTCAATGTATAAAGTCATGATTTGTTTTGTAAAATTCAGTAATTCTAATAACAGAATAAAAATATTACCAGAAACTTGAGTTTACCAAAATTGTACCGTCACACTAGGATTTTACCAAATGAATTACCTGGAGCTATAATCACCCATTGGTTGGTTTCGTTCATTGTCGGGTTTGGTATAGAATTGGTAGATGGTGTGTCAATCTTCTCTTTCTTGGTCTTACTCCTGGTTCGCATACCCACAATAGCAGTTGAAATGCAGGAGAAAGTTCCTAACTTCTCTTGAAAAATAGTTTTTATTGATGGAACAAGTTTGTAGTCTGTGGGAATAATTTTTCCTGAAAAAATAATAATAAAATATTGATACATGTTATACTTGAATAATTACATTTACATTTAACTCTTTACAGTAGGTCATCGAATCATGCATAATTTGAACGAATGATCTTTATAGCATCATCCCCTTTTGTTGTTGTTGTTGACACAAGCTCTAGATCTGGGGTCTAATGTTAGTGAAAAGATTTAGGGCCCAATCATTAAAACTAGGAGACATTATTTTGGCACGTTAAAAAAGTTAAGCATTTACAGCCAACAATAAATAATCTTGTACACCAAACTTGATGTAGGCTAAGTATGAGTAACACAACAAGATGATGCTAACAAAGATAATTAGTGCTATTATACATTTAGGTATATAAGGCACCATATAAAATTATTAGCTTATCACCCTTGGGTGCATCAGTTTTGTTGAAAAAGTACCGTATTTTTCACTCAGATCAGTCACTCATTGCTTTCGACAGTTTTTAATACTCCTTATGTCTGATGCAGCTGACCTGATCCGGATCGCTGCAAATCACTGGAATTAATTGGCCTGGGAAATCGCCCGCCTGCATCACTTTTCCAACTGGGTTCAGGTGATATTAATTTTAGTTACAGGGCCTTGTTGTTGTTGTTGTTGTTATTAACCTCACATGCATCAATGCAGCAGGTATGTTCCTGCCCACACTTCTAATTTATCCAGGAACCAGATTCCGTTATAATCCTATGGAAGGGACCCCATCGGGAATGGGAATGGGAAAAAGCGAAAATGGTTGGATAAACGGTGAAATTTTCTATGAGTGGCTAACAAACCACTTTTATACCTACATACTGGAGAAGATACAATTTCCGGTTGTATATATTGTTCATAGATGGTCACAGTTCCCATGTGAATTTGGAAGTAAGCAAGTTTTGCTCTGAAAAAAATCATCCTCTACTGCTTTCCAGCCCACGCAAGCCACATCCTTCAACCTTGCGATCTGACAGTATTCAGTTCCCTGAAGAAAGGATGGACCAAGGAAATCAGAGAATGGCAGATCAACAATCAAGGCCAGGACATCACAAAAAAAAACGTTCAGGGCAGTGTTTGGAAAGCTTTGACCAAAACCGTGAAGCCAGAACTGGCCGTAAGTGGCTTCAGAGCTGTGGACCTCTACCCATTCACAAAGGACGCAATCAGGATGGAAAAACTTCACCCAGCCGATATTTTTGTGTACCCAACCGTTACCCCCGTACAAGCCTCTACCCCCACCCAAGATGCTACACCCGCACAAGACGCTACCACCGCCCAAGCTTCAACCCCACCCAAGATGCTACACCCGCCCAAGATGCTACCACCGCCCAAGATGCTACCACCGCCCAAGCCACTACCACCGCCCAAGCCACTACCACCGCCCAAGCCACTACCACCGCCCAAGCCACTACCACCGCCCAAGCCACTACCACCGCCCAAGCCACTACCACCGCCCAAGCCACTACCACCGCCCAAGCCACTACCACCGCCCAAGCCACTACCACCGCAAAGCCACTACCGCCCAAGCCACTACCACCGCCCAAGCCACTACCGCCCAAGCCACCACCACCGCCCAAGCCACTACCACCGCCCAAGCCACTACCACCGCCCAAGCCACTACCACCGCCCAAGCCACTACCACCGCCCAAGCCACTACCACCGCCCAAGCCACTACCACCGCCCAAGCCACTACCACCGCCCAAGCCACTACCACCGCCCAAGCCACTACCGCCCAAGCCACTACCACCGCCCAAGCCACTACCACCGCCCAAGCCACTACCACCGCCCAAGCCACTACCACCGCCCAAGCCACTACCACCGCCCAAGCCACTACCACCGCCCAAGCCACTACCACCGCCCAAGCCACAACCCCTGCCACGGGACCAATCCCATCGACATCTTCAAAGACTGGATCATGCCGTCCTGCCAGAACCGCTCTGACAGCATTGGAAAGTGCCATTCTCCCAGAACAGGTAAATTCTTTTCCAGTGCAACTATTTGTTGCGTGGAAAAGGCTATGGGAACAACAACCAGAGACAACATCGGCCACATCAATCAGGCCATCAACAGAGCCAGCAACCTCAAAAGCACAACAACACCAACACCAAATACCAAAAAGAGGACATTAAGACAACAACACTCTCTGCACTTTTTCCGAACTACTTAAGATACCCAAGCGCTCCAAAGAAAAAAGAGAACTCGAACAGATGCAGAGCTCCCAAAAGCGATTTCTGGAGAACAGTTTCAAAAATACTTACAAGAAAAGAAAGTACAGAAAGAAGAAAAAGAGAAAAACAGAGGCGGAAAGATAAAAGAGGCAAAAAAAGGAAAGAAAACAGCAATTCAAGGGCGAGAGCGTGGCATCGTAGACAAAGGGAAATAGAAAGGCAAAAAAACTGAAGAAGGCGATGATGAAAACATTTGTGCCCAATGTTTAGATGAGTATTCGAGGGAGAGGAAGACTGGATTGCCTGTGGTATCACATTGACTGCACCACACTCACAGCTGATAGGTGGTATCACATTGACTGCACCACACCCACAGCTGATAGGTGGTATCACATTGAGTGCACCACACTCACAGCTGATAGGTGGTATCACATTGACTGCACCACACCCACAGCTGATAGGTGGTATCACATTGACTGCACCACACTCACAGCGGATAGGTGGTATCACATTGACTGCACCACACTCACAGCTGATAGGTGGTATCACATTGATTGCACCACACTCACAGCTGATAGGTAGTATCACATTGACTGCACCACACCCAGAGCTGATAGGTGGTATCACATTGAGTGCACCACACTCACAGCTGATAGGTGGTATTACATTGACTGCACCACACCCACAGCTGATAGGTGGTATCACATTGACTGCACCACACTCACAGCTGATACATGGTATCACATTGACTGCACCACCCACAGCTGATAGGTGGTATCACATAGACTGCACCACACTCACAGCTGATACGTGGTATCACATTGACTGCACCACACCCACAGCTGATATCTCATTGAGTGCACCACACTCACAGCTGATAGGTGGTATCACATTGACTGCACCACACCCACAGCTGATAGGTGGTATCACATTGTGTGCACCACACCCACAGCTGATAGGTGGTATCACATTGACTGCACCACACTCACAGCTGATAGGTGGTATCACATTGACTGCACCACACCCACAGTTAATATCTTATTGAGTGCACCGCACTCACAGCTGATAGGTGGTATCACATTGTGTGCACCACACCCACAGCTGATAGGTGGTATCACATTGACTGCACCACACTCACAGCTGATAGGTGGTATCACATTGACTGTACCACTCACAGCTGATAGGTGGTATCACATTGACTGCACCACACCCACAACTGATAGGTGGTACTACATTGAGTGCACCACACTCACAGCTGATAGGTGGTATCACATTGACTGCACCACACTCACAGCTGATAGGTGGTATCACATTGACTGCACCACACTCACAGCTGATACATGGTATCACATTGACTGCACCACCCACAGCTGATAGGTGGTATCACATAGACTGCACCACACTCACAGCTGATACGTGGTATCACATTGACTGCACCACACCCACAGCTGATATCTCATTGAGTGCACCACACTCACAGCTGATAGGTGGTATCACATTGACTGCACCACACCCACAGCTGATAGGTGGTATCACATTGTGTGCACCACACCCACAGCTGATAGGTGGTATCACATTGACTGCACCACACTCACAGCTGATAGGTGGTATCACATTGACTGCACCACACCCACAGTTAATATCTTATTGAGTGCACCGCACTCTGGCTGATAGGTGGTATCACATTGTGTGCACCACACCCACAGCTGATAGGTGGTATCACATTGACTGCACCACACTCACAGCTGATAGGTGGTATCACATTGACTGTACCACACTCACAGCTGATAGGTGGTATCACATTGACTGCACCACACCCACAACTGATAGGTGGTACTACATTGAGTGCACCACACTCACAGCTGATAGGTGGTATCACATTGACTGCACCACACTCACAGCTGATAGGTGGTATCACATTGACTGCACCACACCCACAGCTGATAGGTGGTATCACATTGTGTGCACCACACCCACAGCTGATAGGTGGTATCACATTGACTGCACCACACTCACAGCTGATAGGTGGTATCACATTGACTGCACCACACCCACAGTTAATATCTTATTGAGTGCACCGCACTCACAGCTGATAGGTGGTATCACATTGACTGCACCACACCCACAGTTAATATCTTATTGAGTGCACCGCACTCACAGCTGATAGGTGGTATCACATTGTGTGCACCACACCCACAGCTGATAGGTGGTATCACATTGACTGCACCACACTCACAGCTGATAGGTGGTATCACATTGACTGTACCACACTCACAGCTGATAGGTGGTATCACATTGACTGCACCACACTCACAGCTGATAGGTGGTATCACATTGACTGCACCACACTCACAGCTGATAGGTGGTATCACATTGACTGCACCACACTCACAGCTGATAGGTGGTATCACATTGACTGCACCACCCACAGCTGATAGGTGGTATCACATAGACTGCACCACACTCACAGCTGATACGTGGTATCACATTGACTGCACCACACCCACAGCTGATATCTCATTGAGTGCACCACACTCACAGCTGATAGGTGGTATCACATTGACTGCACCACACCCACAGCTGATAGGTGGTATCACATTGTGTGCACCACACCCACAGCTGATAGGTGGTATCACATTGACTGCACCACACTCACAGCTGATAGGTGGTATCACATTGACTGCACCACACCCACAGTTAATATCTTATTGAGTGCACCGCACTCACAGCTGATAGGTGGTATCACATTGTGTGCACCACACCCACAGCTGATAGGTGGTATCACATTGACTGCACCACACTCACAGCTGATAGGTGGTATCACATTGACTGTACCACACTCACAGCTGATAGGTGGTATCACATTGACTGCACTGCACTCACAGCTGATAGGTGGTATCACATTGACTGCACCACACTCACAGCTGATAGGTGATATCACATTGACTGCACCACACTCACAGCTGATAGGTGGTATCACATTGACTGCACCACACTCACAGCTGATAGGTGGTATCACATTGACTGCACCACACTCACAGCTGATGAAATGGGGAGGATTTGTCTTTCGTGTCCACTAGATGTGAAGTGGTTCCTCACCAAGAAGAGGAATTATTCAAACACACTAGTTTTGGAGTTGATTATATGTACATGCATATTCCTATCTGATAAAAAAATAAAATTTCATGCCCAATGTTTAATTGACTTAACATTTAATGAATGCATAACTAACAAAATTATAATATTGTTACAACAATGTCATAATATTTCAAAACTCATGAAAAAGTGATAGGTGTATTAATAATAGTATAAGCTTTATACATGTTTGAATCAGAGCTGAACAAGAAGAGTGGTGCAGAAGGAAAAAGGGAGGGGGAAGACCTAATTCTATCCATAAGGATTCATGCATTTTCAAACATCAAATGAAAAAAAAAGTGTTTTATCTGTACCATTTTGACTGTCTTTATGTATAACATAATTGATATTCAACTCTTTCAGCATCGTTATATTCATACTTTAACAGTTTTGAATATAAAAAAAAGTAATTTTTATTCAAAAAGCTTGATTTTATCAGTTTTCTTTTTAAAAATGTAGTTGGTCGAATTTCTCCAAACCAGGTCAAATTTATTCTTAGAATGGTCTAATTTCACCCAATGTACCTTGATTAGTGTTAAGCACCGTTACGTACTATGACGTCATCCATTGCTACTGCTGGGAATATGATAAAGGCAGCAGCTACTGAGCTGTGTGATGCTATGTATTAAACATGCTGGCCGTTGGTCAGCAGCTGAGTATTCAAAGAAAAGACGTGGTCAAATTTGTAAATTTGCTGACGACACTAAGCTGTACAGGATTGTTGATGATGCTAGGAATTCTTCACTTTTGCAAACTGATCTGGATAAGTTTGTTACGGTTACCCCACAAAACCAAAATTGATGATGATAGGCCTATCACCACCAACTCACCAAAACAAAAAATAAAGATAGGTCTTAGCCTAAGCATTGGGGCCTAACTAAACTAAACCAAGGACACCTAGACTTTTAAGTTTGAATAGGCTAACCTAAGGGTAGTAAAGCTGAAGACACATTCTGATAATCATTAGTAAGTAAGACTATTAAAGCCCGGAAAGAAACTTATAATGTTACTGGGCTGGTTAGAAACTCACATCACTCAGCTTTAAGTTCTACCCACTTATCTTCAAATCTTGGCACAATGGCAGTGACATTGATTGTGACTAGGGCCTAGGCCTATACTGCAAGTACTGCCACTGGTTGACTGGCTGCTCAATTCCTACTACCTAGCTTTCTGAAACTAAAAGTGTAAGTAACTTACTGTCACTGGAGTTTAGTCTAGGCCTATCTAATCTGATCCAGTGTCACTGTTGTATTGTTGTTAATTGTGCATTGCTAGTCCTGAGCCATCACCAGTCAGATAGCATTCTGGCATTAGCCTACTGCTGCTACAGTGAATTTGTATTTGCTGTTTAATTGTAATAGTACACTGCATGCAGCTTAAGCCACTGCCTGGCAGTGCAGGTAAACTTTTGTTCCCGCCACGCGATTGTAAATTGAACCTAGTAGTTGTTGTACAGACGTTACAATATTTAATTTGTCTTTATTGATCAAATTTGACAAATATTTGAAATAAAGTATATATTTACATATTATTAAAGTTTTAACGTACTAGAGTATGTTTTTTATTTTTCATTTGCGTTTTTATTGCCTAAAATTGTAAGAAATATTGTGTACCATCTAAATAAACAAATGAATAAAGACTTTTTAAACAGATGACAGATCACCTGACTATGACTAGGTAGCGTTTTTATCTTTAAATTTATGTGATACACAATC
Source organism: Chiridota heheva (assembly GCA_020152595.1). Taxonomy (NCBI): domain Eukaryota; kingdom Metazoa; phylum Echinodermata; class Holothuroidea; order Apodida; family Chiridotidae; genus Chiridota; species Chiridota heheva. The sequence goes on from JAIGNY010001887.1 coordinate 358,754, forward strand.
ATTGCGTGTTCTTTACCAATCCACTTAGCCTACAACATGCATTAATTATTGTTATGTGGCCTTCTTTTTCACCAGACGATTAAGTGTAAGTTAAAATTCCTTCTTCCTCCAGGGTTTAGTCACAGTTAGACCCGACGTCAGATAATTAGAAAAGTTCAATCCTTGGCTTCTTTTTGGGCTAATGTAACTTGCGTTACTATTTCTAACGTTAGTTAGCCCAGGCCACAGGTGTCCTAGCGTTATGCCATATATGGCAACCTACAATATGCTTACTACATATATGCACACAATGCAGTAAGCATATAACTTAGTTGCCATAACGCTAGGAACACCTGTGGCCTAGGCCCAGTCGTATTAAACACTTGCGTTTTAAGATAGGGCTATACCGTACGCTAGCCTAGTGTCACAACCCACATACACATATGTCAATGTTATCACAAGTAGTAAGACATTAATTTTGTCCATCAGGCAAAAATCTTAAACAACAACAATCAGTGAGCTTCGGCCAACAAGAAGAAACAGATCAATGGGGAAGTAAAAGGCCTGGAACTTATATGATAGATAGCTATGCATACTAATGTTAGCAACTACATCAGACATGGCTGCCATAACACAGTCAGAAAACGCTATATACTTTATAGCGTTGAAACTGCTGCATTGGTTTATCATGGAAGTGTAGATGAATTTCGACTATGCACTAGAATAACTTAATTATTATACACATCCCTCAGTACGGGTTGATATTGGGATTGCCGTACGAGGCTTATTTAGATTAGGTACAATTCCTATATTTTTTTATTTCACACGTAAAAAATTGATGATTGCAAAATAACTTACTTTTTGGATATCCTGAATTAGTCTCAATAATACACTTTTTCAAAAAAATCCTAAATCTTTACCTACTTATCACTACGACGGGATAAAGTTCTCAGAGATTCATATTTTGGTTGCCATTTTCTTAGTCACCACATGTTTGTCAGCTAATAAGTTTTTGGAGTTTTTACTAAATTGCCGGTTGATTTTTTGCCTTCATTTTTTTCTTTCTTACTTTTAATTCTACTAAATAATTTCGGTAAAAAAAACTGGGAAAAAAAAAGAAAGAAATGTTTAGATTATAAAATTGTGCTTTGTAAGTATTATCTTCATTTTTTTTCCTCAAATAATAAAAAACATATCCTCGCTAATCCTCAATAATAAATTGAGTTGTTCACTTATGTTTCGTAGAATGACGTTTTTTTCTGGGTTTAATGAAGAAAACTGAAAAGTTGCATTTTGTGCAAAAGCCTTTGCTGGTGCCAGTAGTACTAGCCTGCTAGGCCTACAACATTTATAATTATTATTAGTCCCAAGCATTTATTAGATAGTTTGTGGTTATTGACTAGTGCAGTTACATAGTTTCAGGCATAGTTTATACCCAAAGGTATATTAATGAATATTGATATATATGATGATGTGTAATATATTTTTGATTAATCATTCATCTTGGCATTTTGTTGTACTGTACATGTGTGTATCCATGACCATTTGTCAGTGAAAGCATTGCAACGATTTGTGCACAATTGAGCACAATGAATCTGTTTTCAAACTTTAAAAAATGTTCTCTGCAAATACTCAACTACTACTACTGCACATGTACGTGCAAAGTGCATTACTAAATATCAGGTACATCATCCTTTTGAGTTTAAACAAATTTGTTCACGTATTGTAATTTTATATGTAAACCAAGTACGACATATATACTTGTCATTGGGAATTAGGGTGCAATTTATTGGTTAATTTAATTAAAAGTGACCAAAATTACCTTTGTTTTACATTTTAATAGTATATGAAGTGAACATTTTAATGATGTATCATGTACACCTGTTATGAACTTTAAATGATGATTTTTTGGAACATATGCCAGTTGCCATTCTTGACTTTCGATGGATATCTGGTTTGTTAGAGAAATTGCTAATTTCATTACCTCATAATTTCTTAGTAAATCATTATTTTTTGCTGGATTTTCCATTTTTCTAGAATGGGTACAGTTTTCAACCTCTTAAAATATCAAAGTGATGCAGTATTGAATTATGAAGTTATTGATGATTGAAAATGCAGATTTTTCCTAATTAGGCCAATAGGTCAAAATGTGACATGTACTGTAATCAACGTGTATGTTTGGTACAATTATAGAATACACGTTCACTTTAAAGTTTACACCTGGCTGCTGGCAGCGAAGTCATGCTCCATTGACACAAGTATCATCATACATGGATATGCATTGTTCTTTAATTAAGATTAGTAGCCTACAATCCACACGACCGCGCTGCCTAGCTGGGGGGGGATATGCCATTGTTTTGACTTAAAATATGTAAAAATTCTCCCAACATAAATATGCATCATTTTTTAAATAAGATAAAAGGCTTACAATCCGTGCGACTTTGCTTCACAGCTGGGGATAGCCAGGGATACTGTATTGGAGCCTTATGATTAAAGAAGGGACTTGTTTTATAGAATTCTTTATAATTTGTAAGGTTAAATCATTCACGTCGGAAGATTACGAGTCAGTGGGTATTTTTCGAGAGTGAACCTGCATTCTATAGTTACTCCTCTTTTTCTAATATTCAAGCCAACTTTAGTGTAAAAATTTTAATTTATAATTCATGTTGGTAAAGTTTAATTTTTGTGGGAGAATGTTGCCTATTCTGCTGGATAGGCAAGTTTGCTCATATTCTGAATTACCAAATGAAAATACAGGCCTTCAGAAAAATGCATTTTATTCCATCATGGCAACAATTGCGCATATCATTAAAATTTGAAGGACCATAACATTGGATTCCTTCAACCAATTTTACTCTTTTTTGTGTGTGTGTTTCTTGTAAAGAGGTCTTTCCAACCATGTACATGTAACTTTAAAATCCAAATCAAAACTTAATTTTTTTCCAGTTGCACCCTTTAAAACCAGTAGTGGCTTATTTTTTGAAGAGTGCCCAGGGTGGATGTAGGCCCTTATCTAATTAGTTAAAAGTTGTCCTACAATAGAGCGTTGGTGAAGTCAACATGCGAGTAGCATTATATTTAACACTGCACATTTACTGATGAACATTTTCAAAATGGCAGTTGCAGCGCACTCAGGTGATGCGTGCACTAATTGTGTACGCATTTCCAAAAGTGAGGGATTTGGAAGTGATCAAAATGTCATTTCTTCTGTAGTTTAGAGTTTTTTATGTACAAAATGTTCATCATTTAATTTGTAACTTAGTTTGAAAGATATTTTTAAAGTTTCAAGATTAATGAAATCAAAATTGTAGCTCTTAAGTACTTTTGTCAGTTTTTAGAAGGGTTTTAATTTCATGATTATGATATTTGTTGTTGTCTGAATGGTTTCCAACATTACAAGTGTATTTTGCATTGTCTCACTCAGTATGCAAGTAAAGCAAGTAGTGCCTACTGAGTGAGGTGTTTATATTACTAACTAAGATTAGGCTAACTTATTGAGTAAATAAATTACAGGTCCTTTTCTGAGTGCTGGCTGTCAGCCACCGTAATCAGATCCTCATCTTCATTTTCAGTTGTTTCATTTCAAGGTGTCAGGTTGATTTTAAAACTGAATAAAATGTCTTGGTTTTTCAATATTTGTCTATTAAACTTATCCTTTTGAATTATTATTTGTAGGTTGTTTTGAGTTTATTACATTTTTGCCTGTAGGCTACTAGGCCCCTACATAGAAAACCATTAACAAATGCAAGGGAAAAGAAAAAAATGAGTGAGAAATAAAATGACTGCCCAAACCCACTGTCAAACATTTACTTTTGTTTTGAATTAGTAGGTTGGCATAATAATGAGTTACACAAAAGTTGTTTGTAACTGTACATTCTATTTAAACTTTGTCATACCATCATTTGGGATTCTCAACTTGACTATTAAATTCTGATGCTTTAATTTATGTTGGCTTTCTTTGAGTGTTCTCTTTCAAGTTACATTATTTTAATTTGAAAACTTTCGTCTTTCAGTGCTGCAACCCGTTGTTATGATGATGGAGAAACCAGCTTCATTAATTCAGGACAATGCAAGAACTATAAGAGGCTTACAGAAAGTTAAAGCCACGCTTTCTTCTCCTTTTCAAATTGAATGGTTTGTATTTTAGTTCCTTTGTTTTGACCATGGAGACTTCCTTGCTAAGATATAATGGTAAAATCCTAGTATAATGGTGCAGTTTTGGCAAAATAAGTTTCTTGTAATTGCATTATTAAAATGACTGAATTTTTAAAGTTTTACTTAAGATTTTTGAAAACTTTTGTTTAAATAATTAAACGTAGTGGGTGTCCTGCGGAGCTTGCCAGGTATAAGGATTATGAAAAATGACTGAATTTTTAAAGATTTTTTTAAGATTTTTGAAAACTTTTGTTTAAATAATTAAACATAGTGGATGTCCTGCGGAGCTTGCCAGGTATAAGGATCATGAAAAGTTCATAAAAAGATATTAAAGTGCTTTTTGAAAATTGTTTGTCCAAAGAGGTTAAGATTAGTCCCAAGTCGTTTTATTCTTATGTTTGCTCAAAACAAAAAACCAAGGAGGTTGTTGGTCCCCTTCAGGGTAATGATGGTGTTACTATCAATAGTGGTAAGGATATGGCTGAGGGTTTGAATGACTAATTTGTGTCTGTTTTTACTAAGGAGTTCCCTGTAGATGGTGTTGAGGATTATCTTAGTGTGCACTCTCCAGTATCCATTAAGAATGTTGATTTTTTAGTTAATGTTGTGTCTAAGAAGTTGAAGGGTTTGAATTCAAATAAGGCACCTGGTCCGGTTGGTGTACATCCTTCTGTGTTACATGAGTGTTCTGATGTTCTTTCTGTTCCCCTAAATATTATCTTCTCAAAGGACTTTAATGTAGGTTTTGTTTCTGATTGGAGAATTACTAATATCACTCCTATTTTTGAAAAGGATGACCACAGTTTGCTTTGAAGCTATAGACCAGTGTGTCTAACTAGTGTTCCCTCTCATGGGGGAAAAATGCATAACAAAAATGGATCGCTTCCAGACAAATAGTGATCATTCAGGTACTTTTAGGTTTTGGTCAAGCCAGACTGTCCTGCAGCTTTGTAGGGATTCTAAGAAAATTAAACCATTTGCCCCAGCAAGATCCCTTTCCTGGCATTTCTCAATTAACTGAATGTCCTTCTTCAGCCAAGGTGACCACACGACAGAGTCATATTCCAGGTTAGGTCGGATAACAGAAGTATACAAAGTCTTAATCATGGAGGAGATCTATTGGCTGAACATCTTTTGGTCAAGCCAATCTTCTGATTGGTTTACTGCAGATGGCTTCAATGTGTTTACGAGGTGTAGATCATTACTAACAATAACACCAAGGTCTTTCTGTTGACTCAAGAGGTTACACCATTTTAAGTGTAATCAAGAATTTACTTATTTTGAGAATCATACATTTAGCTGCGTTAAAGTTTATTAACCAAGTCTTTGACCATGCAGAAAGTCTGTTCAGATCCTCCTGAAATAAATTAGCATCAATCTCAGAGTGAATCTTACGATAAAGTTTTGTATCTTTGGCAAATAGCTTGGCAGAAGAGGTACACATACTAGGCAGATTGTTAACATAGAATAAGAACAAAGTGGGGCCAACAAGGGACCCCTGAGGGACTCCAGAGGTAATGAGAGCCCAAGAAAAGAGTGCTTGCTGTGAAACAACCCACTGTCTTTATTGCACAGATACCCTGTAATCCACTGAAGTACTTGACCTTTTATCCCATAATATCCAAAGCTTGTAACATAAATGACTGGCTTACACTGTCGAAAGCTTTACTCAAGTCAAGGTAAATCACATCAGTACCAACAAACTCTTCAAAGCCATTAATCTAATCATGAAAAACATTCAAGAAGCTGAGTAACACATAAGCATCCAGGCTGAAATCTTTGCTGGTTACAGTCAATAATACAATTAGAAATCACAAACTTTCTAGTATCATCAAGAACAATTCCTTTTATTAGAAGGATAAGTTCATTTTGGAGCAGGTTCAGCAAAGAGCCACTAGACTTATTTCAGAAGTAAGAAATCTCTCTTTTGAATCTACAGTAGGTTGCGAATTCTTGGTTTCAGACCCCTAGCTTGAATTAAAAAGGGGCAGGGTGCTAGACTTAATATGGGGCACATTAATGCGCGCACGAGGCGCTGCGTCTTTTCGGCATGGAGTCCAGGGGCCCCCTTAAGGCTCAATCTATTGGTAAAGAAGCTCTGGGATTTCAGCTATAATCACACCTCAGAATGAAACAATTCTGGTTGATAAGGACCATTCATGAGCCAAACAGAACAATTGCTTACTATGCTATCATTCTGTGTTCTGTATTCATGTAAGGTATTCACTTATGAGGTTAATTAAGATGATTAAGTTTAAAAAAAAAAAATCTATAAAATAAAATAAATTGTTTTTTCTCATGAGGGGCAGGGCAGACCTCAGGGGGCAGGGCGGGCCCACAGAGGAGAAGGGAAAGGCGGGCTTCCCCTGTAAAACAACAATTCTAGAGGTCTGGATTTGACCACGCTTGAGTTGAGAAGAGTACGTGGTGATATGATTCAGGTTTTTAAATTCCTATCTGGTAGTGATGCTCTGACTTCCTGTTATTTCTTGCTATGTTTCAGATACTTCTCATGTGACACGTGGTAACAGTTTAAAGTTGACCAAAGAGTTCTCATGGATAGATATTCTGCATTTTAGCTCTTTGCAAAGAGCTGTTAATGAGTGGAATGGTTTACCTAATTGGGTGGTTAGCTCCAGTTCTGTTCACAATTTCAAAGTCAACATTGATAAGTTTTTTACTAATTCGGGGCATATTAACATTTTCCTCAAACTTTCTTCAGGTGGTATACTTTACTAGATTCTCTTTGACTAATTTCCTGACATATCCAGTGTTTTTTAAGCCACAAAATTGCAGAGGAAAATATGATATAATAGGCCTACATAAAGACTTTTAGGAATCTGAGGTTGTGATTTCACAACTAGTCTGATTTCACAAATGATACAAAACTTTTAGCATAAATATATCCCTAATGGAATAAGATTTTGTAATGCTTTCTTCATCATCATGTTTCTTTTATCTCCCTAATGGAATAAGATTTTTTAATGCTTTCTTAACCATTTTGTTTCGTTTGAGTTTCTTTCATATGAGATCATATGAAATTAACTTGCTCGACCACTTAATTATTCCTTTAACAAGACAAATGTCACTCATTATTATTCCTAATTGAAATTTTACTGACCAGGCATTCTTGTCATTCAGAAACTAATTTTGTTTTGTCTTAGTTCACCATCAGAATATTTAGAATGTACTCTTGTTATATTGTTCTTTTCAGGCCTAGCATCAATCCATCAACTGTTACGGATATACTAGACAAATTAAAAAGGTGAATGTTAAATATTTTCCATAGAATATTGAAGCCGGAGTACACATTTGCCATGTTCAGAGAATGGAGCGCCCGTGACAAAATTTCATTTTCCAAAAAGCTGTGACATTTTGAAAAATTTGTGGCAAAATGAACATAAACATAAATTAGTCTGACATTTTGTGACATGTTTTACCCCTGCACTCACACTCATTGGTAATTTGATGTTGCATTTTAGTGGATTGCATTTTTCATGAAACAGACATAACCAAATTATCCTTTCTATGAGTATCACCGGTCAACTGTCAAATGTGACAAAGGCAAATCTTATGAGACATTCTGTGCAAAAGGTGCCAAAAATTATGAGACATTTGAGACACTTTAAGACAAGTTTGAAATTTTGTGATGTGACATAATGTGACAAGCCATCAATCATCACTCCATTCTCTGCATATTCTTTGTATTAAAAGAATGAAGTGAATATTCCTAATTTTTGTCAGTTAAAGGAATATTCCATGGATTTTCATTTTTTCATATATGATAAAGAAAAGATATAGAAACAAAGTGGTGAAAAAACTATGTCAATATCTTATTCTGTTTAGAAGTTACAAAATTCAAAGTATTTTTAAATTTGGACAAAAGTGACTGATTGGAAACATCTGTGATGTCATAGAGACAATTTTAACAAAACATCTTTTGTATCTAAAAAAATTATTTGAATTTTTCTCATTGTAAATGTGATATACACCAAGAAAAAAACAAAATGTTTTATAATGAACAAAATCTCTATAATGAACCAAAAATGCTGTTCAATAATGCGAAAAAAATGTGATTAAATTTATAAGAAAACATAAGAACTGTGCTGGAATTGCCTTGATGACATCACTCAGCTGAAGGACATATACTGTGTCGTGGTGCCGTTAAGACTTCATCAAACAAACAAACAAGCTGACATATTTTAGGTGTTTTTAAAAAAATTGTACTCTTTTGTTTGTTATAACTTCTAAACAGAATAAGATATTGACCTGTTTTTACCACTTTATTTCTACAAATTTTCTCTATCATATTTGAAAAAATGAAAATCCATGGGAATATTTCTTTAACTTATATGTTATTGCTCCTATTGCATGTAATTATGTACACATCATGTATATAAACATTGCAATTGACAATGAAGTATAAACTGCACTTAGTACTGCCAACAGTGTAGGGAGGGCTGAGAGGGTTGTTAATTGTGGGTATTTCCCCCAACCTGCAGTCCTAAAAATTCATAAACAGGATCTGCATTTACAAGATAGCCTTTCAGTCTGTTTTATCAACTTTAGTGTATCAAATGCGCCTAGATGTTCAAGATACTCCTGGGTCCACATTGGCTCCTGCCAACCCAGACTACAAAAAAACAATGAAACAATTAAATCTAAATAACTATATCCTTCTATGTGATCCACTTAGCATTGACCAGCCCAAGTGCATCTCTAAGGTAGACAGAAAATGTAAGTACTGTATGTCATCATATCATTTCAAAGATATATGGACAGGTAGAAAATTTTACCCAGATGAAAGAGCATTACATTTTGTTGCTGTTTGCACGTAGACCATTTAAGCTCATGCTGTTGCTGTACGTCTTGTCATAATTTGCCTCAATAATCCATCATCACTTGAATCATCAATATTTTTTTATGGTTTTGGTGGATTTTCACCTGAGCCACATGGGAAAATGATTGTTTTTGGGTGCGATAGTTACTGTACTTTGTCACTCTTGAACATAACAATGAACATTTTAAATTGTGTTTATCTGTTTTTTAGAGTTCTAGAGGAACTGCAGCCGTATGTGTCCAGGATTCGGGTCAAGAAAAGATCAGGAAAGAAGAAAATTCCAAAGGTGGAAGGTGATGCAGAAGAGCAAAGGTTAAGAAATTGCATCAGGTGATTTGATTTCACAAACTTTTATTTGAGTCTTCTCATGTCAACATTTAAAAACAATGATGCGAATATGCAATGGATAAAATAATAAGACAAAGAGACTTAGGAGAACACAAGAAGCTATGGAGCTAGCTTTTAGATGTGTGCTGTCCTTTACAAAAACTGCAATAACATGAGCAAAACAAACAATTGACTTCACTACATTACCATAGCAATGCAACTAGGTGGGGGCAAATCTGCAATCATGTATGACCAATGCATTGACATTAGATGTTCATGTGGCCTGCCACAAATTTTGATCCATTTATGGCACTTCAGATCTTTTAGAGTTTTTAGCAAAAGGAATAAACAAAATTTCGTTTGCTAACCATTCTGGGTAATGGGAATCAGATTTACAAATCCTGCAGCAGCCCCGTAAGTGCAATTTTTGTTCACCATATTGTCGTCTCTCAGTCTGTGTGTGCTAAAATTTATTTTGTACAGTAAGTTACATTGACTGCATGAGTGTCTGCTGCTAGCTAGATGTACTTGTAATAGTACCACGTAGGATTTTTGCCCCACTTAGTTACACAGATTTTTTTGCTAGGCAAATTTGTGCAGTGATTGGTTGAAAAAGCTGTCAATCATCTAACTCAGTGAGGTTAATTAAATTACAAAACAACAATTAGAAAAAAAAGAAATACAAACAAATTGACAAATAGTAGTGATCAAATATAGATACTTGAGGTTTGTTAACAACATTTAGATCACCATTCCTGCCAACCCCACTATTCACAATCTCTCCTGTAAAGACCATGTCCACGTTACCTGCCTCAGGATAGGTCACACCCACCTCACACACTTCCACCTCCTTAACGGCTCCCCAACCCCTTTGCAATAACTGCCACTTCCCCTCACTGTCTATCATATCCTCATTGACTGCCCCCTGTTTACCCTTCCCAGAGCTTCCTTCACTCTTTTCAATTCCATTGCCGAGCTCTTCCACAAAAACTCCCTGGATAAACTTATCTCCTTCATCATACCCTATCCATAACTATATTTAGCTTTCCCCTCCAATCTCCCCCTGCTGCTGTACATTTTACATATTGCACTTCTTCTATTTCTAAATTTTCCTACCTCTGACATAATCTAACCTCTCGGGCACAATTTGACCTTTGATGTTTGGCGGCGTTACACCTCACCAAACAAACAAATAGATCAGCTTAAGCAAGCTTAGCGAAATATATATTTGCTTAAGACATGATATTAACTAAACAGTAATGATATTAGTTGTAACTTGTTAACGAGCAAAGACAGACGAATATAATGCACAAGAAAGCAATGATTATGAACACAACGTGGCTGAAAATTAATTTGACCCACAAGGTCTTTTCAAAGGTCAAAGCAAAGGTCAAAACTTCATTCAATTTTTAACACCTATCTCATTTGTGATGACATATGCTGACAGCTTATTGTATTACCTTTAAAATCATACTCCTTCCATCAAATTTGGACCTAAACTTTTTGAGTTATGACACTTTAAATATTATCGGCCACACCCATTTTTACGATTTTCGGCAGTTTTTGATGGGCCATGACTTTAGAACCATTGGTCCAATTTTGCTAAAATTTTGGATTTTTCCATTTCTTCATATATCATAGCTGCACACCAAATTGCATCAAAATCTGAGACAGGTGGTGTTAATCAAAAGTTGTTTTTTTTCTTTTAAACAAGCAAAGACAGACAAATATAATGCACAAGAAAGCAAAGGTTATGAACCCAACTACTAACATGTCATATTCAATTCAGTTCAAATTTGTTGTCACATTTTGTGCACAGAATGCATGATCATGTGCAAGGATAAAAACTAATAATTTATCAACTAATAAAATGTTAACTTTTTAATTAATTAATAAATTAGTTAACAAAAGTAATCAATTAGTAATACAAATTTACCTTATGAATTAGTTATAAAAATTAAAACTAATAAATAAGAAAGAAAAAAAAAACTACTACAAATTAGCAATGTTTTATCTCCTGCTTCATTTGATCCCAATCATAGCACATGCAACCCTCTGCCCCTCCCTATTCCATCACATACACAATGAAAAAAGAGAGTTGAAATTATTATAAATGCCTACATCATTTTATCGCTCCAAAATTGTACATGTATAAAGTACATACATATTATTTCTGTTATGATTATTTGTGGGATGATTTTTAACACCTTTATTGAGAAATTTTACAATTTCTACAAACCCATATCAGATTTAAATCAAACTTGGTATGATGCTATTGATAAAAGTAAGGATGATACAGGATCCCATAGAATGTTGAGTTGTTGACTTCATCATTATTCATGTCAGGTGGAGCCAAATACATTTGTTCATTGGTTTATGTGACTGGCTTATAGCTTAAGGCAAAAACCTTAACACTTAATCAAGCAACAAAAATATACACAAATTACACGTTCCAGTATGATGAATAAACTAAACGTGTAAGAACACAACATTTAAAGATATACGATAAAATATCAAAATTGCTCCTAATCTAAAGTTAGCATCGGAACCACGTGTGATTTCTCCCTCTGGTTCAGTATTCTTTTTACTCCCGTTTTTAATAATTGATCAAAATTGGGTTTGTTTTAGACCACATATCCTGGTTGGCATCAATGCAATCACGCGCTGCATGGAGAAGGGCAATCTCCATTTGGTGTTGGTGTGCAGGTCATCCACCCATCTTGAAGTCCTCACGGATCATCTCAAATTGCTCAGCGCCACAAGGGAAATTCCAGTCGCAGCTTTACGAGGTCTAGAAGAAGTGCTCAGCAGTGTTCTGAACATAAGAACTATTCATGCTGTTGGCTTCAAGGTAAATAACAAACAAATTACCTAAAATTAGTTCTTTTGAATTTGTTTTCAGTCCTATGGAAACAACAAAATTAAACTCCGAAATCCATGAATAACAACAATTCAAAAGTCTGCTGAAAGTGTTTATTTGTAAGTGTAGTCTCTAATTGTAAGTGTAATGTTTAATTGTATGTTTGTATTGTATGTTTTTTATGTTTAATTTTTTTGTTGTCATTTTTAGTCCTTTCAGTAAACCATTAACCACAATCAGCATGACACTTTAAAGTGAAGTGATTATCACATTAGTAAAGGCACTGCTTAAAAATTTGGCCTGCAATTTTGAAAGCAACAAATTAACCACATCATTTCACAAGATTAACTTTGCATCATAACATTGAGGTATAAATAGGTCTAAGCTCAATAGTTCATTTCACCTTTACCCAGCAGCAAAGACAAACAATGCTAGCATTGATTACAGTTACTACTTACATGTATATTACAAAGGATTGCCATTATGTTCAGATGTGTGTCACTAAAAATACCACCTAACACCAGTGGGAGTAGTTGTTATCTTGAAGGAGCTGTGAAGAGGTGAAACTATATACAGTTTTGTGGTTTGGAAAACAAAGAAATATATAACTTTTACTCTGACCTGCCCTGCTCCATTTGAGGGCCAGTTGAGATATTCCTGGTTTTGAGCAGAGCCATTTATAATGATGATCATTTCTAATGACTTCAATAGTGAGAAAAGAAATCAGAAATATAAAGATATTTTCCAGCATAATGAGTGACATGAAGTCCTCCATAATGTGGTCCACCACGAGTCCAAAACTAACACAAAATAACAAGATAAGAATTCAATGATTGTTCTACTTAAATCAATCTGGATACCTCTGTAGGACATTAAGAAGCGTATTTAGTTTTTCTCATAAGCAGACATACAGATATTTTTCTTCTTCCTCGTTTTCTTATTCTTCTGCCTTTTCATATTTTTTTTTCTTTTCTCTTTGCCTCATTTTTTTTTCTTATCCTAATATTTCTTCTCCCACCTTTCCTTTCTTTTGGCTTATTATCATCCAAAAACATTAACCATACGTACTTTCCCTACCTATACAGAAAATGCAAAATGGACAAATTCCACAGAAGTTGACCTCCCTCTTTAACGAAGTGTTAGATGATATAATACAAATTGTGCCTCCAATATCAGTTCCTTGGCTCATCCACAAGAATGCAGACTTGAATACGGCTGCAAGAAATCTGGTCAAGTCTTTATTCCCCTCAGGAGAAGCAAAGAAATCACATCATCTTGTAGATTCGGACAGAACTGTAGAATTCAAGGAAGGTTCTATAGAACAGACGACAAAAGAATCACAGACGATGACACCTGTAAAATCAGGAGCTATGATTGGTCAAATGGGTCAAAGTCATGAATATTCAAGTCTTAAGAGGAAGCATCAGGAAAGTGACAGTGAAGATGAAATACAAGTGAAGAAAGGACACGTTGATCATTCGTCAAACTTTGTGCCATTAAATTTGAGACAAGTTGTTCAAGGGGAGAAAAAAGGTAAAAGAAGAAGAAGAATTCAGGACAAAATTTGTCTGACAAGTAGAATTTTGATTCCTCATGAAGATGTGGACATGAGGAATAAAATCAATGCCCATTTTCAGCAAATGATTTTCTAGAGCACTGAGAGAAAAAAAACATTGACAGCTTTAAGACCTTAAAAGCTTTTCATGCAAATTATTACATTTTGTCGGACAAGTAGAATTTTGATTCCTCATGAAGATGTGGACATGAGGAATAAAATTAATGCCCATTTTCAGCAAATTATTTTTTAGAGCACTGAGAGAAAAAAAACATTGACGGCTTTAAGACCTCCTAAAAGCTTTTCATGCAAATTATTACATTTGACATAAGATACTTTTTTTTAAGAAATTTGAAGTGTAATATTACCATGCTGATGATAATCTAATAATCTGAGTATGTTCAGTCCAACGGAAGCCTGGATTTTAATTTTCTTTCATTGTTTGAATTGGTGTATTTTTGGCAACTGAGTACAGAAGTATTCTTCCGCTCCTCCCTCAAAATGTCAAGTTTTAATTTTAATGGCTGAACGAAAGGGCCTTTGTATGTGAAAAAATTGACGTTCAGGACTTTATATTTTATTTTGTGTAGTGCTGGGCCCCTTGGATTAATTACAAAATTGCTCAAGCCCATCGAGTTTGCCAACTACTCCCACCCATACCCTATTGTTGTGTCCCTGCTGGAATTGCTTAATAAACTTTGGGGAGTTTAGTGTGTATTTATTCAGAGGACATAAACTTCAAAACATTATCTATAACTGCAAGTATAATGCAGGACAAAAATATACACACTTGAAAAACGCACTTGCAAACAAACTGGCAGACATTGTGAGTACACCTCCCAGACCTATCTGACGATGTCCTCAAATTAGTACAAACGTTTGGTAGGGTGTAAATGTGTGAAATTTTGTTTATCATTTACCTATCGAGGAAGTACATTTTGTAAGCAAGCATGTTCCTCGAGGACAAATGTCTTAGAATAAATTACTTCCAATGATGAAATTATGCTAATTAATATATGAAGATTATTGACTGAAAGGTTCTCAAAAGGATGGTTTCTGTCTTGGTCATCATTGTGAAGTATGAATGGGTGTGTTCAACATTTCTGCAACACATCTTGTTGCAGAAATGAATGTTCAGTAATGTTTTATACTTGTGCATGAATAACTTATTTTGTATGACCCACATGGATGAAGATGGGCATTAAATGGAGAGCTGATTAAATTTGTTCTTAAAGGATCAGTTCAGAGGTCAAGCAAGTCTATCTTATATAAAAAGGGACTTGAAAAGAAACAAAATAGTGAAGAAAGCATTCAAAAATCTTATTCCGTTAAGGAGATATTCAAGTTTAAAGTTTGGTATCATTTGTGTAGAAACGACTGAAATCAAGACTAGTTGTGATGTCATAGCCTCAGATTCCTCAGTCTTTATGTATTTTATCATATTTTGTGGCTTTAAAACCATGGGATATGTCAAAATAGTAGTAAAACTGAATCTAGGAAGGGTATTTATGATATACCACCTGATGAAAGTTTGAGGAAAAATGATTTAAATAGTAAAAAAAAAAAAAAACTTTCTTTAAAATACATACACATTTTGAAGAATCTTAGGCTGTGACATCACAACTAGTCTGATTTCAGTCGTTTCTACACAAATGATACCCAACTTTAAACTTGAATATCTCCTCAACGGAATACGATTTTGCAATGCTCTCTTCACCATTTTGTTTCGTTTGAAGTCCTTGTTCATATAAGATGGACATGCTTAACCACTGAACTAGTCCTTTAAAATACTTTTCAAACTCAAACGGTGATTGGCATAAGACATATACAAAGACAAACCTTTCAATCCAATTCTTAAAGACTTGTGAGGACTGCGAGTTCATGTTATTTGAAACTAAGAACTTGAATGTCCTCTTTAAATGGGAACTAGACCCATAAGTCTTTTTTGTTAATTTTGTAAATATTCATTGACCTGTTTTGCCTCCTAAAGTGATGAAATGTTATTGTTTTTGCATCAAAACTATTTGCTGTAAACATTGATGCTACCGAAGGTTTGTAGCTCTCCACAAGGATCAAAATCTTTGCTGAATATATTTAAAGTTTCTAGAAAATTGTGCCAACTTTCAGTCTACTTCCCCTTTATCCCTTACTCTACCACGCGGCGATATTATCACCGTTTTGGGTGCTGTCTTTGACTCCGCCTCCCAGGTGCATTTTCAAAAAGGTGCCGGTAAGGGTTAATCAACCCACGACAAGTGTGCCAACTCGAAAATATATGCAGCATGGTCCCAGTGGGCGGCCTACTGGGTCACTGACGCAGAACGAGCTCGACTTTGCTGCTTGGAAGACAGAGGACCCTTCAATAAATAAGCCTGTACTTAACCCTTACTTTACCACGCGGTGATATTTTCGCTGTTTTGGGTGCTGTCTTTGACTCCACCTCCCAGGTGCATTTTCAAAAAGGTGCCGGTAGATTAAGGCTCAATAGCAGGTGTGTTTGCTTGATCACTGAACTCATCCTGGAATGTTCATGAGAATAAAAAAATGATTTATCTTAATACTTTAGATAGGCATGCTC
The DNA here is from genome assembly GCA_020152595.1 of Chiridota heheva. Lineage (NCBI taxonomy): Eukaryota > Metazoa > Echinodermata > Holothuroidea > Apodida > Chiridotidae > Chiridota > Chiridota heheva. Next base: position 375,048 of record JAIGNY010001887.1, read on the forward strand.
CCAAAACACAACAGACTTTACTGGGTGCATATTGATAAATATGACAAAACAAGACAAGAATCGCCTTTTTCATTTATTAGTACTCTTTCAATATTTCATATGAAATATTTCATATCAATTAAATCGAATTTCCATCTACACTTGATCAACAGCACATCATTGAACATAAATCCATTTTGTATAAATTATAAATAAAATTTTAAGCAACTGCCAATGATTAATACACCTCATACTCACAAAAATAAAATACGCACATGATTCTTCTATCAACCTAGTTTTCAGCTCTTGAGGCTTCAAAAAGGCAGTAGTAATGAGATGTTTTAGTGGGAAATGAAATTAACTTTTCAAGTGACACTGACAGTCACGTAATATGGTCAGGAATGGCACCAGGATTTTCAGATTGAAGGGCCATGAAAAAACATTCATCATCTTACACACAGGAGCAACCAACAGTAACAAGGCAGACATAAGTTTGAGGTCTTTACCCAGACAACCAGTTTTCTAGCAGAGTTTGTATTATATATATAAACGCAAATAAATCGGGACCAATAAATCCGAACCACGAGGGGCTAGCGTACCCAATAGGTGGGCTGGGGGTACTCAATACTTGTCACCAGACATCCCATTGCCTATCAAGACATTCCATTGCCTATCAAGACATTCCATTGCCTATCAAAACATTCCATTGCCTATCAAACATTCCATTGCCTATCAAGACATTCCATTGCCTATCAAGACATTCCATTGCCTATCAAGACATTCCATTGCATATCAAGACATTCCATTGCCTATCAAGACATTCCATTGCCTATCAAGACATTCCATTGCCTATCAAGACATTCCATTGCCTATCAAGACATTCCATTGCCTATCAAGACATTCCATTGCCTATCAAGACATTTCATTGCCTATCAAGACATTCCATTGCCTATCGAGACATTCCATTGCCTATCGAGACATTCCATTGCCTATCAAAACATTCCATTGCCTATCAAAACATCCCATTGCCTATCAAAACATTCCATTGCCTATCAAGACATTCCATTGCCTATCAAGACATTCCATGCCTCTCAAGACATTTCATTGCCTAACAAGACATTTCATTGCCTATTAAGACAACCGACTATCAGTTAAGACATTTCCATTATCTATTAAGATATCCATCCCATGATATATTAAGACATCACAGTATCTATTACATTTCAATGTCTGTTGACCAGGGAGGTGATCACCTCCGTGATGACATTCCATTGCTGACAAGAAATTCTAGTCTATTAAGAAATCCCACTGCAAAAAATTCCATTGTCTACTAAGAAATTCAATTGTCTAGTAGTAAATTCCATTGTTTTTATTCCACTGCCTATCAAGACATACCATTGTATTTTAAGTCAACCCATTATCTATTAAGACAACTCCCATTGTCTATTCTGACACCTTCCATGGTCTATTACCACATTCAAATATCTATTAGGACATACCATTATCTATCAAGACATACCATTATCTATTAAGAAATATCCGGTCTTTTAAGGCATCACATATTTCACCACCACATAACCTATGACGACATTATATAATGATCAAAACATTGAACCCAACTTTTGTCCAATTGGGGTAGGTCAAGGATCTTGATTAATTTTTTCCAAGGGCCATCATTTCACAACAGCCTTGGGTTGTGGGCCAATCGCAGCAGACAAAACCAGCATCACGTGACAAACAAAATCCGTCAAAACAATCCCTGAATATAAACAAGCTGTGAGCACGCAAGATAAGAAGGATGTATGCCAGATGTCGCCGGTTCTCTGATCAGCCTTCCTTTGACAAGCGGCGAGTCTGCCCATTTTATAACGCACCTAAAGATAACATTTTGCTTGATAAGCCGCGATGTTATAGTGCGCAAATCTGCCTAGAAAAAACCCAAAATAAACAAGTATTTTAGAATTTATTTCCTGCAACGACTATTGTTTGCGGGCCAGAGTGGATTGTCTGGCGGGCCAGATTTGGCCCGCGGGCCGCCTATGAAGAATCACCAAAGTAGGTCATTACATGTTCTCTTACATTTCAACTGTACGTCACATAAGCACATTAGTCAAGAATCAAATGTTTTTATTTGAAGTTACTCTCATCCATCACATTCAAGTAGATTATGAAAAAAACGTGACACCAATTTAATATATTTCATGTACATTTCAATAGCACCGAACGCAATTTCATCATAAACATATCATTTGGCTTTCATTAGAATCCATAATAAACTAAGTACTTGTTCAGGCAAAAATAATTTTTCCTGAAAAATTTGTATACCTGAAAACTTTATCTTTTTTAAGAGAGGTGGAAAATAATTTGGGAAAACAAATCATCCTTGATAAAAGTAAATGTGAAAGGAAGGGAAATGAACTTTTAAATGAGAAAGATTATGATATGAAAAGAAATTGCTTTGAATGACACCACAAGCTATTGTAAAAGAAAATGGAAAAATACGATTTTGAAAGTGTTGGGAAAGCAGAATGAAAATACGTCTTTAATTTTTGGGCTATTACAGAAAATGTAGGACATACATCGTGATAAAGATATTAAAACAAGTGAAATCAATCCGAACCTTTAGGACTGGTGCGTATCCCTAGTTTCCATGGCATAAGAGGATGAGATCAATTGACTCTCCCTGAGTGGATGCCAGTCCATCACAGGTTAACTCCCTTCCAAGATTGTACTCAGTTTTACAGCCTGAATGGAACTGAGGCAAGTGGGATAAATTGCCTTGCCCAAGAACAAAACAGCTGCTCGGCTAGGAAATGAACCTTGGTACATATCGTTCCAAACCACTGAGCCATTGCATTCCCAAAAGAGACATAATAAATTTCTCAATTTTGGCACTGGCATTGTACTATAGTAAATGCAATTCTTATCAGTAGTACTTCCCGTTTTCTGGATATAAAACATAACATGGGAGTTGTCTTGTTGTTTTCTTTTTATAATCATCGTAAAATTAGAGATCAAGGTAACAGTGCAGCACCTAAGTTGGTCTCAGTTGTACTTGGTTTTCATGTCCCGAAAGCCCTCTTATTAGAGTATTATATCAAGCAGCCTTTGATCAGTTGATGAACACCGGTTGCAGACCTGCTCAGGATTAAATCTGGGGCTCTGTGGACGATAGTTGATCGATTTGATCATTGTGCCAAGGAGATCTGTGTAAGTGCAAATCTTGTAAATGCAAAAAGTAAAATTAATGCATTTGACTGGCATTTCCTTATCTATGGAGGTTTGATACAAGATTCAAGTTTTTTCGTCACATTTGTTATTTCATTTACAACGATACATGTCCCACTGAATAAGTATATCTTCTGCTCTTAATTACTAAACAGTTCATTCCTCCCTGTATGCTCAAAGGCTATCTTCCTAGAATTTGTCCAGGGTTTTTGAAGTTTACCGCGTAATCATTTACAAACAATATATTACATACATTACTGTTCCATTGTAAGTGTTTTGCATTTAAATATATGGTGAATATAAATTTCAAAATTTACAATAAAAATTCTCATTGATTTTCAAAAAAAAATTGGGAGGGAAAATATTTACAATTACCAACAAAATAATTATACAGCAGTTTTGCTACTACAGGTTAAATGAGTACACAAGAAATCACACCATTATAAATTAATATATATGATAATCATCGAATTTCATACTACACCTGAAAAAAAGTCTTTTGTGCTATTTCTTTAAGCAAAGACATAGGTTTTATAATATAAATGTTGACAAATTACCGACTTCCAATGGTTAAAAGCATAAATGAAAGACAAGCTATGATTCTGTTGAGCAATGAATTTTTTTGTGAACATGATTCAGCAGCTTGACCACAATTGCAAGTCATGATAAACTTTTGTAAATAATCTTCACATCATTTTCAAAAATATCAGTCAAAGCAAAAGCACAAAAGGATATGTCAGTCATCCCAAAACCAAAAGTCAAAACTTACAATTCAAAGAGACGCTTATAAAATATATTTTCATACAAAAAACAAATTTGCATACGAGGTCCTTTGTCCAGTTTATATTATTGCTTAAAATATATTTAGAGATGTAATTATTATAATGCAGTAAATAGAGAAAAAGCAAGAAAACATCTAGAAATGACCAAAACCTCCCAAAAAGTGGTCCAATATATGAGGGACCTAATTTTCTGAGTAATTCAAATAATATTTAAGAAATATTTCCACTTGATACTTAGGTTACACTCAGTGAGTGTTGATAAACTTGAATGGGTCGGGAATGTCCAACCCCCCATAGCCAGTCGAGCTGCAAAAAGGGTCCCTCATGTTACAAGAACCCCGTGTTGAAACGGAAATGCCTTTCTTAAAAAGGGGTGACTTAAAGAAATTTAGTCACTTCAGAAATTTTCCTAATGGACCACTTGAGTTGTAATTTATGTTTAAAGACAATCTGACTGAATCCTAAATATTCAAATCAAGAGATACTAACACCATATTATTCATGATTTTGCTTCTGATCAAAAATTAGCTTTATCAAATAATGCATAACCCTGCATAAGCACTAAATTCTTTTTCAAAGGACCAAACTTTCCTGTAAGTTGGCTTACCTGCACAATACAAAAACAGTACCAGGTACCAATTTTCAAATTCCAATAACATTCTTTTTTGTTTCATGTAGCAATTTTCATATTTGAATTTGTGTAAAGATATGATAAGAAAAGAGCCCAGATTATACATGGTTGATGTTAAATACCAGGCATCAGCATGACATGCATGAGTTGAACGACAAAGTATACTGCATAAAAAAAGGAAGAAGAAGAAAATCTGATCAAAGCTTCTGATAAGATGTTTCCATTGAAACAGTAATATTAAAAAGATGGCTGACCTGCACAATACAAAAACAGTCGTAAAATATCGAAGGGTTAAAGACATCTCATTGAACCATCTTATATGGAGAAATTAATAAACTTGTATGTGTAGGTCTACTATATCAATCACCTGCATTAAGACAGAACACAACACACAGAATATAACCTAACAGAAATACTGTAATAGCATGTACACATGCTTGCATAGCTTGGGTTAATCTTAACATTTATGACGAGAAATTACATCTTAGTGAGCATACCTTTCGGTAAAAATATATACGAGAAAATATCAGAACTGCAATTAACAGATGTGGATCATGTGACAAAGCATTGTAGTTGGGAGGCAAAAATATCGTTTGACCCACAAAAAGTAATCTTACACCCCTGATGTGCTAAGTTATTGGACCTCCCCATTCCCCCCCCCCAAGTTCAAGCTCAATCACAGTCTTTTTTGTCAACATAAACACTCATCTGCACTCCAAAAACTTAAAAATTTCCTACAGATAGGGCCTGACCCAGAAGGCTAAGGCTCTACCATAGAGCCAACCACTCAATACTGAAATATACATCAAAAATAGCCTGTCACTTCCTGACAAAGAAATACAAAATTAAAACTTCTTAAGTATTGTAAATAAAACAGTAAAATGCATAGACAATTCCAAACATGCATATGCATGCTTGACCTCTCGGTGAATAACTCGCATCAGAAACACAGCGGTCTCGCCAACATGGGTAAAAACCTTACTAGAAAACAATACCTTCCGAACATATTCAGAAAGCCTAATATTTTTAATGCTTTTGAAATCAAATCTGAAATAGAGGCAAAACTTTAATTTTTCAAATCTTTAAAATTGAAATATTATAACAATTCCTTTAAAATTATTATTTTTTTAACTTTTCTTTAAAATTCTTATTTTTCAACAATTCTTTAGACCTCATTAAGTTTTTCCCTTAATAAGAGATTCATCAAAAACTTCTTGCTATTTTCAAGTTCACACAAAAGTTGAATTTCAAGTCGGTATTTCATTAACCTAATAACACTGAAAAATGAACCTAACTCTTTTGTCTGTTTCCGACAGACATCTCTCCTGCATTTTAAAAAAATCAAATTGTCCAAAGATTTGAAATATTATCAAATTATGCATACCAAACCAAATCTAAGATTGGTCATGTTAATAATACCTGGACTATAGCAATACAACAATCAACTAAGCCTACTATCACATGATCTATCACATGATCTATCACATGATCTGAGTGCTTTAGCAACCCACAGAAAGCACATTGCATACCATTGTATATTCCATACAGTAATATAAATACTGTAAACAGAATATCATTTTTCTATTTCGTTACTCCTTCTTTTGCCAAACACAATGTCATTTTCAATACTAGGTGATATACAGTATATGGCAAGATATTTGTAAATAAATTATGAAATGTCCTTTCTAACAGATTTTAACTCCAAACTTTGACAAAGAAAAGCCTTTTATCACAATCTGTGAAATTCAAACAATGTTTAATAACAAATACAATCACACTAAGACATTAAAAACTATGCAAAATATAATCTCTCACTTTTGTAATCTTTCCTGTTATGACTTCCTCAGTCATGGTCTTACACACCTGTTTGATTACCCCATACATTTTCTTGATGGGTCAAACATAATTATCTCCTACATCCCCAACCCCACCTCTAGTCATATCTTTGAAAAATAAATCTTCTATTGTCACTTGAACAGTTGGGATCTGTTGTTTGTACATTGCACAACTTCAAAAACAAACGGCAATTTCTATCAAATTACCTCTGAATAACCTAAACATTTAAAACAAACAATTCAGACACCCCCCTCCCCCTCCCTTCCAACAAACACCCATGCCTACATGCTATAAACCTTTTCAAACAGAGTTTAGCCAAATGTGATTTCTTTAAAACTCCACCAATCAACTGCTAAGGGAAATTTTGCCTTTTGTTTCCCAACCAATCAGGTGCAGTTTTGAGGAAAAAATTGTAAGCAGCAATATGTGCGCATATTACTTTCATGTATAACGCACATGTGATACTTGCGCTTGAAAACAGTTTTTCATACGCTTAGTCCCATACCGTGCGTGAATTGTGCAAATGGCCAAGACTCCCCCCCCCAGTATTTGATTTGTCAATCTTACTGTAGATATCGCACACTAAGATTTCCCCAGTATACGATTGGTTTATTATGAACAAGAATTTCGGCCATGTGACGTTATTTAAATTAGTATTGCGGAAATTGCCAATTAGTGCTGATTCAGATTTGAATAGGCTCCCTCCCTACCATCCCCCTCCCAACGATTTTTACAAAAATTAATTTCTAGAATATCAATCAGTTTTCACAGAGACTTGACGTGCAAATATTTGCATGCTATAAATTCTGCACACAATTTCACTGAAGCTATATTGTAGAAAGATTTGCTTGATTCAATGCAGCACCTCACTTAACTGTTTCACCATGAAGATGTTTACCGAGTAAAACTATTCTCAAGCAAGTGTCGCCCTCTTCTGACCGACAGACTGCGGTGTCTGGAAATCACCCCCTCTTGACTCTACAAATGTCTGGTAGCTGTAAAATGTCAAAAGAATGTAGAATTAAAGAACGAAAGTATTAAAAAAATTACACTTGGGAAAGAAAAAAAAGGTTTTAAGGGTACAGATACAAATTTGGACAAAACTCATTAAAACACTTAGTGCAAATGTATGATGCAATTCATGAACCTACTTTTCTATTGTAAATTATTCTACATTTAGAAATCATAAATCCTATTAATTTTTCTATTGCTTCATCAATCCATATTCTTTCATTTGCAAATAATATTTTAGAATTTTAAGGGAAATGTTATAATTCATTGACCTGCCAGTATCCTGCCACTATCAAACTATCTTAAACCTCCTTCCCTTTCCTCCCTTCCCCATTCAATGTTGACCGTTATTAATGTTCTTTTTCTGGAAATGACATTAAAACAGCAACTAGAACGGTAAATACTGTCATAGTTTGCATGCCCATGCAAATTGACACCCATATCATATGACCCAGCCAATTATAAAAATGGCATCTCACACTTAGCCCCACATGGTATCCAGTGCACCACATGGCATCCCACCCCATGTCCCACATGACATCCCATCCCATGTCCCACATGGCATTTCACCATATCTCCCACATGGCATCCCACCCCATGTCCCACATGACATCCCATGTCCCATTTGGCATTCCATCATATGTCCCACAGGGCATCCAATCCTATGACCCACATGGCATTCCACCCTATGTTCCACATGGATCACATCCTATGTCCCAAATGACATCCCACCTCATGTCCCACATGACATCTTATGCCTTGTCCCACATGGCATTCCACCATATCTCCCACATGGCATTCCGCCATACAGTTTCTCACATGGCATTCCACTATATGTCCCACATGGCATCCCACGCTATGACCCACATGGATCCCATCCTACATGTATGTCCCACATTAATCCAACCATATGTACCACATGACATCCCTCCCTATGTCCCACATGGCATCCCTCCCTGTGTCCCGCATCAGTGGCTTCCCACCTGATGTTCCTCATGGCATCCCACCATATGTTCCACATGGTGTCCCTCTCAATGTCCCAATGACATCCTAATTTATGTCCCACATGGTATCACATCCAATGTCCCCATGGCCTTCTACCCTATGTCCCACATAGCCTCCTACCCTATGTCACACATGGCATCCTACCTTATGTCACACATGGCATCCTACCTTGTCACACATGGCATCCCAACCTATGGCACACTCTGTGTTACTCGTGGCATCCCACCATGTCCCACATGGCATTCTACCCTGTTCCACATGGCATCCCACCCCATGTCTCACATGGCATCCCACCCCACGTCCCACATGACATCCCATAGGCTCCATAAGAAGTCTCATCCTAGCTATCACAGTCCCTGATTGAGCATACTATGTATGAAAGTGTCAGTTCATATAATAACTTATATGCAAATGACTTGTTGAAATAGGGTGGGACGCCATGTCCCACATGACATCCCATATCATCCCATTTCCCACATGACATGGCATTCCACCCTATGCCCTGCATGGCATTCCACCACATATCCTACATGGTATTCCACCCTGTTCCACAAAGCATCCCATCCCATGTCTCACATGACATCCCATAGGCTCCATAAGAAGTCTCATCCTAGCTATCACAGTCCCTGATTGAGCATACTATGTATGAAAGTGTCAGTTCATATAATAACTTATATGCAAATGAGTTGCTGAATAAGAAAAAAAGGTGGAGTCAAATGATTATGCCCGATATAGCCCTTAGTGTATATAACATGGTAAATATTAAATCATATGTCCCTCATGGCCCCCATCCATGTCTCACATGGCATCCCTCCCTATGTCCATATGCAATCACATCCTGCCACAATCCCTGACTAAGCATACTAAATAAAAAGAAAGTCTGGTCAGGTCATATACTGTAGCAACTTCATGCAAATGAGCACAATAATAAAGGTGAAGTTTAATAATCATGCCTGACACAACTGTTGGTGCCCAAATATTTTAAAGAATTTTAAGGATTTCAAATATCAAGTGCTACAAGAGAGTCTTGGGATCTCTGAAGAATATTGGAAAATTATATCATTTTACAGTTATCTTCTAAGAAAATATCAAATGTTTTGTAGACTTTTCAAGGAAACTAGTCTTCAATCCTATCTTAGGTAGCTCTAAAAAACTTTAACATTTTATAAGGAAATTCTAACCTTCCATAAGGATATCTGAAGAAACTTTAACTTTTCTGAGGAACTCTGAAGAAACTTTAACACTTTCTGAGAAATTCTCAAAAAACTTACACATTTCTGAGGAAATCTCAGGAAAAACTGTGGATGGCCAGACAGACAGACAGCAGGACAGACAAAATCGCCATTACATAGGTTCGCATTATCCTTCGCATGCTCTCCAAAAATGATTTTGTATGATTTATTTTGATACTCACATTCGATGGTATTTGTCCCTCTCTGCTGCTGATACTGATGGCTGTGTCACATGCATGGCCACCTCCAGGTGTTTCTGGGTAATTTGAATCGAACCGGTCAATTTTCCTTTCTCTGAAGTTCCCTCATCTACTTCCCGCAAATTCCTTCCGAAGTAATTCCGAGTTATTGTGTTCACCTGTCACAAGAATACATGGTAAATATGAAAATGAAAGTAACGTTTATATTCGTCATTAATGAATCCAAACTTTTCTCTTCGATCATTGTAGTCAAAATTTGGTGGAGCACTTCTTGAAAATTTGTACTGCTTGTATGAATCTTTATTTCTATTCTATTTTAACCAACATCATAATTGATAGGAATTATTTTGTATTGGTTTTCGGTCACTTCTGTTTAGTATTTTTTTTGTTCTTCTAAGACAATGACATAATTTCCTTGACACCCCTACCCTACCATACAATTTCATAAACATGACAAAATATGTTCTAAAATTTCTTGCGTGTATTTGCTTTGTCATGACCAGTGCATTAAATCCTGGTAGTGCACAACCCTGAATAAGTGGCTCATCCCATATTTACAACAGGTGAATTCATTAGCAAAGGGAAAAACATTTTTGACGTTTTATATCAATTTTATTTGTTTTTCGTTTAAGCATTTTAAACAATCAAACATGGATTAATGTTTAGGCATCAGGTTTATGCACGAACTACTGCACTATTGAAAAAACTTTGCACTCTTAAATAGCCCTCTAAAGTCGGGCCATTTCACCAAAGCCAGTTCTTCGCCCCGTGCATTAAACATGTATATGCCAAAGCATTAATCTTTTAACATCAAATCAAACTTCACCTCTGCATTCAACTTTTCTCGTTCATCTCCTTTGGGTGAAATCACACCATCCCGTAGAGAGCGCATGTAGATGATCTGATTGTCAGGTGGTTGATCAGGTGATAAAGAGGCACTGAAGACTCCCGAGTCCCTGAACTGATCCTCTACAGGGGGCGGAACTTCATCATTTTCTAGTGAGTCAGCTGAAATAAAAACAATTCAGGTAACACACTGTCAATGACCTTAAAATATTAGTTTAGGCAAGTCCATTTTATATTTAAGAGGAATTTGAAAGAAAAGAAAGGTGAAAAAAGCATTCCAAAATCTCATTCCGTTAAGAAGATATGAAACTTTACAGTTTGATCTGGTTTCTGTAAAAATCAGTTGTGTCGCATTCTTCAAAGTCTTTGGTATTCTATAATATGTTGTGGCTTACAAACTGTTGGATATGTCAGGAATGTAGTTTGTTGTGAAGTATATTGCATTGACAACAATGAGTTTAGACGTTAGCTATCTGTACTGTACCATTACCGTGTAGGATTTGCAATTACAGGCTTTGTAAATCTTCCCGTTACTCAGAACAGTTAGCAAACACAAAAAATTGTTAATTTTTTTTGCTAAAACCTCAACATATCTGGAGAAGTGCCATAAATGGATCAAAGTTTGCGGCAGACCACATGAAGATTGTAGGGATTTGAGGTTTGTTTGCCCCACCTAGTTACCGCATGGTTATGGTGGGCATGGCCTTGAGGTTTGTTTTCCCCACCTAGTTACCGCATTGTTATGGTGGGCATGGCCTTGAGGTTTGTTTGCCCCACCTAGTTACCGCATTGTTATGGTGGGCATGGCCTTAAGGTTTGTTTGCCCCACCTAGTTACCGCATTGTTAAGGTGGGCATGGCCTATTTCCTTACTCAGAGAGGTAAATTGGCCCATGCCATTAATTTCAAGTTGACTGCTACATACCTTTTACGACCTCACTGATATGAGGGACGCGTCTTTGCCTTCTTACTTTCTCGTCATGAATCTGCTGTAGGGCTGGCCCATGACTCAATGCTGGGTGTGAGCCTTGCTCATCATTTGACTCAGAACTACCAGCAAGTGCAAAAGTCGCAGAATTTGGAAGTGGGCTTTCATTTCTCCTATAATTAACGGGACTAGAACTATACGATCCCTCGTTACTGCCAAACTCCCTCGATTGCCGACGATTCCGAAAGTCATTAAACGGAACCTCACTATCTGTTGAAACAAATGCAATCTTCCAATCATCGGCTTCCATGTCTCTCGCATGCATGACCTGGAGAGGGGTCAAAAGGTCATTTTCCATTGTGTTACCTCTGTTTGATCTTGGCACGATGCTATGAATGGCTTCTAGCTGAGCGTTGTACAGAAGAGCTTTGAGATCAGCACCGGTGAAGTTTATACACTGCTCTGTTATGGAAGCAAGATCCACATTTTTTGCAAAAGGGATATGCCTACACAAAGCTTCCATAATTTCCAATCTCTCTTCCTGCAAAGTACACAAAATGGATGGAAAACCAAACAATAAAATTATATCATTTTGACATCATGCTGAAAAGTTTCTCTTTAAGCCTACCCGCACCCGACACCTGAGTTTTTAGAAAAAACTCAGGTATGACAATTACCAACCTGACTTCCTGTTCAGTGTATTGTGTTTCCACTCCAAACAATGATTGTTTATCTGCCATTCCCATGCACACCACAGCCAAGTAGCCAAGGTTATTTGTGTGTATAAGATTACACAAAGCCAGAATTAAATAATCAAAGCACTTTTGTGATTGAAATCACTCATCGGTGTTAGGTGTCTTAGTGGGAGAAGTTTGTTTTCAAACTGGTGATAAAAATAGCTGTGTATCATAATGCCTGAGGTAATAATGTGCATTAACTGTGAATGATTGACGGACCATTTCTCTTAAGGAAAGATAATGCTTCATGTCTTGTGTATATCACCATCAACCTAAAATTCAAACATCTACCCCAAGGGTCAATCTTAATATTTCCCTGACGTACTACATCTCTACAAGCATACAGGCCCAAAATAAAAGCATACAGGCCCAAAATAAAAGCATACAGGCCCAAAATAAAAGCATACAGGCCCAAAATAAAAGCAACAGGCCCAAAATAAAAGCATACAGGCCCAAAATAAAAGCATACAGGCCCAAAACCTTTGAGGGATTAGTTCAGTGGTCAGAAGATTCTGCCCCATATTTCTTCATTTTTTTCTGTTAGTCAATTAGAGATACTTTACTCGATTCTGTTTTACTGAGTTCGTAACATATTCAATGGTTACTAAGCCCTAAAATGTCAAGAAAAATGCAGTAACTTTTGAGGAATGCAAGGATTTGATATCACATCTAGTCTTATATCAGTCGTTTCTACACAAATGAGACTTTAATCTTGAATATCTCCTAATGAAATAATGTACGATAGTAAAGTAGTTTCTTCATCAGTTTGCTTCTTTTATCTTCTCTTCTATACAAGATGAACATGCTTTATCACTGAAGTAATCGTTTAAAAAAAGGGCAAAATTGTTTTGGTCAAATAAGATTATCAAATTGTGAAATGTCTGATTTCCATCAAATATTCGGTATGGAAAATGGCGATCTACCAAGAAAGATTCTTCTTGCCCTTTTCAGGCCTCCCAGTGACTCTTTTTTAAAATAAAGGTTGGAAAAGTTGAAATAAAGGTTTTTAAAGGTTTTGGATTTAAATAAAAAGGTTTAGAAAGGTTAACTCAGGGAATAAATTTTCATACAATGAGCATATTCTGGGGCTAAAGGCAGTTGGTGGCGCCAAAAGTCCATTACTTACGTGTGAAAGTTGGAAATTTTATTTTGGTCCTGCTACTTTTTAAATGTGTGTTGAGAACAGATATGCTATTAAATGGATGTGTATACTTACCAATGAAGCTAAAACCTTGGCACTCAAATCATTTACATTACCTAACTTTGAAAATAAAGGTTTTTAAAGGTTTTAAAGGTTATTTTGAAAGGAATAAAGGTTCAATTTGTCAATAAAGGTTTTTAAAGGTTTTTAAAGGTTTACCGGGAGCCCTGCCTTTTCACTACCTATTTTAATAAAAACAATAATAATAATTATAACACAGTTTTAAATAATGCATTAACACCAACAATCTCAATAAGCCTTGCAAAGAAAAAAACAAAAGCAAATTATTACAAAATACAGCAAACTAATACAAAGTATTCAAAGTAAAAAGCAATTTTTTGGGGGAAAATCTAAATAGATAACATCCACATTATGACCAGAATCAACTAGTTTTGTAACATCGTCAAGAAACTCCAATAAATTAGAAACACTTAGGTAAGAACCCATAATGGGACAAATTCAGCAAACCATTGACCAGTAAATGATCTAGATCAACATCCTTAAAAATGGACTCCATGACCTTGAACACAACACTAGTAAGATTCACTGGCCTATAGTTACAAGGCAAACTGTGGTCACCCTTTTTTTAAACAGAAGTGACATTAGCAATTGTCTAATCACTAGGACCAACACCAACATCAAAACATTTTGAAAAGATAATACTCAAGGGAACAGAAAGAACACCAGAACACTCACGTAAGACAGCAGGATGTATACCATCTGGACCGGGTACTTTATTTGACTTCAAGCCCTTCAATATTTAGCAATTTTCCAATCACTAGCAACAACACCTTAATCTTCATTAATGATATTGATGTTTCCCTTGGCTCCAGGATTTGCAAATTTGCTGATGACACTAAGCTGTACAGGATTGTTGATGATACTAGGTATTCTTCACTTTTGCAAACTGATCTGGATAAGTTAGTTTCTTGGTCCCAAACATGACAAATGTCATTCAATGTTGATAAATGTAATGTTATCCATTTTGGTCAGAACAATTTGGGTTTTGATTACTGCATGAATGGTTCAAATCTTGGTTGTCTTGATCAAGAAAGGGATCTAGGTGTTGTCATTACTACAAATCTGAAGCCTTCTAAATGGTGTGCTTTAGCAGCTGCAAGGGCAAATGGGATGCTTGGTTTGATTAGAACAATTTTTTATTTTCTTGGTAGAGAGGTTGTTCTTAATTTGTAAAAGCAATAGTAAGGCCTCACCTTGGGTATGCTATTTAGGCATGGAGTCCCTTTTATAAGAAGGATAAGTTCATTTTGGAGCAGGTTTAGCGAAGAGCCACTAGACTTATCCCCGAAGCAAGGAATCTCTCTTATGAATTTAAGTCAAGAAATCTTGGTTTGACCACTCTTGAGTTGAGAAGAGTACGTAGCGATATGATTCAGCTTTTTAAATTCCTATCTGGTAGTGATGCTTTGACTTTCTGTAATTTCTTGCATGTTCCAGCTAATACTCATGTGACATGTGGTAACAGTTTGAAGTTGACCAAAGAGTTCTCACGGATAGATATTCAGCATTTTAGCTTTTCGCATAGAGTTGTTAATGAGTGGAATGGTTTGCCTGAGTGGATAGTTAGCTCCAATTCTGTTCACAATTTCAAAGTCAACATTAATAAGTTCTTTAATAATTCTGGGCGTCTTTGATTTGTTTTTTGGTGTTGGTGGTGGTGTTAGTTTGGGCTTTTTATGGGGTGTCTAACCCTTCTTAGCCTGTCATCTTGTTATGTTATGCTAAGTTTAATCAATTAGAAAAAGTTACACAAAGCCTTAAAAGTACATATACAGCATTTTAAATTTCAGTCCATTCGGTGTAACATGAAAACAAGTGGGTCTTCCTAATTTTAAGTCATCCATATATTAAAATGGATGTGCTTTAAACAATGCAACAAAAGCACCTGACACTATTAGTATCATCATGAACTTTTACTTACCTGTGAAGGAATGGACAGAAAAGGCATTTGTCCAGTCTGCCCGGCCGGAGGAGAGCCGGATCCAACAGATCAGGACGACTTGTAGCACCAATTACATAAACACCTGTGCAAAGAAAAGAAACAAAACTTGTGATAATACAGAGCTCATCTGCACAGTTTCAAAAAAATGTTTCAATACAGAAAAAAGATCGATTACATTCAGGTTTAACTCTCATTAAATCAAGCATTGTCCTTTTTTGACAAATGGCAAATTTCAATGAATTATTTCTTATTTCTCTGCATCAGATGTTTTACAAAAAGTACCAAACAGCCAGTCAATAATCTGTGTATGTAATGGTATTTGCATAATACTCCATCTAACAAAAGTTGGGATTCACCAATGGTTTTATCATAAATGGTCAAGAATGGTCAATAATTGTGTCATGCAACTGTTTTTAATTTGGCAAAATAAGCAAGAATCAATCATCAACAGAAAAATTTAATTTAATGACCACCCATTTTTTTGTTTCTAAGAACTACAGATTCACAATTAGAATACAAAAATGATTTCAATGTAAAAAAATGCATATAATTAACAGATATGACAATACTAAATACATCATCTGATTTACCTTCAAGCCCCTCAACCCCATCTAACTGGGTCAAAAGTTGATTGACCACTCGGTCAGTAACCCCCGTGCTGTCGTGACCTCTCCTCGGAGCAAGGGAATCAAATTCGTCAAAGAAGAGAATGCAAGGCTTGGCACTCTGTGCTCGACTGAAAAGATCTCTGACGGACTGCTCACTTGCTCCTATGTACTTGCTTAGAAGCTCTGGTCCCTGTGATAAAAAGATCCAGGTATTTTCATCATGGATATTTTGACTTTGTGGAGTTTATCTATTTTCACTTTAAATTATTTGGGAAGTATATTTTAGTCATCAAAAAGTGAAAAATTTCCTACAAGTTTTTAAGAATACAATGGACATTTTTTATCTCAGTTATTAATTCCATTTAAAATTACATGAGATGGATAGACTTCAATGGTAGAACTTAGGCTGCTTGCCTTGAAAACTTTAACAGTCCGTGAGGAATTATTTAAATTCTGGAAAAATCCACCTATACATTTGGGCACAAAATACATATAAAAGGGCACAAAAAAGCTAAAGAAAAACAATCATCAGTAGTCATAATTTGCTTGTACTGGTTGCCAAGCTTTGTACCAAAAGTTAATAAGAATTATCAAACGTTTGCAGAAGTAAAATAAAAAAATAATTCCGGCAAAACCATCTAACTCTCCTTGCATGAATATTATGGACCTGGCTGTCTATGCTTGCAATATGTTTTGTAACGTTTCACGTGCAAATCCTAAATAAAATGAAACAGCAATCACGTTGATCACATTGATCTAAATTAAAGGTTTTAATGTTTAATGCTCTGCAGTGTGACATCACATAATTGTAATCATTTGTCTTTTCATTCAATACCCCTAACTTATCGTAACAACTACACAAACCTCACACGAATGTATCAAAGTTTGAGTTGGCAATAATTGTGTCCATACAAATGAATAGTGCAGATGCACTAATGTACATGTGCTTGTACTAATAATCTATAACATAAATTCAAATGAATAGTACAGATGCACTAATGTACATGTGCTTGTACTAACAATCTATTACATAAATTCAAATGAATTGTACAGATGCACTGATGTACAAGTGCTTGTACTAATAATCTATATCATAAATTCAAATGAATAGAACAGATGCACTGATGTGCAAGTGCTTGTACTAATAATCTATTACATAAATTCAAATGGATAGAACAGATGCACTGATGTACAAGTGCTTGTACTAATAATCTATTACATAAATTCAAATGAATAGTACAGATGCACTGATGTACATGTGCTTGTACTAATAATCTATAACACTAATTCAAATGAATAGTACAGATGCACTGATGTACATGTGCTTGTACTAATAATCTATTGCATAAATTCAAATGAATAGTACAGATGCACTAATGTACATGTGCTTGTACTAATAATCTATTACATGAATTCAAATGAATAAATGAATAGTACAGATGCACTGATGTACATGTGCTTGTACTAATAATCTATAACACTAATTCAAATGAATAGTACAGATGCACTGATGTACATGTGCTTGTACTAATAATCTATTACTTAAATTAGTATATATTCAGTATTGTCCACAAAGCCAATAACTTAATGAGCCTAGACCAAAAAGTGAGGGTGCAATTTCAAAGAGACTCACAAATATTCAGAAAAGCTTTTTGAATTACAAATCTTCACTAACACTAATATTTATACCTGCAGTTTAATATCTGAGAAAATATCATCAACTTGGAAGTGGAAACAGGTCAATGAATATTTAAAAAATATACCACTTCACTTGGGTCTAGTCCGTCTTTAAGCTATCAAAGCTACCTATGACATTACAAATGGAACATGCCAGGTCAGATAAATGATTATTCATAAACCGTACCTTGATGCTGATGAAGTTGAGGCCGCACTCCTTGGCTACAATGCTTCCAAGTAATGTTTTACCTGTGCCTGGTGGACCATACAACAGCAATCCCGATCTGAGGCGCAGGGGGCACTGTGCAAACAGCTTTGGATACTACAGTAGACAACATCGGGACAAAAAAATCAAATGTAAATACAAAAATGCGTTTGTTGAGCTTAAAACAGCACCCTCTTAGGATAATCATAATAATTAATGTATTGATTATAACACAGTGGCAGAACTAGAGTTCTGGGCCTGTGGGGAATTTAACGTGCTGGGCCCCCATAACAAACTATAGCAGTCTTTGCTCTGGGCCCCAGAAATTTCGATTTTTACTCTGTGGGGCCCAAAGGACTTAACCACTCTATTATTGCGCCACTGGATAAAGTCTTTTTTTTTTCAAAGCAAAAAAATGTCCGCAGCTCTGGCATTCAAAAAACCTGTTTGTAGGTAGTTAGAATGGGTATTGTGCATCCCTTTCTCAACAGCCTAGTTCATAAAGAGATGCCTACAGCTAAAAGAAGCACTGCTGGATGAAGACCTACCAGTATTTAAACAAGGGACCTACAGCTGGCCCAGCTGATGCTATGACCGCTAGACCACGGAGGTCTCCAAAAACCTGTTGTAGGTGGTAGAGAGGGTATTTTATATCTCTTGAAGCTAAGGCTATATAGAGATGTCTACGGCTAAAAGCAGTTGCAAAGCACTGGTGAATGAAGAACCTCTGGGTATCGCACCTGGGAACAAAGCACTGGTGAATGAAGAACCTTTAAGTATCACACCTGGGAACGAAGCACTGGTGAATAAAGAGCCTCTGGGTATCACACCTGGGAACGAAGCACTGGTGAATGAAGAACCTCTGGGTATCACACCTGGGAACAAAGCACTGGTGAATGAAGAACCTTTAAGTATCACACCTGGGAACGAAGCACTGGTGAATGAAGAACCTCTGGGTATCACACCTGGGAACGAAGCACTGGTGAATGAAGAACCTCTGGTTATCGCACCTAGGAACGAAGCACTGGTGAATAAAGGACCTCTGGGTATCACACCTGGGAACAAAGCACTGGTGAATGAAGAACCTCTGGGTATCACACCTGGGAACAAAGCACTGGTGAATGAAGAACCTCTGAGTATCGCACCTAGGAAAGAAGCACTGGTGAATGAAGAACCTCTGGGTATCACACCTGGGAACGAAGCACTGGTGAATGAAGAACCTCTGGGTATCACACCTGGGAACGAAGCACTGGTGAATGAAGAACCTCTGGGTATCACACCTGGGAACGAAGCACTGGTGAATGAAGAACCTCTGAGTATCGCACCTAGGAACGAAGCACTGGTGAATGAAGAAACTCTGGGTATCACACCTGGGAACGAAGCACTGGTGAATGAAGACCCTCTGGGTATCACACCTGAGAACAAAGCACTGGTGAATGAAAAAACTCTGGGTATCGCACCTGGGAACGAAGCACTGGTGAATGAAGAACCTCTGGGTATCACACCTGGGAACGAAGCACTGGTGAATGAAGAACCTCTGGGTATCGCACCTGGGAACGGAAGCACTGGTGAATGAAGAACCTTTAAGTATCACACCTGGGAACGAAGCACTGGTGAATGAAGAACCTCTGGGTATCACACCTGGGAACGAAGCACTGGTGAATGAAGAAACTCTGGGTATCACACCTGGGAACGAAGCACTGGTGAATTAAGAAACTCTGGGTATCGCACCTGGGAACTAAGCACTGGTGAATGAAGAACCTCTGGGTATCGCACCTGGGAACGAAGCACTGGTGAATGAAGAACCTCAGGGTATCACACCTGGGAACAAAACACTGGTGAATGAAGAACCTCTAAGTATCGCACCTGGGAACGAAGCACTGGTGAATAAAGAACCTCTGGTTATCGCACCTGGGAACGAAGCACTGGTTAATGAAGAACCTTTGGGTATCGCATCTGGGAACGAAGCACTGGTGAATGAAGAACCTCAGGGTATCACACCTGGAAACAAAGCACTGGTGAATTAAGAAACTCTGGGTATCGCACCTGGGAACAAAACACTGGTGAATGAAGAACCTCTGGGTATCACACCTAGGAATGAAGCACTGATGAATGAAGAACCTCTGGTTATCGCACCTAGGAACGAAGCACTGGTGAATGAAGAACCTCTGGGTATCACACCTGGGAACGAAGCACTGGTGAATGAAGAACCTCTGGGTATCACACCTGGGAACAAAGCACTGGTGAATGAAAAAACTCTGGGTATCGCACCTGGGAACGAAGCACTGGTGAATGAAGAACCTCTGGTTATCGCACCTGGGAACGAAGCACTGGTTAATGAAGAACCTCTGGTTATCGCACCTGGGAACGAAGCACTGGTGAATAAAGAACCTCTGGGTATCACACCTGGGAACGAAGCACTGGTGAATGAAGAACTTCTGGTTATCGCACCTGGGAACGAAGCACTGGTGAATGAAGAACCTCTGGGTATCGCACCTGGAAACAAAGCACTGGTGAATGAAGAACC
Organism: Chiridota heheva; assembly: GCA_020152595.1. Taxonomy (NCBI): domain Eukaryota; kingdom Metazoa; phylum Echinodermata; class Holothuroidea; order Apodida; family Chiridotidae; genus Chiridota; species Chiridota heheva. The sequence goes on from JAIGNY010001887.1 coordinate 395,643, forward strand.
TCTGAGTATCGCACCTGGGAACGAAGCACTGGTGAATGAAGAACCTCTGGTTATCGCACCTGGGAACGAAGCACTGGTGAATAAAGAACCTTTGGGTATCGCATCTGGGAACGAAGCACTGGTGAATGAAGAACCTCTGGGTATCGCACCTGGAAACGAAGCACTGGTGAATGAAGAACCTCTGGGTATCGCACCTGGGAACGAAGCACTGGTGAATGAAGAACCTCTGGGTATCCCACCTGGGAACGAAGCACTGGTGAATGAAGAACCTCTGGTTATCGCACCTGGGAACGAAGCACTGGTGAATAAAGAACCTTTGGGTATCGCATCTGGGAACGAAGCACTGGTGAATGAAGAACCTCTGGGTATCGCACCTGGAAACGAAGCACTGGTGAATGAAGAACCTCTGGGTATCGCACCTGGGAACGAAGCACTGGTGAATGAAGAACCTCTGGGTATCCCACCTGGGAACGAAGCGCTGGTGAATAAAGGACCTCTGGGTATCACACCTGGGAACAAAGCACTGGTGAATGAAGAACCTCTGGGTATTACACCTAGGAACAAAGCACTGGTGAATGAAGAACCTCTGGGTATCACACCTGGGAACGAAGCACTGGTGAATGAAGAACCTCTGGGTATCACACCTAGGAACTAAGCACTGGTGAATGAAGAACCTCTGAGTATCGCACCTGGGAACGATGCACTGGTTAATAAAGAAGCTCTGGGTTTCAGACCTGGGAACTTAAGTTTGTGGAGCAGATGGTATGACCCTAGAAACCAAGGTCCCCGAAAACCTGTTTGTAAAATTTGTTTCAAAAACTAGTGATAATGATCCGAACTGCAAAAGCATTATTTAAACTGAGTCATAAATGAACACATAGATTCCCCCTGCTTTACTGTAGTAAAGGAGGGTGGAGTGGGTGGGGCAGGAGGGTTGGGGAACCTTGCCACCAAATAGTTTACCATAGTCTAACATGTTGTAAGCACTAACATGTCATGGCTTGAGAAACAATATTCCTTCAAACTTCAAAGTGATTGTTTAGCATGCTTCAGCAATAACATTCCTATGCTAATATGTCCAGAATTCCACAAACTCATACCTTTGCTGGAAGTTGTAATGTCTCGATTAAATCCTGTTTAACACTCTGAAGTCCGCCAACATCTTTCCAACCAAGTTTCCCTGCGCTGTGAAGTGGTACATCCCTCAGAACAGTGGGAACGTAAGCTATTGAGAGCCACCATCACGTCTTTAGTTCGCAGCAGAATCTCAGGTATCACAACTCGGTCCTCTTCATTGGGGTCCCCGAGTAAAGGATAAAACTTTGTGGTGTTTCCTGTGATAGGGTTAAGTACAATGGTGAGTTATCATCCAGAAATTTTAGAGAAACTTTTTTTTTCAAAATTAATTTTCACAACTTTCCTTTTGTTTTCTATCACTACAAGTTTGGTTTATATGAATGCTAAGACATTAAAACTTTTATTAAAAATATCGACATAATTATGCAAATTTTAGGCAAAATTGCTCAATTTTTTCGAGCTTCTATTATTTCTTGTAAACAATGAAAATGGATGCTATTTTTGCATGTTTAGATTGTTTGTGAAATTTCCTTTCCATTGATACCAGCCTAATTTTTTTTTTTTTTTAAAGTAAAACATGCAAAAACAATTAAAATAGACATTAAAATAATCACCCTTGTAATTACTCGAAAAAAAGGCACACATCCAGTTCGCTCACATAAAGTTCCGCACGCTTACAGCTACACACTATGAGTAATTTGACTTTTTACCCATTTTCAAGTGAGTTTTATTCAAAATTCTCAATATAACCCTTATAAAAATTGTTATTTTATTGAAAAAACTATTTGGAGCTCTTTCAAATGATACCATGATCATTGCTGTGGGCCTATTTGGTGAAGCAAAATAATGGTCGTAAGGGTTAAGCTGAATTAATCAATTTATTAGGCTACCTAGTCTGATTGTTATCTAAAAATTGCTCCCCGTGCAGAGTTCAGTGTAACAGCCTAATTAAAGAGAGACCCAAATATCATCAGCTGAAACTCCTACCTGGACTTTCTGCTATAACTTCAGGTGGTGCAGGTGGAGGTTCATCTATGATACGCATTGTTGCTGCATGTATGGATCTTTCAACGATTGCTTCAATGTCCCTTGCTACATAGCCGTCCATTTGAGCCGATATTTCCACAAGATTTAACTGGGACAATGTATTCGGGTCTACTTCGACTCGATTCTGAAGTACTGACGTGAGCACCGCTTTTCTCTTCTCCTGTTAAAGAGTACACAACGACAAAATTTGTGGGTGACTTAGGTTTAATACTTACTGTTCATGTTGATTTGATGTTCTACTTGTACTACCATAAGAAAATAAGAGAGAGAGATTTGGTTTAATGTTTTTTACAGGAACTTGAAGGGAAATTGTTGCTAAATAGCATAAGGTGGTTTCTGTAATTTTCAAGACCAGTAATTTTACCAAGGCAATACCGACCGTTAGTACCCGTACGTCGGAATAAACATAATTTTAACGTTCATTGTACTGACATTCTTTCATTTAAAGTTGTGAAGAACTCCCACTATCGATATCATTATACTCACCTGAAACTTTTATGAATGTGATTGACAAAAACAATTTCGAAAACAAAAGTAATCTTGTTTGACGGTGAAGTAATACTTTATTACCTACACATGCTTACTTGATACCTTGAAACCTACAGTACATCATAATTTGAGTGCTTGGCATGGCAAAGCAAAATTCTCACATAAGATAGCTCTTGATTATGCATAGGCCTTGTTACATGTACCATACACTTTAAGCTTAGTAAGGAAGATATTATCAACGGGGACTTTAAAAAATTTCAAGAAAATATATCATTATGTAACAATAGTATATTTATCCACCAACTGATTTCCAAACTTTTCAAGTAAAACATATTTTCTATAAATTTGTTATTCACACAGTCATTGAAATCTCCCTCAAACAATTTGGTTTGAGTTCCAGAACAGTTTCTTGGTAAAATCAAGGAGTTTTCTTGGTAAAATGAGTAGGAAATATTTGCCGCCCCATTGTAGGATAAAGCTGTTTTGAGCTGGAAAACAAGAGGGTAGTCATCATTGATGGGAACTTATGATGAGTGCTACAAATAAACTAATAACTCACCTCTGACCTCAGATAAACTAAGTGTCATCATTTTGACTTTTAAGGAATGACACTCCCCAGCTAACAATTGTACATATATCATACATGAACATTTAAGTTTACATATTTGTTTGTTTGATGAGGGCTTAACGGCACCAAGACAACGAGGGTCAAATTGTGCCTGAGAGGTCAGATCATTCTAGAGGTAGGAAGAAAAGAAAACAGAGGGAGAATGAGAGAAACACAAAAATTAAAAGTCAAAAAGCTGGGATTGAGAGAAGAGGTGCATGGGTGAATAAAAACAAAGTGGAGAGAGGAGGGAGGGGAGGGGAGGGTTGGTTGGGGGATTGGAAGAGGAGGACTAAATATGGTTGTGGAGGGAAGCATGATGAAGGAAGGAGATAATTTTATCCAGAGGGTTTTTCTGGAAGATCTCTGCAATATGAGTTATGGGGAGCGAGGAAAGCTCTGGGAAGGTTGTACAGGGGGCAAGCATAGAGAACGTGATGGACTGTGAGGGTGCAATAGCAATTGATGCATAGGGGATAGGGGGAGCCAATAAGGAGGTGGGAGTGAGTGAGGTGGGTGTGACCTATTCTAAGACAGGTAATATAAACCGACACGAGAAAAATTGTTGATGGTGGGTTTGATCGGAATGGTGGGCTGGATGACGTGGAGTTTGTTATCAATTCTGGAGTCCCAAGAGGTTTGCCAGCAGTCACGAACAAGGGAAGCAATAACCTCAAGTCATAACTCCCTCAACACAAGAAATAATCATTATTTTTTTACTGCCTGCAAATGACTTTTTCTGCCAACACTATGTTCAAAATTTGTATCTGAATTTCACAGCCCACTTTAAATCTTGATCAAGTCCAACTTTTTCTTTTAAATGCACACTAGAAACTGATTAAAATAATTTTTTGGGAAAGAAAAAATTTAAAAATACGAAGAAAAAAAAAAATACATCACATGATTTTCAAATAATATACGTACCAGTATTGACTCTAAAGTTCAATACGTCACTTAGCAAAGCAATAGTTACGTCTGTACCAGTATTAAATGTGATTACTGGTAAACCGCCCAACCTTATTGCTAATGATTATTTTTGCTTTTTTAAATATGGCCATCAAAAAACTATGGAAAAAGAGAACGAAAATCTTGATTTGGAAAATTTAATGTCTGTTCCCCTTTGAATAAACTTTAACCATTCGATACCTCTTTCCTTCTGAGAATACAAATCAGTTTTTGTCTTTCAAATCTTTGCACTTCAGTATTAGAGAACAATGGATTTTGGAGGATAGTTACTTCTTATTGGCAGGATTTGGGGTTGCAAGGAAAATCCCCCCCCCCTCCCCCCCCCCCTCTCCCACACACACACATTTGTATCTTTTGCAAGATGACGTTTTTGTACATTAGTGTGATCTTATTATCCCCCTTCCCTTACTTTTGGTAAGCAATTTTCATTTTGTGATTTTATCAATCTCCCTCCCCCCGCCCCCCTTCAATTTTGAGTGGACAAATCCTGTGCACAACATAGGCTATAACATTAAAGACACAAATAGACCAGTGTTCATTTGATTTAGTTTGGATTTCTATCTTCTCTCTAAGGCAATTTGACAAACCCCATAAGTTGGGTCTCTTGAATTTTACATCTATGGTGTAACATTCTAGTGCCTCTATTGTTTAATCTTTCATTCAAATCATTAAAAATCTATTGAATACACTTCATTGGCAAACACAGCAAAGACAAACGTCACAAGAAACAGTATAATATGAGAAAAAGTCTCGAGCAAGATTGTGAAACTGACATTCATGAAAAAAACATGTTGCAAAATCTAGTTTTGAAATCCAACTGAGCTGAAATAGGTACTAAAAATCCAAACTGCATATAAAATAAACATTTACAGAACTGCTACAAAAGTGAATACTTTTTCACAATATATTATTATTCCTTTAAAGAAAATGTTTGCACATCTGACATAAAAAAGTTACTTAAAGTTCTCAGCCAAAAAGGGAAGGGGTGTCTTGTTTGCTAAGACAAAGGAAAGGAAGGGGAGTCTTTTTGCTAAGTCAAAGGAAAGGAAGGGTGTCTTTTTGCTAAGTCAAAGAAAAGGAAGGGGTGACTTTTTTGCTAAGTCAAAGGAAAGGAAAGGGAGTCTTTTTTGCTAAGTCAAAGGAAAGGAAGGGGTGTCTTTTTACTAAGTCAAAGGAAAGGAAGGGTGTCTTTTTACTAAATCAAAGGAAAGGAAAGGTGTCTTTTTTGCTAGGTCAAAGGAAAGGAAAGGTGTCTTTTTACTAAGTCAAAGGAAAGGAAGGGGAGTCTTTTTTGCTAAGTCAAAGGAAAGGAAGGGTGTCTTTTTGCTAAGACAAAGAAAAGAAAGGGTGTCTTTTTACTAAGTCAAAAGAAAGAAAGGGGAGTCTTTTTTGCTAAGTCAAAGTAAAGGGTGTCTTGTTTGCTAAGACAAAGGAAAGGAAGGGGAGTCTTTTTTGCTAAGTCAAAGGAAAGGAAGGGGTGTCTTTTTTGCTAGTCAAAGAAAAAGAAGGGGTGACTTTTTTGCTAAGTCAAAGGAAAGGAAAGGGAGTCTTTTTTGCTAAGTTAAAGGAAAGGAAGGGTGTCTTTTTGCTAAGACAAAGGAAAGGAACGGTGTCTTTTTACTAAGTCAACGGAAAGAAAGGGGAGTCTTTTTTGCTAAGTCAAAGGAAAGGGTGTCTTTTTGCTAAGTCAAAGGAAAGGAAGGGGTGTCTTTCTTGCTAAGTCAAAGAAAAAGAAGGGGTGACTTTTTGCTAAGACAAAGGAAAGGAAGGGGTGTCTTTTTACTAAGTTAAAGGAAAGAAAGGGGAGTGTTTTTTGCTAAGTCAAAGGAAAGGAAGGGTGTCTTTTTGCTAAGACAAAGGAAAGGAAGGGGTGTCTTTTTACTAAGTTAAAGGAAAGAAAGGGGAGGTCAAAGTAAAGGGTGTCTTTTTTTGTCAAGACAAAGGGGTGTCTTTTTTGCTAAGAAAGGAAGGGTGTCTTTTTGCTAAGACAAAGGAAAGGAAGGGGTGTCTTTTTACTAAGTTAAAGGAAAGAAAGGGGAGTGTTTTTTGCTAAGTCAAAGGAAAGGAAGGGGTGTCTTTCTTGCTACTGTAAGTCAAAGAAAAAGAAGGAGTGACTTTTTTTGCTAAGTCACAGGAAGGAAGGGGTGTCTTTTTTGGTAAGTCAAAGGAAAGAAAAGAAAAGGGTGTCTTTTTTGCTAAGTCAAAGGAAAGAGTGTCTTTTTTGCTAAGCCAAAGGAAAGGGTTTTTTTTTTTGTGCTTAGTCAAAGGAAAGGAAGGGTGTCTTTTTTGCTAAGTCAAAGGAAAGGAAGGGAGTCTTTTTTGCTAAGTCAAAGGAATTTGATATAACACAGATCTTAATTTTTGATACTCGTGCCATTTGAAAGTACTAAAGTATTCATAAGCAATAATAATGATTAATTTCCGCATTTGTATCAAAGGTTTTTAGTACCATCACATGCACAAAAGTGTGTTGGAATATTCTTGAGACTCAAAAAAAATACATCCTCACTTTACGGCCGCCAGCTCGTTTATTGCTTAACCCACTCAGTCAAGGAATCGACACATGACACCTCATAAAATTTTCTGAGGCACGATAGGGTTTTGAAATGAAGGAAAACAAAATTTAAAGATGTGCAATGTTAATTGCACACAAATTGTGAAACAATACAAAGTAATTTGATTGATTAATTGATGAGGGCTTAATGGCACCACGACAACGAGGGCCAAATTGCCTGAAAGGTCAGATCATTCTAGAGGTAGGAAGGAAAGGAAACAGGGGGAGAATGAGAGAAATATAAGAACAAAAAGTCAGAAAGCTGGGATCGAGAGAGGAGGTGCATGGGTAAAAAAAACAAAGTAGAGAGAGGGGGTGAAAGAGGAGAACTAAATATGGTTGTAGTGGGAAGCATGATGAAGGAAGGAGATCATTTTATTCAGAGGGTTTTTCTGGAAGAACTCGGCAATTGAGTTGTGGGGAGGTAGGGAAGCTCTAGGAAGGATGTACAGGGGGCAAACAAGGAGAACGTGATGGACTGTGAGGGTGCAATGGCAATTGTTGCAGAGGGGTGAGAGAGGTGGAGTGTGACCTATTCTAAGACGGGTAATATGAAGGTTGTCGATATGACAGAGGTTGTTGATGGTGGGTTTGATTGGAATGGTGGGGTGGATGATGTGGAGTTTGTTATCAATTTAAGAGTTCCATGAGATTTGCCAGCGGTCACGAACAAGGGAAGCAATAAGCGGTTTGATGTCAGAGAGGGTTTTGGGAAAAGAGGTAGGGAGGAGGTTGAGGGCAAGCTTAGCGGCTGCATCAGCCCTGTCATTGCCAGGGATTCCAACATGGCTGGGTATCCAAAAGAAAAGAACACCTTTCCTGCAAAGGGTGGGCGAAAGGAGTTTCCGGAGGAGGAGGTGGGATATGAAGTTATCCCATTTAGGATTGGGTAAAGAAGTAAGAACAGCCTTTGAGTCGGGGAAAATGGCAAAGTGGCTGAACGGAGAGTACTTCAATATAGTTGAAGGCGAGGAGGATGGCCTTTGCCTCGGCTGAAAGATGGACGAGTAGTCGTGAAGTGTGCTACTGAGGGTGATGTTTTGGATGACGGCAGCAGCAGCTGTCTTGTTGCCTTTCTTGGAGCCATCAGTATAGATGGAGGTGTAGTTTGATAGTTGATCTTTGATTTGGTTGTGGAGATTGATGACGAGGTTAGGGTGGGTTTGGGTTTTGTGATGAGTAGATTTAGTGGCCCAAGGAGGAACAGTGGGCCAAGAAGGTGGAGAAATGGCGGGGTTGACCTAGATGGAGGTTGCTAAAAAGGGGGATTTTCTCAAAGATGTGGAGTGGGGTACCTAATGAGGTTGTAAACAGGGTTCTGGATGTTGGTGAGGACTCTAAAAGCATAGGAGAAAGCTTTCTACATCTAAGTAGAAAGCGGATTCGTTGGCCTTTACATGAAGGCTGGTGATTGGGGAGGTCCTGTAGGCACCTAGACAGAGCCGGAGGGCTTCATTTTGGATGGTCTTGATGTGGTTAAGGTATGAGTTGTGAGCAACACAGTAGACAATATTGCCGTAGTCAAGCTTGGCACGAATGGTGAGCCTGAAGATTTTGAGGAGAGCATGGCGGTTAGCACCCCAAGTGGTGTTGGAGAGGAGGCAGAGAATTTTGAGGGAGCTGTTGCATTTTAGTTTCAGGTTGGTGATGTGTTGCTTGTAATTTGATATGATATATGAGCACAAACTAGCCAGTCAACTCAATCTACTCAGAAAAATAATTAACTAAATCAATTTTCTCACTCTAAGCATCAGGTAAGTTTGCTTGAAAGGGAAGGGAAATAAAAATAAGAGATCTACTAGGTTTATTCATAACTTTTTCATGTTTGTATTCTAAGAAGATTGTTCTATTCTAGATGTTTCTATTATAGCTGTTTCTATTATATGACAATGTTTCTATTCTATAAATTATACAATTCTTAAATATTTAATTCTAATCAGCTGCAGGAGAAGTATTACAACTTTCATTCAAAAATGATTTACTTGTTTATTTATTTTTCATATGACACAATGGACTAGTTCCCAGAGGTAGAGTTCGTTAATATCTAAACATTAAATCTAAACCTTGCAATACATTCTCTGTCTTATAAGCCTCGACAAAACCTCAAACCTGTCAGGGTCTATATTGCTCACAACAGAAATCACAATCCAGCACAAGCAATTAGCAATTACACCAGGGATTTCTTATTTCTACAATCCACACACTTCACCTCACATTCCATGGTCATAATCTGACATTGATAGTAAACAAATTTCACTGCAGCTCACTGACTTTCACACTCAACACAAGGACAAAAGTATTCCCCTGTGGTCAATGTGTCTGGCTTGAAGTAATAATTTACAAATAGGATGGTATTTAACAGTAAAGGTTTTGTTTGTTTATTGATGAGTGATTTTAAGTGATGTTTTTATCCAACCTTGTAAGCTTTAGGGATTTTTGGACTAAATATCTATTGCAACAGATTTTTATCCTGAATAATGGTGAGATCATCAAATCACATCACAACGAACATTCAACGGTTTTGATCATGCATCACCTTCTCTTTCTAGTGTGTAGCGTGACTTATCGGTATTTCAGGTCACATTTATGTTACATATGATGTTTACGTATTATATGGTGTGTAATACCCCTAAACTACGTTTGTAGCATTTAATAGATCATTTAACTATCACAGTTCAAGCATTTGCAAAATGCTTTTTTTCAAATTTACAAAATCATTTAAATTTTTTAAGTGGGAATCAAGCGTGTTTTAGTGTCAAGCTCGCCAAAGTAAAAAATTCATGTTCATTTTTTTTTTTTTTTTGTGGGGGTGGAGGATTGAATGTTCTATATACCTATGTAAGATGTTAAATGGGATGAATTGCCATGATTCAGATTCAAACCTTGAAAGTCTCCTCAATTAAAGGTAACTAGGAAAAAATAAAGAGAGAACATCACTTAATTTAAGGTAAGCTTTTTCAAGAAAACGGAAGAATCTATGGTCACTTTAAAAATAACAAAATAGTGCCTTGCAGTGTCCATCAACCCTCAGGGATCTTGCTTGGCATTCTTAATGTTATGTGAGGCAGGTCAAATGTCACATGCATACCTGAGACAACGGTGGTATATCAAGACAAATCTGAAACAGGTGGTTCCCTCTTGAAGTGACCAGAGCTGAATGAAGGCTTGCTTTCCGCTTGCACGTTGCGAGTACCGCAATCTGAGTTGATGCTATCATTTCAGCGGTCATTAAATCTTTCAGACCTTTGATAAAAAGAAGACAACAAATCATTGGTTTAAAATGGCCCATGAAAATAAAACAAGTATCAGGAATCAGACAAAGAAAAATTATGAACTTAACAGATAAGAATATTGTTTAAAGCTAAAAGACTTATGTTTATATATAGGATTACTTATAAATTCTAAGTTTTGTTTATGTTTGAAACTCATATTTCCAACACATGGAAGTAAATCAAGAGCATAATTTGTTGGTTTGGTTTGGTTTTTTGATGTTTAACGGCACCGTGACAGTCAGAGTCAAATGTGCCAAGCATATTTTGTGATTCACTCGTTGTTTGGTTACTATTTCTTGACTGGTAATTGGACGATTCTCCATGGTACACATACTCTTTATTTATAAAGTAGAAATTTGTAAGTTGGAAGATATCGCATAATCAAGTTTGAAGCATCTACACAATATTTCATCCTTGGGTGTCATCTTACTGTTCATCCTAATAGCTTTTTTTTTTTTTCAAGGCAGGTTTTATTGATTCAATTGTTACTCAAACCAGTTGTTTGGAGGCAAAATTTCCATTGTTACCCTTCTCTTTCAAGCAAGGTATAAATTACTATATTAGACCTAGATTTAGAACTGTTTTCAGTTATTTTCAGGCAAGAAATTCATTTTGCGATTGCTATTGAGACCAAGGCTTTATTGATCTCAATTTCTTTTGAGGCAAGAAACTTCAAAATACCAGCAACATTATATTAGGTTCAAATTATTGCTGATGCCGCCAACGCCGCCGCAACGACAGACGGTGACACCAGACTGATCGCTATGTCTCTTTCCATTTCCCAGGCGAGACAAAAATGGGGAGAAAAAGTCAACTTACTCTCAGCAACCCTTGCATGGTACACCACTTGTGGTCCAATTTCCTGTTCAGGTCCTCTTGGTGAGCTGGCGACATGGTCCAGGTCATCCAAAAGAATAACTGATGGTTGCCTCCAGGCAGCTTCCTGGAAAGCGTCTTGCCACAGTTTGTAAATTGAGTCTATCCTTTTCCCTGTAGTGGAAACAACATTTAAAGATTCTTAGAAAAGTCTTATTAAAGGTATATATTTTATATTCACCAGAAAGAACTTTTATCTTTCCTAATTGGTTCTACATATAGCAATAGGGGTATTAAGCTATACAGGCATTTTCATATCGGAATCAGCAATTTCTGGAAAATAATTTCAATGATGTAACATGGCCAAAATTCACGCATCCATAATGGACCAATTGTATACTGGGGGAATCTTGGCAACCAATCAAATCTTGAGGGAATATTAGCTGTCTACACAATTCACGCACGTTTGTAAAAAATGCTTTCAAATGCTTTAACACATGAAGGTCATGTAATACGTGCGCAGTGCTTCTTACAAATTTTCTTAATTAAAATGCAGCTGATTGGTTAGGTAACAAAGGAAAAATTCTCCCAGCAGTTCATTGGGTCAAAGTGTTAAAAAATCACATTCAGCTAAAATCGTTTTGAAAAGATCTATAGAATAAGACATAATTTCTTTGGCAAAATTCAAAGAACACTTTAAACTTATATTTCTTAACAAAGCCAACAAAATAATTACACTAACAATCAACATATATCTATCTCTATAAATAAACCCTTAATAATAAAAAGTAATATTTATTTTCAAAAGGAATCTTTTTTATTAATAGAGAACCATTTTTTAATGCAACCTTTCAGAGATATTCCATCTCAAGCTTCAGTTTGAAGTTTCATTACATTTCCTTATTTCCTATCTTATTTCATGAACCCTACAAGCCAGAGTTGCAGTGTGGTGTTAAGGAATTTTACTCGTATGCGAAAGGTCCCGGGTTCTATTCCCACCCAAACATTGCATTGTGTCCTTGAGCAAACACTTTCCTCCACTCAGCTGTAAAACGAGTACAAGAATTGCTGGGGATTAACCTGCGATTGGACTGGTGTCCAGTTCAGGGTAAGTGATCTGTTTACGCCAAGGAAACCAGGGATAAGCACCAACCCTATGGGCCTAATGGCTGGGATGGAATCAACTTAACGAGCCAATTAATAGAATAATAAACTTAATCATGCATCTTTCAATACTTTAAGAGTTCAATTAATCTTAATATTAAAAAAAAAAAAATAAAGAAATTGAATGCTTTCTTCACTATTTTGTTTCTTTTGAAGTCTCTTTCATATAAGATGGACACAGAATACTTTAACCTCTAAGATGTTATATAAAGTCATTAATAAATCTTAACCCTTACTCTACCATGCGGCAATATTATCACCACTTTAGGTACCCTGTATCTGACTCCGCCTCCCAGGTGCATTTTCAAAAAGGTGCTGGTAGAGTAGGGGTTAATCAACCAGCGACAAGTGTGCCAACTCGAAAATATATGCAGCATGGGTGGCCCACCAGGTCACACGGAATGAGCCCAACTTTGCTGCTCAGAAGACAGAGGACCCTTCAATAATCAGCCTGTGCTTTACCATAGATATTATCACCATTTTGGGTGCCCCATCTTTGACTCCACCTCCCAGGCACATTTTTAAAAAGTTACTGGTAGAGTAAGGGTTAATAAACCCGCAACAAGTGTGCCTACTCGAAAATATATGCAGCATGGTCCTGGTGGGCGGCCCACCGGGTCACTAAGGCAGAACGAGCCCGACTTTGCTGCTTGGAAGACAGGACCCTTCAATAATCAGTAACCCTTACTCTACCACGCGGCGATTTATCACCGTTTTGGGTGCCCCGTCTTTGACTCCGCCTCCCAGGTGCATTTTCAAGAAAGTGCTGGTAGAGTAATGGTTAATATGACATTAATTAAGCAGCTGTAGTTCCAAAGTTCAAGAAACTATAAGCAAGGCAAACAAGCTGCAGCTGATAATTGACATGAATATAAAACATTATTTCAATAATGATACACTCTAGGAGTCATTAAACTCCCCAAATAGTTACAATTGATATTGAAAATGTTTATTTGTTTGATGAGGGCTTAATGGCACCACGACAACGAGGGTCAAATTGTGCCTGAGAGGTCAGATCATTCTAGAGGTAGGAAGGAAAGAAAACAGGGGGAGAATGAGAGAAATTCAAGAACAAAAAGGTCAGAAAGCTGTGATCGAGAGGGGAGGTGCATGGTTGAAACAAAAACAAAGTAGAGAGGGGGTGGAAGAGGAGAATTAAATATGGTTGTAGAGGGAAGCATGATGAAGGAAGGAGATCATTTTATCCAGAGGATTTTTCTGGAATAGCTCAGCAATTGAGTTGTGGGGAGCGAGGGAAGCTCGGAGAAGGTTGTACAGGGGGAAAGCTAGGAGAACGTGATGGATTGTGAGGGTGCAGTGACAATTGTTGCAGAGGGGTTGGGGGGAGCCAATAAGGAGGTGGGAGAGTGAAATGTGTTTAAAGGTTATTTCAAAATGCATGGGTTATATACATCCAAAAAATGTGAGATCCAAGGTTTGAACTTTCAAGCACATTCAAAGGTCCATGGACAAAATATAAAGCTATTTATAGAAGTTTGGGGATGCTATTGCTAGGTTTTAAGTTATCGCTAATAACACTCTGGAGATACTATTTTATTTTTTGATTTATTGCTACTCAAAGTTTGGCATTTTAATCATGGCTGATCAAAGTTTGGAGAAGCTATTTATAGGATTTTAATCATGGCTGATCAAACATTGGAGAAGCTATTTATAGGATTTTAATCATGGCTGATCAAACATTGGAGAAGCTATTTATAGAATTTTAATCATGGCTGATCAAAGTTTGGAGAAGCTATTTATAGGATTTAATCATGGCTATCAAAGTTTGGAGAAGCTATTTATAGAATTTTAATCATGACTGATCAAAGTTTGGAGAAGCTATTTATAGGATTTTAATCATGGCTGATCAAACATTCAAAAAGCTATTTTTAGTTCTTAATTATGACTCAAACTAAAGTTTGAAAACTGTTAAACATATCATAAGCTAAACTGTGCAATTAATTACAGCAACAGAATAGTGTAGAAAGAAGTAAAAAGCTAGTTAAAAAGCTTATTCTGTTAAGGAGATATTTAAGTTTAGGGTTATTTCAGATTTATGATAAACAAATTAAAGCAACGTTAAAGCCTAACATTCATCAACTCTCTTAACATTTTACTCAAATAATTTCTGAGACTTAAGGTGTTGAAAGTATATATATATATATACATGTATGTATGTATGTATGTACATATATGTATGTATAAACCAATCCTTTATAGCAACTTTTCTGTTTGTCCTATCGTCGTCTATTGTAATAAACCAATCCTTTATCTTAGAGATTCTGTTGGTTGAAGTTTAGTATAATGATCAAAGTTTGGAGAAGCTATTTATAGAATTTTAATCATGGCTGATCAAAGTTTGGAGAAGCTATTTATAGGATTTTAATGTCCTTTATGTGAGAAGGTCTCATTATGTATGTATGACTCAAACTAAAGTTTGAAAACTGTTAAACATATCATAAGCTAAACTGTGCAATTAATTACAGCAACAGAATAGTGTAGCTTATTCTGTTAGGGAGATATTTAAGTTTAGGGTTATTTCAGATTTATGATAAACAAATGTGTATGTATGTATGTATAAACCAATCCTTATAGAGCAGCTTTTAAACCAATCCCTGTTTGTCCTATCGTCTATTGTAATAAACCAACCTTTATCAGCCAAAATCCAGGGTGTCTTATTGCAAGCTCAAGTGAGAACAAATGACATTGTTTTTTTTTTTCTACAATCATTGAGTTGGTTTATCATTGGGGGAAATGGTCCAGAGATAAGTGGTAAGACAGCCTTACATTATGCTTATTCATTCAGAAGTTACAAAAAAACACACTTGTTGTAAAATGAAGATTTGATTTACAAATTATGGTTGATATGAAGATTCACATGAAAAGTTTTAACAACCATCACATGCAAAATAACGAATCTCCAAAAGTCTCTAGAATAATACACCCTCAAGTTTTGTTAGAGCATCCCTTTAAACCAAGCCTCGAGTCCCCCTTTAAACAAGGCCTCGAGTCCACCTTTAAACCAACCCTCGAGTCCCCCTTTAAACCAAGCCTCGAGTCCCCCTTTAAACCAACCCTCGAGTCCCCCTTTAAACCAACCCTCGAGTCCCCCTTTAAACCAACCCTCGAGTCCCCCTTTAAACCAACCCTCGCGTCCCCCTTTAAACCAACACTCGAGTCCCCCTTTAAACCAAACCTCGAGTCCTCCTTTAAACCAACCCTCAAGTCCCCCTTTAAACCAACCCTCGAGTCCCCCTTTAAACCAACCCTCGAGTCCCCTTTTAAACCAATCCTCAAGTCCTTTAAACCAACCCTCTTACCTCGTAATGGCTTGCAATCCACTATCTTCACAAAGGCAAGGTATGGCCACTCTGACAGCTCCCGACATATTGCATGGGCGAGACTGGTTTTCCCACTTCCTCGATCCCCAGTAATGAGTACACCACCTTGGCACATCCCTGGAAGGGTACGGCAGAGTTTACGAGACAGTGGTCTGGCAAGAAGTGCTGAGGATAGGTGATCTATTGCACATTTACCCAGGTCAGTGACCCCTCTGAAAAAATAAGCAAAGTAGATTGATTGGTTTATTGAGGAAAAAACAGGTCAAATAGTGCCAAAGGGGCTAACTTCTATCTAAGACCACAAAACAAATGGTGCATTCTACGAGAAGGTAAACAGTGTGGTGTAACAGTAAAGCATGCTTGAGGAGAATTAATAGGTACAGAATAGTTATTTGTTGTGGAGAAGAGGTTCAAAATTTAAAATAGATTTTGTTTCCTTGTTTTTTCTCTTGCCAACTGCAAAGTAGACCAAAAATGTGTAAGAATGAAAGCTGAAATGCGGTAGTTGTCTTTCTGTGTCATTTTTTATCATTCTATAAGCTGTAAGATATTTTTTGGTAAACATTTAGAATTTGATTTCAAAATTCAAGTTTGGCATTTCTGTGAAACCTCTAATGGTGTGGTCAGAGGATACCTTACATAAGAATACTTTGGCAACATTTGCCCAAACACCCCCCCCCCCACAAAAAAAATTGTCTGGTTTTTGTCATTGGAATACAATATTTTCCCCCAGACAGTTGCCCCTCTCTCACTCACCCCTAACACCAACATTACAGTGGGGACCATGGGGGCATTGCATGCTTCCCCCATTTTTTCACCCGTCCCTGGTTTCAAGACACTTAACAGTATTCCTGTACTCTCACCTTGTCCCATGACCTTTGACCCATAACCTACCTACAATATATTCACAAACATAAAGTAGCAGAACCCAACACTTACCCTAAATCCCTGAGTCTGGCTGACTGTATGATTGTATCAAAATCACTGATACTCCAGTACGGAAGCTTTGAGATGCCAGGTATCTGAGTGGTCGGAGAAACATTCCCGCTCACTTGGATGGCACTACGTTTGACTACGAGTGGATGCAGCAAGTAATACCTGAACGGTGCTTCTTTTTTGTCCTTTTCATTGACAGATAAAAGAACTTCTGTTGGAATAATGCCTGCAAGACAAACCAGAATGGATCTCTAGTCTATGTCCACTTTCTATCAAATTTAATGGTCATTGAAACAAATGAAAATATATTAACAAAAGTATTTTAATATTGGCATAAAGAAATAAATGGCACAAAAAAATTGACTTAAAAAATACGTTTATTTTAGTAGCTTTACACAATCCCATTTTTACCTATTCCTCCCTCTATTAGCTATTATGAAGCGTAATCTCATGCGTTACAATTGCCTATGAATCAAATAATATTGTGATGTGCACCTTGTTTACACAATTACTTGTAGTGTCTCTAGAATTACTGATATTGAAGAAATTATTAGAGAACAAGTTTTTCCTCTTTGTTTTGATAGAAGTTGACAAAATAGGCTTCTTCTTGTGTAAAATTTGTGCCTAGCTCATAATAGATATCTCAGCAGGTAAATTATTTAATAATGGCTTCATTGTTTTTAAATTGCTGTACCTTATTATGCTGTAATTATTACCAAAACACAAAAGAAGGACAAACTTACCCTCAGTTGTCGGAACAGGAAATTTGATGAGCGTCCCATGTTGTGGTATTGGTATGGGTGATATCATGCAGCTGACACAGGACAACCAGTGTTTGAAGCCCGTCAAAATGGCATCCCTATCCACTGGCTACAAGGGTTAATAAGAATAGATGTCAAAATCATGTCAAAAGAAATCAAATAACACTAAATATTATTCATCACTCTTGTGTACATTTGCAATCTTAAACAATTTCTAGCAATTTATATAAGAGCTTACTTTAAAATGTTTGTTTGTTTGTTCGATGAGGGCTTAACGGCACCACAACAGTGAAGGTCAAAATGTGTCTGAGAGGTTAGTTCATTCCAGAGGTAGGAAGAAAAGAAAAGTCTGAGAGAAGTACGGAGGCTAATAGCCAGGAAGCTGGGATCGAGAGAGGAAGTGCAGGGGTGCAAAAAAAGGGGTAAATGTAGGTAGAAATGGGTGGGAGAGGAGGACTAAATATGGTTGTAGAGGGAGGCACGATGAAGGAAGGAGATCATTTTATCTGGAGGCTTTTTCTGGAAGAGCTTGGCTATGGAGTTGTGAGGGGTGAGGAAAGCTCTGGGGAGGTTGTACAGGGGGCAGGCAAGGAGGACGTGGTGGACTGTGAGGGGGCAATGGCAATTGTTGCAGAGGGGTGAGGGGAGCCAGTAAGGAGGCGGGAGTGAGTGAGTGTGACCTATTCTAAGGCAGGTAATGGGAACGTTGTCGATACGGGAGAGATTGTGGGTTTGGTTGGAATGGTGGGCTGGATGTCATGGAGTTTGGTATCAATTTGGGAGTCCCATGAGGTTTGCCAGTGGTCACGAACAAGGGAAGCGATAAGCAGTTTGATGTCAGAAAGGGTTTAAAGAAAGGGGGTAGGGGGAGGTTGAGGGCAAACTTAGCAGCTGAATCAGCTCTGTCATTGTAGGGATGCCTACATGGCTGGGTATCCAGAAGAAAAGAATATTTTTCCTGCAGAGGGGGCGAAAGGAGTTTACGGTTGAACAGGTGGGACATGGGGTTATCCCGCCTAAAATTGAGTAAAGAAGTAAGGACAGACTTGAAGTCTGAGAAGATGGCAAAGTGGCTGAGCGAGGAGTACTCAATATAGTCGAGGGAGAGTAGAATGGCCTTGGCCTCTGCCAAGTAGTTGGGAAGCCTGCTGAGGGTGATGTCTTGGATGACAGCGGCAGCAGGTTTGGGTGGGTTTGCGTTTTGTGATGAATGGGCCAGGAGAAGTGCCAAGAGTGGTGGGGTTGATGCTGAGATGGTGGAGGTCAGGCTTGATGCATCAGCTGAAAGGAGGGGATAGGGTTTTATTCCTATCAAAGGGGGGAGAAATTGGGGTACCTAATGAGGTTGTATACAGTGTTTTGGGTGTTAATGAAGCCCTTCGTTGGCATCAATGTGAAGGCTGGTGATGGGACAGGTCCTGTAGGCACCCACGCAAAGCCTCAGGGCTTCATTTTGGATGGTGTTGATGTGGTTGAGGTATGAGTTGTGAGCGGCACAGTAGACAATATTGCCGTAGTCAAGCATGGCACGAATGGTGAGCCTGAAGATTTTGAGGAGAGTGTGGGGATCCGCACCCCAAGTGGTGTTGGAGAGGAGCAGAGAATGTTGAGGGAGCTGTTGCATTTCTGTTTCAGGTTGGTGATGTGTTGCTTGTAGGAGAGCTAGAGTCTAGGATTAAACCCAGGAACTTAGTGTGGTCAACTTTAGGGATGGGATTGCCATTGAGCACAAGGTTCAGGTTGGGGTGGAGGTTGTTGAAATGACAGAAGTGCATGCAAACTGTCTTGTCTTGGGAGAATTTAAAACCGTTATTGTTGCAACAGTCTTGCAGTTAGTTAAGGCTAAGTTGGAGCCTATTTTCGAAGAGAGAAAAACTAGGGGAGGAGTAGAAGATGGTAAAGTCGTCCATGTAGAGGGACACGTTTGATGTTGGGCCAAGGTTGTCCACGATGTTGTTAATGCTCAAGTTGAAGAGAATAGGGGAGAGGATGCTGCCGTGAAAGACGGGGTTGGAGAGGGTGTGGCCAATACGAACTTGGAACTGCCTGGGTAATAGGAAGTTTTGAATAAAGATGGGGAGGTGGCCTCTGAGGCCAATGGTGTGAAGCTTGTGGGTAATGCTGTATTTCCAAGTAGTGTTGAAAGCTTTCTCGAGGTTGAGAAAGATAGCAATGAGGTGTTCCTTTTTTTAAAAGGATTCCTGGATAGCAGTGTCGAGCATGATTAACTGGTCCAGGGTATTGCAACGTTTCCAGAAAATGCTTTGGTGGGGGGAGAAAATTCTGTTGGTCTCAAGGAATCAGTTTAGTCTCTCTGATTAATGATCCTTTCCATAATTTTACAGAGACAGCAGGTGAGAGCAATGGGGTGGTAACTAAAGGGGTCGGTGCTGTCCTTCCCCAGTTTGGGAACGGGGGTGATAATAGCTGTCCTCCAATAGGGGGAAAGGAGTGTGAGGACCAAATGTGGTTTTGGATGGTGAGTAGGGTAGCGGTGGCCTTGTTGGGGAGATGTTTCAGGAACTGGTAGGGAATGTTATCTGGGCCATTGGAGGTGCAGCCAGCATCGTGGATGGCTTGGTTTAATTCAGATAGGATGAGAGAGGTGTTGTAGCTCTCAGTCTTGTCAGAGGGAAAGGTAATACTCCTGGTTTTGTCGAGATGTTGCTAAAAGAGGTGGCGAGGCGGTTAGCAACATCCTTTTTCCCAGTGAGAAGATTACCATTCGAGGGGAGATAGGAGATGGGAGACTTGCCCATCCTGCAATGGAAGCTGTTAACCATACTCCAAATCTTCTTAGTGGGGTGTTAGTGGTGAGAAAAGATATGAAGTTGTTCCAAGTGTTGGTTTTACTGTCCTTGATAGTGCGCCTGGCTTTGGCACGGATGATGCGAAAGAGGTTGAGGTTGTGGGTGGTCGGGTTAGGTTTGAAGTTCCTGAGGACACTTTTCCTGTTCTTGATGGCGGTTTTGCAGTCATCAGAGAACCAGGGGTTCAAGAGTGGTAAGAGGGTTTAGAGGTTTTGGGAATGGAGCAGGAGGCAATGTTGATAAGGATGTTATTGAAGTTTGACATGGGATCCTCACCCTCGAGGATATGGGGGGGGGGAGGTGCGAGTCACAGAGGGTTTCGAAAAGGGGCCAGTCGGCCTTCTCGAGGTTCCAATTGGGGGTGTGGTCAGTGGGGGTTTGAAGGTTGGAGTGAATAAGAAGAGGGTAATGGTCACTACCACAGAGATCAGCAGTGACCTTCCAGCTAAAATCAAGGAGGAGGTTGGGGAAACAGATAGACAGGTCAATACATGCGAGGGAGCCTGTGAAAGGTTAAAGGTAGCTCGGGGAGTTAGTGTTGAGCAAGGAGAGGCTGTGCTGTCAAAGAGTGTTTTTGACAAGATTGCCTCTGGAGGTGGTGGTATTGGAGCCCCACAGAGGGTTGTGGGCATTGAAGTCACCAAGAAGGATTAAAGGAGAAGAGAGCTGAGATATGAGGTTGTTAAGGCTGGTTGGCTGAACATTGGTGTTGGGGGAGAGGGGGGGAGATAGATATCGCAAAGAGTGAAGGTTTTGTAGAGGGAGATAGACATACAGATGGCCTGAATGGCAGGTGTTCACATGAATAGGGCTGTGTGGAATATCGTGTCTAATCAGAATGGAGACGCCCCCACAGGCCCTGTTGGCATCCACTTGATGTTTATGGTAGCAAGAGAAATTATTGAGGGAATAATGATCAGTGGTTTTTAAGGTTTCTTGTAGGCAGAAGACGACCGGATTGAAGGTAGTGGCCAGAGGGTCAATTTCTTCCAAGTTGGCCTTAAGGCCCCTGATGTTTCATTGTATAATGTTGTGTTATTGTAATTGTTTCTGTTGTATGCCATAATGTCTGGGTTGGCTTGCTTTTTCTTTAAATCTGTCCCTGTTTCTTTGGGAGCGGTTGTTTTTGAAAATTGGATGAGAAGTATATTCGGTGGGTTCGGTAATCGTACAATCCATGTTCTCTTCAGTGTCATACATGTGGGTTTGGGTGGTGGGCTGTTTGTTAGTTTGTTTGTTGGTTTGTTGTTTGTTGGCTGGGGAGAGAGGTGGTGGTGGTGGTTTGTGTAATCAGTTTGGTTGGGTTGTTGGCAAAGGAGATGGGCTTAGGACTCAGTAAGAAGACCCACGTGAGGTCGGTTTGGGTGTGTAAGTCAGTTTTAGTTGTGTTAGGGGGCGGTATGGTGTTTGAGGAGACTGTGCTCCAGTAGGAAGATTTGGTGTGGAGGGAAGCGAGGAATTACTTCCTGGCCTCCTGGTAAGTGATGATGGGATTAAGGGTTTTCAGTTTGGTTATCTGCTTTCCTGAAGCCAGGTGGGGTAGTCTTTTGAGAAGGAGGGATGGTTGGCTGGGTGAGTACCATCGCAATTGGTGCAGTGTGGGGTGTTCGAAAGGCGGTGTCATGGTCCGGGGTTCCACAGTTGCCACAGCGCGCTTGGCTGCGGCAGGAGTTTTTTTCCATGGCCATACCTTTGGCACTAATGACAATGGGGAGGGTTGGGAAAGTATGGGGCAACTGGGATTCTCAGATAGCCGGCAGTAATGTGGGAGGGGAGAGTTGGTGTGGCAAAAGGTAGGACGATGGTATTGGTGGGTATTTCGGCACCGTCTCTCTTGAGGACAAGACGATGGGCCTCAATGACATGTTGACTGGCAAGTTCCTCAACGAGGTCTTCATTGGTCAAGTAGGCAATGTCTCTGGTTCTAGTGACACCTTTGCTGGAGTTCAGGGAATGGTGGGGAGTGACTGTTATATCGATACCAGTATTAGCTAGGGTTGTGGTGGTGAACAGGGTGGAGGTTTGAGTGTCCCTGGTGCAGTGCACCAGGAGATCGCCGGATCTGAGGGTAGAAACCTTGGGGAGGGTACCGACAAGGCAGTGGAGTGCCTTGTTTTTGAGGAAGGGGGAAACTCTTTTTAAAATTTAAATTGAAGTTTTTTCACATACAGGTCTTATGCCCATTAGATTGAAAATGCATCAGTCTTGACGTGGGTCAGCATCCACCAAAAACTATTAGAAAACTATTATAAAGAAATATCATTATCAAGAAATTGTCAATGAAAATCAATACATTCATGGAATAATACATAACCTAGTAACGAATGTGTCAGACCAACATTCCGCACCCACCAACCAATCAGGGCATAATTCAGTACCTAGCAAAGAAAGTGTCAGACCTTACCTTGTCAATGAGTGGGTAGAGTTGTATAGACTTGATTACACACGGAGTCATGGAGACCGGTCTCAGCTCCACTCTCGAGGTCAACTCCAATCCAATTTGTCGCCTCAAAAGATCCGGTACCTGAACAAACCAATCCACAGGTTTGTCCAAAAAGGCGGTCGAGGAATACAAATTACGCGAATTGTTCTTGCAATGACCTTTAAGGTCACTGCCGTGATGATGACTCTAACGATGCATGTGGGATTTCGTTTTGATTGGTCTGTAGGAGCCAACAGATTGCCGTTTGCTTTGTCGTCATTCTTAGCAGAACTTGCAGCTAATTTCTCTTTAGTTCTGTTGCTTTTTCTGTGGGGGATGCAAGTTTTGTCATAATGGCTAGAAAAGTGACATAATCTGTGCAACTCTCGGTTTGCAGATCTTCAGCATACTGGCTCAAAATCTCAGAACCACTTGTGGAAGACAGGTAGACAGTTGTCGGTTGCATCAGCATGGAGAAAGTTTCTGTTGGGGAGTTGGGATGGTGATATGCATCCAGCATTCTTTTATCTCCTAATAGGTTGTTCCCGCTATGTGAGCTTCTGTCCGTTTTGATGCTTGGTTGTGAACTTAACGAAAGAGAGCTGACATTAGAAGCTGTCCGTCTGTGTTTTTGATCTTTGGTTTCCAGTTTTGATATAAACATGGGTTCTACCCTTGCTATTATTCTCACATCCTTCCAGAATTGCTCTGTCATTTTACGTCTTGCATCTTCTCCTGTGTCTTGAGGTGGTACAGCTTCCTTTCTGATGGAGAGACTAGAGCAAACTTTCGTCCAGATCTTATATGTTAAAGGAATCTCCTTTTGTATAGTGCTGGCATCTACCTCCCATGGGGGCACAATACCACACTCACTGTCATCACTATCTGTGTGGATTCCAGATGTGTTATTATGCACAAGTCTGGCACTTTCCGATAATGATGGTGCCAATTCAAAATCACTTATATACCCTGAAGCCCCACTGCTGATGAGGGAATCTGATTGTGATTGGGTGGACTTGCTAGATCCTGTGTCCGAGTTACCATTCACAGAAAGTGTTTTCCCTTCTGATGAAGGTGGTTTGTGGGCTATGGAAGGAGTCTTTTCATCGATAGGAGTGGCTTGAGATGGGAAGACATAAGAATTTGAGGAAAAAGGTGTCTGCATGGTAGATCTGAGTTTAGGTGCTACAATTAATTCAGAATTTGGTTCCAGTCTTAGACACTCTGAAGAGGGCTCTGTGGAAACTGAAACAAAATAAGAGAAGGATTTGCATCAGTGTTTATGCATTAAAACTGAATTCTTTTTTAAATTGAAATTTTTCATAGGAGGCTACAAAATGCCTACTGAGAACGGAACATTGCTCAGGGGCATAAAATATCATACTGAGACATTTCACTCACCCTATAAACACTAAATTCACCCCACTTGGTCAGCAGGGTATTTACGAGAATTATACTTACCTTCTATGCTATAAATATATGCAATCTAGTCTCAGAGACCCAATTCACCGCACTTTACAACCAAAACAAAAGGCTACCGCTATAGTGCCCCCATCTGTGGCTCACGTATCACGACACGTATTTACTAAATTACCACTGAGGCCTGAATCACAGGGGAGACAGAAGGGATGCATAGAAGGTAAGTATAATTCTCATAAATACCCCCGTTAACCAAGCGAGGTGAATTTACTTCAAATTATACAATATCTTCTATGCTATGAATATATGCAATCAGATTGCAACTGAACCAAAGGGAGGAGGGAAGTTCAGAACTCAGTTGCCATGACCGCTGAACCTCGTGAACCACTCCCAAAGGATACGAGATGTACTTAGTCAGACCCTAACACTCGCTCGAGCAACGGCGCAAAGTTCCACGAGTCCGAAGCGATTAGAGGGGGAAATGGTACATCTTAAAATGCAAACTACGTGAATGTTAGCAGGAAACAGCAGAACAGCTCACCTTAGTGGCAGATCTTGTTTTGTCTTGAAAGAACTGTTTTGCGACATTTCCCTGATTCTTGGTACATCTTTCAAGTGGGCTGACACAAGGGCTGCTGGTGTCTTCCATACTGCTGTCCTCATTATCTCATTAATGGGTACCCCCCGAAGAGGGCCCTGGATGCACTTGGCGTGCCTTCACATACTCACTACCTAGCAGGGCCGCTGAGCTAAACTTGACTGCCTGCACAACTCAATGTGAAATGGTGTCCCTTGACATTGCGCAATGTGCTTTTTGTAGAGATACAAAAAATGCTTTAGTGTCACCTTTTAAGTAACTGAGTACGCTTAACAGAACATTTTAGACAGCGAACTGACTGGGTGCCAGTTGGGCATTATCAGAAGTAGAAAATGACATTGGTCTTGCTCCACTTTGCTCAGTACTCTTGAGATGAGAGCACATTGTGTAGGCATAGCCTAGAGAGGCGTAGCCTAAGAAGCCGTCCCACCGGAAAGTTAGTGCGTCAACCCACCATACCCTGGGGTGTGGGGTCAGGGCACAGAAAATTGGTAACTTGTGGGCAAACAAGTCCATGTCTGAGTAACTGAAGGTCAACCAAATTGTCTCGGCCACCTGAAGCAACCACTCCGTAGTGGCCCCCTGCAGGCGTGATAGGAGGTCCACCAGCATGTTCTCATAGCCTAGCAAGTGAACCGCTTGGAGACAAAAGTTGTGTGCCTCGCACCGGTTCAGTAGGGACTTGGTGTGGAGCCAAAGCATTCTGGATCTTGTACCACCATCTTTGTTGACATACGCCACTACTGTGGTATTGTCTGTGTGGGCTAGGACTGTCTTGTCCCTGACCTGTGGAAGGAAGTGTAATAGGGCCCGGCGTACTGCCTCCAGTTCTAGCAGGTTTAAGTGCTGGTGGTACCAGGATCCTGACCAGACCCCAACAGCCGGGGAGTGATCTAAATGCGCTCCCCAGCCCAAGAGTGAGGCATCAGTGACGACTGTCACTGATGGCTTGGGGGGAGGAAAACTCACTCCCTGCATAATGTGGCATTGGTCGTATCACCGCCGCAGGTGTAAGACCACGTCCTAGGAGGGACTGTGGAAACCAGTCCCTCTCCTACGAGAGGAATTGTCCCAGGTGAAACTGGAGGTCCCTCATGCAGAACCTGCACTTGGGGACGATGTCCACCAGACTGGCTAGGTATCTCAGGAAAACCAGCCATGCCCTCACCGGTGAGGATGGGCTGAATAGGAGGAGGTTCACCCCTGCCTTTACGGCAGTGACCCTTGTCGGGGTTGGAATGATCAGGCCCTTGGAGAAATTCAGGGTCACCCCTAAAAAGGTCGGAGTCCTATAGGGAACTAGGTCCGACTTCTCGTGGTTGATCAACCAACCCAGTCTCTGGGCTACAGCTATCACGGTGTCCGTGTGTCTGGCCACTAGCAGTGGGTTATTTGCGACGATAAGCCAATTATCCTGATAGACACAAATGTTGATCCCCTGCTTGTGCAGGTAAGCCACCAAAACCCTTGTCACCCTGGTAAACACCTGGGGTGCAGTCAAAAGACCAAAGGGGAGAGCCTTCAACATGTAAAGGTTCCCTCAAACATTAAGGTGAGAAACCTTCTAAGGCTGGCATGGGCAGGTACATGCAGGTAGGAGAGATGGACCTAAGTCGCCCACAGGCCTTTGTGTAAATGGGGGAGAATGCTGTGCAGTGTCTCCATTTTTAATTTTGTGGGGCGGATGCACTCGTACAAGTGGTTGGAGGTTCAAGATTGGCCACCAAGAAGCCCCCTTTCTTGGGGGTCAGAAAGGAAGGTGACATAAAAAAGTCTTTTGGTAGCGATGTATCGAGGTAATTGCACTTTTTATTATTATTTCTTTGATCTCCCCACGTAATGTTGTACGTATTCTCGGGAGATTGGAAAAGTTGGCTTCAGGATCCCCCACCCTTACGGGGGAGGTGAACGCCGGTTTGTCCTTTTTTTGTATGGTATGCAGCACCCATCCGTCTGTAGATATTTGGGCCCACTCTCTGTGGAAATCCCCCAGACGCCCCCCGACTGGGCCGCTCCAAAGCAGGGGCGGCGGGGAGTATCAAAAGTGTTGCTGACGCTGCTTCCCTTTCATACCCTTCGGTCAAAGGAAAAGGGTGATTACTCAAAGTCACTGAGACCTTTTCAGACCAACCTGACTTGTCTTGCGAGGCAGTGAACTAGGGAGTTGGAGGCAGCTGCGGAAACCGCGCCTCTTAGAAGTCTGTGCCCTACGCCGCCTGGCTAAAAACCCTTTGCCAGTAGTGCCCTTACTATCATAGGGTTTTAGTCCAATCATAGATGGAGAAATTGGGGTACCTAATGAGGTTGTAAAGAGGTTTCTGGGTGTTGGTGAGGACTCTAAAAGCGTAGGAGAGGCTAAGCTTTCTACACCTTAGCAGAAAGGGGGGTTTATTAGCTTCAACATGAAGGCTGGTGATTGGGGAGGTCCTGTAGGCACTCAGATAAAGCCTGAGGGTGTTCAAGTCTTCAAGAGCCGAAAGGTTGAGAGCTACTAATGGTGTAACTTTCTTTGCTTATCAAATTAAACAGCAGATCACTTGTTACCTTTATCAAAGCTGTTTCAGCACTGTATGATTCTCCATAGGCACTTATAAAATCAGACAGCACATTCTCATTATCAAGATGATAAGTTGGAAAAGCATTTCCTTTTCAATTATCTTAAATATAAATGGCAAGTTATTAACAGGCGTATTATTTGAAGGGACTAAATCAAGTCCAGATTTCTTTAAGAGTGGGCATACAATTGATGTTTTTCACAAAGATATAAGATGAAAATTTCTCTTTTAATTAAGTTTTTAAAAAGAAAAGAAATCTTATTTTCGTTAAATTTTGTGCTTTTTTTTTTATTTTATTTATTTTAACCCATTTTTTCATAAACTATTTTTAATATAACCCCCCTCAATAAGTTACATTTTCTGAAAGAACTATTCAAGCTCTTTCAAATGATACCAGGATCATTGCTGTGGGCCTATTGACGAAGCAAAATAATTTTCTGAAAAAGTGCATGTCCAATCGGTTGTTTCATGACAGCTCTTGATTCGAAGGATTAATAAAACGGCCGTCGGCTTATTGGAGTTCAATGGAGTTCTGCCGAGACATAAACCCAGGTCAACTTAGAACTTATCCTCAACTGTATAAGCTTACCGAACATTGACAATAATGTCATTGTTAGAGGAAACATTAGCATACATCAAAATCGCCTTAACTAAAAAGAATGTCTTCTCACCAATTCTAAGGAAGATGCACATTTTCTTATCTATCCAGAATGGGAGGATCATTCCTTGCCATACCAGCCGGACTTGATCCAGCAACCTTGCCTCCACCTGACCAGCATTCAGCTCCTTCAGATGAACAAAAGAGAAAAGAGTATTACCAGGGACATTTTGGGGGCTAAAACCTCCTAAAATATTTCTTATTACAACGTTTACTTTCCTATCTTGGTCCAACATTTAAGTTTTTGTCTAAAGTTGTAGATATTGGTCCAAACTTTTCAGATTTTTGGCCTTAAATTTAAACTTCTTCTCAAAACAGAAAAAGTTTCAATCCACAATTGAAGATTGTTGTTCCAAAATTGATGAAAATTTTGGTTCAAAATGCTGAAGTTTGATCCAAAATTTAAGATTTTTGGTGCAAAAAATAACCCAAGGGTGGTTAAAATATATGACTTTCACAGGCCATAGGACATATTGAAAAATATTTGTGTGAGTATACCACAACAACAATAACAAAACAAAACTAAATTCCAACAGCACAGATCAATTTAGTGTTTTCTTTAACTCAACATCCCTTTAAGGGATTTTGAGCTTAAGCAAAGCTTGCCCTTGGTCTATAAATTTTCAAATCACCAGTGATAATAACCAGGGAGCTTAAAGTAACAGCTTCCTGCAGTAACATTATCTGGCTCCTCACAAGAACATCTTTTGTTTCCATACAGAAAAGAGAGTCTAATAACTGATGCGTACTATCACTTATCTGTGATGAGTTTCTTCAGGGCTCAAGTAAGTCCATCTTATATGAAGAGAACTTGAAAAGAAATTTATAAAATCTTTTTAGTTACATTTCGTATAATGATTGCCACTGGGGAGTGTATTTGTGTGATGCTATCATTGATTAATTGTGATTCATTAATTGCAATAATTAATTATTTGCAAAAAAAATGGCTAATATATTAGCAATATGAACAAAATATGCCATAGTTAAAATCATGTCTTATTGCAAGGATGTAAAATCCATCTTGATTTTATACATACAGTATTTTGCTGTTATATCTGTTTATGATTTAAATTCCCTCAAAAGGAAATATTGTTATTAATATTTGCACCATATTAAGGCTTAAGTTTTTGTGCACTCACTTGAAATACAGTTTTCACATATTCAAACAATATTTAAACTAAAGCTCCATAACGCAGCGGGGCAACTAGAGTCCTGGGGGCCCGTAGGGATTTTGGCGCTTTGCAGCGATGTCGGAACCGATTCGGCAAGGAGGGCATTGCCCCATTACCCTTAAGTAAGGAGAGCAAGAGGTGCCCTTTTGAAAGTTGAGGGCGGCACGGGCGTGAGGAGCCCTTTTGAAACTTATATGAAATTATTCTAGGTCATTCTTAAAGCTTAAAAAGAAATACAAATCCACACTCTGAAATATTACATAATACATAGAAGTTGTTACATACATTTAGTATTTATTTGACATAATTAAAGCATGTCATTTTACCAGGGGCACTGACACCCAGACCCGTGGTGGGAGGGGGCATGCCCCAATAATTTTGTAAGCAGCAATTCTCAAAAGAAACCTTTACCTATTCGCCCCATGGGCAATTGTCAACATTGGTTCTGGCTCCCCAATCTCAAACCTATAGGCGGAATTTGCCTAACGCAAGTGGAGGAAGTAAAAAATGTGTGAGGGAGGGGAATTACAAAATCACGCTGAAATACAACACATCACCATACAAACGTATCCATTTGGAAAAAAAGTGAGGGTGGGGAAAGTGGCCCCTTGCTCCACTCAAATCCCGCCTATGTTCAAACCATATAAATAGGAACCATGTGGTCAGGGAGCAAAATTCCTCCACTTTTTCGAAAACTGACAAAAGTGCCCCTTTTTAAATGAAAAGTGCCCCTCAATTACTGTCCAAGAAGCGCCCAAACTTTTAGCTACCCACCAAAAAAAAACAGGCTTATACCATGGCACCCCAAAATATATGTTGATCTACTATATTATTGATGTTCTAGTTTTTGGATATAATAGAATTGTATTTCTGTTTTTCCATCCTTGCAAGATCTTGGATTGACAAGTTTCATGTGATTACATCAAAATGCTTCTGCTCATTTCAATTAATAATAATAATACATTTTTATATAGCGCATTACACCAAACGGTCTCAATGCGCTTTACATAAACAAATATAACATGAGAAAACCTTAAGATACAAACAGTAAGAGAACAAAAAACCATACTTAAAAAGATACAAGCAGGATAAAGTTACAAAGTCCAGTGGGGTAACTCATGAAAAGGTGTGTTTTCAATACACTCTTAAAAATATCTAAAGTAGGGGCATTTCTGATGTAGATTGGGAGAATGTACCAGAGTTTGGGGGCTGCAGATTGAAAAGAACATTCACCATAAGTCTTGGTGTTAATTCTTGGTAGCTTTAGGAGAATAGCTGTTAGATTTTATATTTATTTGTATTGATCATTCCAAACTACAGGTTTACAAAAAGTCCTTAATCCTCACCAATATTCAGGACTAAAAACTTTACAAGGAATACATACATAAAGTACAGTATATCTCTTACTGCTTACTGCCCCTTTTTCTTGGGTATGGAGATTGAGGCTTCTTCTGAGTATGGAGATTGAGGCTTCTCCTGGGTATAAAGATTGAGGCCTCTCCTGGGTATGGAGATTGAGGCTTCTCCTGGGTATGGAGATTGAGGCTTCTCCTGGGTATGGAGATTAAGGCCTCTCCTGGGTATGGAGATTGAGGCTTCTCCTGGGTATAGAGATTGAGGCTTCTCCTGGGTATGGAGATTGAGGCTTCTCCTGGGTATGGAGATTGAGGCTTCTCCTGGGTATAGAGATTAAGGCCTCTCCTGGGTATGGAGATTGAGGCTTCTCCTGGGTATAGAGATTGAGGCTTCTCCTGGGTATGGAGATTGAGGCTTCTCCTGGGTATAGAGATTGAGGCTTCTCCTGGGTATAGAGATTGAGGCTTCTCTTGGGTATGGAGATTGAGGCTTCTCCTGGGTATGGAGATTGAGGCTTCTCCTGGGTATGGAGATTGAGGCTTCTCCTGGGTATGGAGATTAAGGCCTCTCCTGGGTATGGAGATTGAGGCTTCTCCTGGGTATAGAGATTGAGGCTTCTCCTGGGTATGGAGATTAAGGCTTCTCCTGGGTGTAGAGATTATGGCTTCTCCTGGGTGTGGAGATTATGGCTTCTCCTGGGTATAGAGATTGAGGCTTCTCTTGGGTATGGAGATTGAGGCTTCTCCTGGGTATGGAAATTAAGGCTTCTCCTGGGTATGGAAATTAAGGCTTCTCCTGGGTATGGAGATTGAGGCTTCTCTAAGCAAATTCTTCCATCTCTTTCTGTCTCTTGCTACTACTGCAGCTTCTCCCCATCTATTCCATCCAAAACTATTTCTCTCCTTTTCTGTCACTCTTCTTCATGTAGTCTTAGGTCTTCCGTTCTTTCTTCTACCTTCTGGTGTCCAGGTGATGGATATTCTGACATAGTTTTCTTCGTCCTTTCTTATAACATGACCCAACCATCTCCATCTTCTCTAAAATATCTCCTTGCTGATCTCCACTCTGCCTATTCTTTCATAATTCTTTATTAGTGACTTGCATTGGCCATCTAAATTTAAAATAATTCTAAGGTATCTCCTTTGGAACTTATCTAGTTTTTTTTTCTCGTCAGCTTTTGACAGCTTCCAGGTTTCACATCCATAGACGAGTACTGAGATTACATTTGACTGAAATATTTTCAGTTTAATTTTTATCCAGTAGATGTTTGATTTCCAAATCTTGTCAAGTTGCCTGAAAGTTGCCTGAGCCAGCACAATTCTGCATTTTATGTCTTCATCAATGCTTCCTTCTTTGGACAGTGTTGCACCGAGATAGACAAAGCTATCAATATCTTTAAACTGTGCATTTGCAACTTTTATTGTTTATCAGTTTTTTGTTAATGCGCACAATCTTTGTCTTTTTTCATTAATGTTCAAACCAACCGTTTTACCTGTTTCATGTAGTTTGTTTGTTTGGTTTTGGTTTGGTTTGGTTTGTTGATGTTTAACGGCACCGCGACAGTCAGTGTCAAATGTGAACTAAGGTGCTTGAGTTAGGACAGAGAAGAAAGAGAGGAGGGATGGAGGGAAGAGAAGGCAAGGGAAAAAAGTTAAGGTAATAAAAGGAAGATGAGGAAGGTAAGGCAAAGAAGGGAAGGAAAGGGAGGTTTATATCAGGTGGAATAGATTGCTGTTGCGGAGAAAGGTGATGAAGTTGGAGTTGGGATTGTTCTTGAAAAGATCAAAAATGGAGATGGATGGAGTTGTTTTGGAGTTGTTCTTTGGTGCTAGAAATAAGTGCAATGTCATCAGCGTAGTCAAGATCATCTATTGGGCTGTAAATAAGTTTCACCGGATTCCATTTCTTCTGCCTTAGATGTACTGGTTCTCATCATCAAGTCAATAGTAAGTATAAAGAGGAAACCAGACATTACACATCCTTGTTTTACCCCAGTTTTCACAGAAAATCAGTCAGATAGTTTTCCATCACTTAACACTGCACATTTTCTGCCATCATACCAGTTCTGTATAATATTTGTGCATTTCATGGGTATCCCATAATGAGCCATAATCTTCCACATCATGCTTCTGTCTAGACTGTCATACTCCTTATGAAAATCAATGAAGTTAAGGTATAGTGTGTCTTTCCATTGCAAGCATTGCTCTATTATATTTTTAAGGGTGAATATTTGTTCAGTAGTTCCTCTGCCACTCCTAAAGCCAGCTTGCTCATAACAAAGTTTCCTTCTATTGCGCTATGTAGCCGGTCAATCAATATCCTTCCAAATATCTTACTTGCTTTTGGTATTACAGGTATACTTATGTAGTTGTCACAAATTGTTAGGTCACCTTTCTTTGGTATAATACTTATAATGCTTTTTTTCATGCATCTGGCACTTCTTCTGTATCTAAAATTTGGTTGAATAATGTAGTTAAGGTCTCCTCTGTCAAATCCATACTACCTTTCCACATTTTAATGCTTATTTCATCCACTCCTGGTGCTTTTCCATTTTGCATCTTTGACACAGCATTCTTGATTTCTCTGGCTTGGATCTCACCCATCTCAAAATTAATGTCATCTTCATTTGCCTCTACACCTTGGTTGGTTGCCTCTGGCATAGATTGGTTTAAAGTTGATTCAAAGTGTTTTTTTCCATCTTTCTCTTATCTCATCTTCTCCAGTGATAAGCTTTCCATTTCCATTCCTCACTCTAACGTTATTCTTTCTTCCTTTGTAACATATCTTCTTTGTTTGTTTGTTTGATGAGGTCTTAACGGCACCACGACAACGAAGGTCAAATTGTGCCTGAGAGGTCAGATCATTTTAGAGGTAGTAAGGAAAGAGACCAGGGGAAGAATGAGAGAAATTCAAGAACAAAAGCCAGAAAGCTGTGATCGAGAGAGGAGGTGCATGGGTAAAACTAAAAACAGAGTAGAGAGGGGGTGGAAGAGGAGGATTAAATATGATTGTAGAGGGATGCATGCTGGAGGAAGGAGACTATTTTATCTGGAGGATTTTTTTGGAAGAACTCAGCAATTGAGTTGTGGGGAGCGAGAGAAGCTCTGGGAAGGTTGTACAGGGGCAAGCAAGGAGAACGTGATGGATTGTAAGGATGCAGTGGCAATTGTTACAGAGGGGTTGGGGAACCAATAAGGAGGTGGGAGTGAGTGAGGTGGGTGTGACCAATTCTAAGACGGGTAATATGAACATTGTCGATCTGAGAAAGGTTGTTAATGGTGGATTTGATCGGGATTGTGGGCTGGATAACATGGAGTTTGTTATCAATTTGGAAGTTCCATAAGGTTTGCCAGCGGTCACGAACAAGAGAAGCGATAAGCGGTTTGATGTCAGAGAGGGTTTTGGGAAAAGGGAAGGGGAGGAGGTTAAGGGCAAGCTTAGCGGCTGTATCAGCCCTGTCATTGCCAGGGATGCCAACATGGCTGGGTATCCAGAAGAAAAGAACACTTTTCCTGCAGAGGGTGGGAGAAAAGAGTTTCCGGAGGAGGAGGTGGCAGGTGAGGTTATCCCATTTAAGATTGAGTAATGAAGTAAGAACAGCCTTTGAGTCAGAGAAAATGGCAAAGTGACTAAGAGGAGAGTACTCAATAAAGTTGAGGGCGAGGAGAATGGCCTTAGCCTCGGCTGAAAAGATGGATGAGTGGTCAGGAAGTCTGCTACTGAGGGTGATGTCTTGGATGATGGCAGCAGCAGCTGTCTTGTTGCCTTCCTTGGAGCCATCAGTATAGATGGAGGTGTAATTTGAGAGTTGGTCTTTGATTTGGTTGTGGAGATTGATGAAGAGATTAGGGTGAGTTTGAGATTTGTTATAAGTGGAGAGGTCTAGGTGGACAGAAGGAAGGGGGGTGGCCCAAGGCGGAAAAGTGGGCCAGGAATAGGTGCCGAGAGTGGCGGGGTTGATGCCAAGTTGAAAGAGGTCTGATTTAATGCGTAAGCTGAAGGGGGGCGATAGGGTTTTAGTCCTATCAAAGAGGGAGGAGAAATTGGGGTACCTAATGAGGTTGTAAACAGGGTTCTGGGTGTTGGTGAGGACTCTAAAAGCATAGGAGAGGCTAAGCTTTTTACATCTAAGTAGAAAGGGGGGTTCGTTGGCTTCAACATGAAGGCTAGTGATTGGGGAGGTCCTGTAGGCTCCTAGACAAAGCCTGAGGGCTTCATTTTGGATGGTGTAATTCTTGTTTAAACCACTCATGTCTCCACGTGACGCTGCATCTTCTGCTTCCTTGGCCATATTATCGACCATCTTTCTTTTATTTGATCGGACTCTTTTCTTGACTTCTCCTCTATCTTTCTTCTCATATTCTGTTCTTTTTAACTGTCTGATTCTTTCAGATTTTGCTTTATCTATTTGACATTTGAGATTTTTCCTGTCTTTAATAGCTCTCCGAAATCCATGGTTTACTTATGCCTTTCCTTTTCCCTAATACTTTCTTTGCAGCATTGATATGTGCTGTTTTACATATAAAAGTACAGTATATGCTACTTCTCATTTCAGTTTGTCCTATTAATGTGTGGACTACTTCAAACTACACTGAAACACTTTTAAAAAGTCCTTAATCCCCACCAAAACAGTCCGCAAGAATATCAATATGACAAGCAATACACAGATTAAACTTTCAAGGAATTTCTAAGTAATTTTTATGACACTGTAGAAAGCAG
This sequence comes from Chiridota heheva, assembly GCA_020152595.1. NCBI lineage: Eukaryota > Metazoa > Echinodermata > Holothuroidea > Apodida > Chiridotidae > Chiridota > Chiridota heheva. The sequence goes on from JAIGNY010001887.1 coordinate 430,382, forward strand.
TAGGCAGTTATAATTGGTCCAGTAAATAATATTGGATTAATTGTTCACTTCATTTGATAACAATTACAAAATGCTTTAAAAAATGTAACCTAAGTATGCATAAGGTGCTTATGTGTGCAACAGGTATGATAACCTGAGATGTTTCTATTTGAAATAATGAGAGGAAACGGGGTAGAAAGGGGAAGCGGGGTAGGAAGGAGAAAGGGAGTAGGAAGGGGAAAGGGGTAGGAAGGGGAAAAGGGGTAGGAAGGGGAAAGGGGTAGGAAGGGGAAAGTGGTGGGAAGGGGAAAGGGGTAGGAATGGGGAAAGGGGTAGGAAGGGGAAAGGGGGTAGGAAGGGGGAAAGTGGTAGGAAGGGGAAAGGGGTAGGAATGGGGGAGGGGTAGGAAGGGGAAAGGGGTAGGAAGGGGAAATGGGTAGGAAGGGGAAATGGGTAGGAAGGGGGAAAGGGGTAGGAAGGGGAAATGGGTAGGAAGGGGAAGGGGTGGGAAGGGGTAGTAGGGGGAAAGGGGTAGGAAGGGGAAAGGGGGTAGGAAGGAGGAAGGGGAGAGGGGGTAGGAAGGGGGAAAAAAGGGGTAGGATCTGCAGGGGGTTGTAAATAATATGTTCTTATTAAATATTCTCATAACGTAAAAGCACGCAACATAATTATAATCCATTTCAAATCAATATTTTCCTTCAGAAATTGCCAATTTAACCATTTATAATTGACAAAATAGCAAATAAAAATTACCTGGACTAACTATACAGGATTCCAAGAATCAAACTTTGGTTTAGTGATGAAGAAAATCAATACTTACGATAATTTCCCAATCATCCACTGAAACTGGTTCCACATTTATTCTTTGACAGGAAGATACAGATGACACTGGCTGCAACATGACCTGAAATCAAATCGACAACAAGGCTAATCTGTTACATACTATATAATTGTATACTGTAAAATGACAATATCTATTGGTCTTTTTTACCCTTTTACACAAATGTGTATATGATGGATTTGATAATTTTGAGATTAAATTTGAGTAAACTTTCTTAAATTCTGTTGGCTATTATAAACCTAATGTTCTCACATTTGATTTCTTTAGCACACCTGATCTGTAATAAGTTACTAACTTCTGAAACAGAGTGGTACGGGCGGGAACAAAAGTGGTATTCCACCTCAAGTCAGCAAACTTGGGGAAAATTTCTTAATCTATTAGGGTGGGATAGGAAAATTTAAAGTAACATATTTTCTGGAGAAATTTAGCCCCTGTAAAGGAAGCTATAATGTAGTTAAGAAAGGGAATAAGAAATAAGCTACGAAATACACTACCAAACATAAATTTCCATATAAAATACACACATACTGAAAATTTAAAAGCAAAGGTAATAACAATAAAAATATATATATATAATATATAAAAGATTGAAAGAAACTGAAATCAGAAAATCTCTTTTTAGAATCCCTATGACAACATGTGAACCTACCTCTTGCCCAGATTTCAAGCCAAGCTTTTGCCCAAACAGCCCATTGATGTACACTGTAGGTCCACTTGCTCCGGTGCCATTTTGAGGGCCAATATCACCGTTCCAGGAGAGAAAGGCTTTTTCTTTGTCACCCCACCGAAGTTCAAACACCACATTCTTTTTAGACAAAAAAATGAAAAGATGTTTAACCATTAATCTACCACGCGGCGATATTATCACCATTTTGGGTGCCCCATCTTTGACTCCGCCTCCCAAGCGCATTTTCAAAAAAGGGCTAGTAGAGTAAGAGATAATCAACCCGCGACAAGTGTGCCAACTCGAAAATATATGCAGCATGGTCCCAGTGGGCAGCCCTCCGGGTCACTGAAGCAGAACGAGCCCAACTTTGCTGGTCAGAAGACAGAGGACCCTTCAATAATTAGCCTGTGAAAAACCTTTACTACCACGCAGCAATATTATCGCCGTTTTAGGTGCCTCGTCTTTGACTCCACCTCCCAGGCGCATTTTCAAAAAAGAGCTGGTAGAGTAAGAGTTAAGTATGCTGAAACATGGAACTAAGATTGATAGGCTACTTGCAACATCTAAAAATTGTTTCCAAAATAGTGCCATATCTTATCAAAGTTACGAGGCTCAAGTGTGATCAGTGTAACAAGTCATTTTTGGCTCAAATGTGATCAGTCTAACATGTTATTTTTGGCTCAAATGTGATCAGTGTTACAAGTCATTTTTGGCTCAAGTGTGATCAGTGTTACAAGTCATTTTTGGTTCAAGTGTCATCAGAGTTACAAGTAACTTTTGGTTCAAGTGTCACCAGTGTTACAAGTCATTTTTGGTTCAAATGTCATCAGTGTTACAAGTCATTTTTGTCAGAAAATTATCATTTGCCAAAGGATTGAAGAATTGTGTGGTTTAACCACAGATATAAAGATATAGGGAAGTTTTCAGGACTGAGATATGGGGCGTTTAAATATGATATCAACTTTTTTGCAACATTGTGATGAAGTCTTAAAAACACTGTTTGAACATTCAAACAAAGAACTTTTCATCATGAGATCAGTTACTTCAGACTGGGACAAGGCTTTCAGAGGAATCATCTTAAACCTCCAACAAGGATGTATCTTAGGTGAACCACTTTGGGATCAGATAGGGAGCTGCCCTTCATTTGCTTTCAGTCCAACAAGGATGTATCTTAAGTGAACCACTTCATGGTAGGTAGATTGGGTATTTTACATCCCCTTTCTTATCAGTTAAGGTTACAATTTCATCACATGACTCAAATTCATCTGGAAGCCATATTGCCGGGAGAAAGCATCATTTCGTTTCACGCATCTTCACACTGCTCACTCGCATCACCATACAAAAAATTATACTGCCTGCTAACCTACCTACCAGTTCAGCGAATTTTATTGTTTTTGTTCGTGGTGATGATTTTACTTCATATTTTCCTAACGTTTTATATATTCACTGGGTATACGAAGAGTAACTTTTACATCAACACCATCTGATTGTTCGTTATACACAAACAAAGCCTACATACCTGGCATAAAGTGCTCCCTGCAAATCCAATGCCGAAGTTTGAAAGACGTTGCGTCATACAGAAGAAATCCACTTCGAACGTCGATCAGGATCAGATGGACAATAAAAACGCGTCTTTTTTCCATTCACACTTCTATTAGTGCAACCAACAAGCATAGCAAGAGTCCGGCATAATTATCTTACAAAAATTATCTTATATAACAACATGCAAGCGTTTGAAAGTCTAAATAAGTGTACAGCAGACAATCGTTTTCGCCCGACAAAATGGCAATGTACACAAAGTCACATGAACTCATTACATCAGCTAAAACACCATAATAGAGATGTCCAGTCATTTGATAAACCATTTGTGAAGCGCTAGTGGATGAAGACTAGTTGCCAAGCTGGTGCTATTACTGCTAAGCTGGAGCTGTGAGAATTCAAACTAAGGACATTTATGTGTGCATGTAAACATTAACCCCCTTGGCATGAGCGGATGAGAGCATGTGACTCCCCCTGAATAGGACACCATTCCATCGCAGGTTAACTCCCCTACAGTGCTGGTACCATTTATTATGCAGCATGGGATCTCTATCTCAAGTCGAGTAAAGTGTTGTGTTCAAGGGCACAATGCAGCGCTCTGACGTTTATGCATTCATGTACTGTACATAAACATCAACATGAAATTGACAAATACTGTGCTGTACCTCTTGTGATGGACTGAAATCCTGGCCCCATTCAGAGGGAAGAGATATGAAACAATGCTTGTTAGTGTTGAAGAAAACACTGGCAATCTTAGTCCTTCCAAACAGACTCTGCAAATTAAAAAAAGAAGAAGGAGAAAGATAGTAATATTATGAACTGACATGTGAAGTACCTTCAATAGCAATCTAAATAATCTTGGTCTTCCCTCAAGGGGAGTCCAATGGAGCTTTTAGGTCACAGCAGTGGCACTTTCCTCAAGCTGTATCTGTTCAATACAAACCTAGCAGCTTGGTCTTAGATGTTTTATATTCTGCCAGTATCTTTCAGTGAGAAGGGGCTTAAAACCAAAGACAGAGGTACATGTACAGTAAATCACTATATATTGAAAATCCTTACTTTTCATTTATAATAACAAATTTATTCCAATTTTACATAGATTTGTATTCCATAATTACATGTTTAGAAATTAATATATTTTACTGATTTAATTTTTGACCAAATTTATGCGATTTTGGTGCAAACCGGGACAAACTGGGACAAAACATCAGTTTTTTATGCTGTTCTGTATTTTACAGCTATACTAAAATTTTTAAGAAAGGGTTCCATACGGCACAGCAGTATTCAAGATGGTGGCACACAAGTGACAGATTACACATTCTTTTAGCTTCTGCATGTGAGTTACTTCTTAGATTGTGACAAATAGTACCAAGAATTCTGTTAAATGAATTGGTCACCTACCTTGGTGCAATTACTCACCTTAACACACCCCTCAGTCACTTAGGTAAATGACATTTCTTCTATAATGACTTACTCCAAATCACTCGCAAACCATTTATACAATTTACTTAAGTGAACTTAGGTGTGGTGAGTACCACAGTATATTATATTTCTACTTGTCACAATTTCTTTTGCTAGGCGAGCAGGAAGAGTGGTTTTTCCAACATTGACTGAGATTCCAATCACAGGAAAGGTCAAGGTTTATGCATTTGTCAATTGTGTGACTCACCCCTATACCCCCAGACAAGATGAGTCATTGCACCAAGGTGGGTGACCAAAACATGTACATGTACTCAATCACTTAAGTGACTGACATTTTGTCTAAAATGACCTATCCCAAATCACTCACTTCTGTACAAAATCAATGGGTCTAAAGTATATTGACTCACCCCAGAGTCACTCTGGTGACTGACAATTTGGTACTTTGATGCATATGTGAGTCACTGTTTCAGATGTCAATGACTCACATTTAACTGACATTGCCGGGGGTTGTAGGGGTGTTATACATCTGACAAGTGCATTATGCACTTGCCAATTGTGTGACTCACCCTTCACCCCCGGACAAGGTGAGTCATTGCATCAAAGTGGGTGAAAAAAACATGTTCATTGATGCACCCCTCAGTCACTTAGGTGACTGACATTTCTTCTGAAATGACTAACCCCAAATCACTCACCTCTGTACAAAGTCAATAAGTCTGAAGTAAACTGATTACCCCAGACTTACTGTACTCTCATTACTGACAATGTGGTATATTAAACGCAGATGTGAGTCAGTTTTAGATGTCAATGACTCACATTTGACTGACATTGCCGATGATAGTAGGGTTGAGCCTAGTACAAATCTTTATACTCACAACTCCTTCACTGAATCTCTGATTTAGAGTATGAACGATTACATACATACAAATTTTACATGCTTAAGCAAAGTCAATGGACTTCACATGCATCCTGGGCAACTTGATTTTCCGTATGAAGACTCCCATATTTTGACCTGAAAATCAGCTCATGGAAACTTGAATTTGTTTTACACCTTGTAAATATTGTAATAACTCAATTGCTTTCCTAAAAAGATACACATTTTTTGTACAAAAATAAAGTTTCAACACATTTTCTGCGAGCGTCTTGACAAAATTGTAACACACACGTAAGCATTATTTCCAACTAATAAGAAAATAGAAAGCTTGCATAAAGAAATTTTTGACATAGTATCTGCATCCTCTGTGCAGCCTTGAGTGTATGAACGCACCAGTGTGCGTCCTACGTGTGTGTTACTTATGTACAACCCATTCAACTTGTTTGTTTGTTTGTTTGATGAGGGCTTAATGGCACCACGACAACGAGGGTCAAATTGTGCCTGAGAGGTCAGATCATTCTATAGGTACAGTAGGAAGGAATGGAAACAGAGGGAGAATGATAGAAATTCAAGAACAAAAGGTCAAAAAGCTGTGATCGAGAGGGGAGGTGCATGGTTGAAACAAAAACAAAGTAGAGAAGGGGTGGAAGAGGAGAATTAAATATGGTTGTAGAGGGAAGCTTGATGAAGGAAGGAGATAATTTTATCCAGAGGATTTTTCTGGAAGAACTCAGCATTTGAGTTGTGGTGAGCGAGGGAAGCTCTGGGAAGGTTGTACAGGGGGCACGCAAGGAGAACGTGATGGATTGTGAGGGTGCAGTGGCAATTGTTGCAGAGGGGTTGGGGGGAGCCAATAAGGAGGTGGGAGTGAGTGACATGGGCGTGACCAATTCTAAGACTGGTAATATAAACGTTGTTGATACAAGAGAGGTTGTTGATGGTGGATTTGATCGGAATTGTGGGCTGGATGACATGGAGTTTGTTATCAATTTAAGAGTTTCATGAGGTTTGCCAGCAGTCACGAACAAGGGAAGCAATAAGCGGTTTGATGTCAGAGGGGTTTGGGAAAAGGGGTAGGGAGGAGGTTGAGGGCAAGGTTAGCGGCTGCATCAGCCCTGTCATTGCCAGGGATGCCAACATGGCTGGGTATCCAGAAGAAAAGAAAACTTTTCCTGCATAGGGTGGGAAAATTAGTTTCCAGAGGAGGAGGTGGCATGTGAGGTTATCCCATTTAAGATTGAGTAAAGAAGTAAGAACATCCTTTGAGTGGAGAAAATGGCTAAGTGGCTGAGCAGAGAGTACTCAATAAAGTTGAGGGCCAGGAAAATGGCCTTAGCCTCTGCTGAAAAAATGGATGAGTAGTCGGGAAGTCTGCTACTGAGGGTGATATCTTGGATGACGGCAGCAGCAGCTGTCTTGTTGCCTTCTTCAAAGCCATCAGTATAGATGGAGGTGTAATTTGAGAGTTGGTCTTTGATTTGGTTGTGGAGATTGATGAAGAGGTTAGGGTGGGTTTGAGTTTTGTGATGAGTTCAGTTTGTATGCATTAATATCAACAAAAGAACATGGGCGATGATAGTCCAATTTGAAAAATTATAATAGTGCGCAACAATGTAATTATTACGTCTTGTAAGAAATGTGCATGGTGATTTTTTTTTGTATCTGCGCCTGTTTTTTGCCCCTCCCTTTTCAAGTTGTACATGCGCGTTTGCAATCAATAGTTGCAATGCTATCGTCATGTTTACAAGTCACCTAATTTCTCTCAAAAAATTGACCATTTTTACCCTTTTTCATAAAGAATTTGGGAAATCTACAAATAAGTTCTTCAGCTTTGTCTGTATGATTACATTAGGCAAAAGTTAAGGGTATCTGTGTTCATTTTCATGTTCTTTTGTGACCACTGTACTGTATGAGAGGTTATTTATTAGCAATCGTGTCTACTGGGGTGAGCCATACAACTGACAAGTGCATTACACTTCCAGCAGAATTGGTAAAATACAAAAAAATTGGCAAAGCTTAAATAAGTGTGGCGAGTACCACAGTATATCATAATATTTCTACAATTATTTTTTTCTCGCCTATGGCGATCAGGCGAGTGGCCTTTCCAACGCGACTTCCAGCAGAAGACATTTAATTATCACTAGGGCTGTCTGTGACTGAGTCCAATTGCAGATTACAATATTCCTGTCAATAAACTAACACAGATAGGCCTAGTATGAGTTGTTTCTTTAATTTAGAATGTCACTGGGACAGAGTGACATGTCGGCCTATGACGAGTCTATGACATGTATTATTAGGTCGATGGGTAAATTGTTACTTTCAAATTGCATTTGATTCTGCCCTTAGGCCTATGATCACTTCATCATTATCGCGGAAAAAGTTGTAGACATGTGTTAACTTGAAGGCCATTGATTTTTTTCTTATTCGCGTGGCACAAGATTTTCAATGTGCAAATCCGCACGATTTTGGTAACTAGTCCTACGTAATTTGGGCATGAAGATCGTGCTAGCCGAACTTTAAAACTAATTATTTGGCCTAAAACTTATTTTCCTACGACAAACCTTTCTAGATGTAACAAATTTATGCAACAGTTAAGATATCTTGATAAGCTGAAATCCCTACGTCAAGTTCCTCTCTATTTCAAGTGTTGTTAAAAGGTGTTTCTTTGCATGGTGCTGGCGAGAGAAATAAAGATCAGGAAGTCGGTAAGTGGGGGCCACATAACCCGAATTAGTCGTAACCCGTTACGCGAAAAATTTAAAGATCAAGTGACAGAAGGATAATGTCCACCCAGTTAAATTTTGTAAACGAAAAGAAAAACACGGAGATAGGATCTTCAAATTGAAAAAACGTTCAAACCATTTTAATAGGATGTTTAAAGTTCCGCTCTGAGAATACATTCTCCCTCAAAAAGTCACGACAGCAGTGCTGGTTGCGGGTTGTTCATCAACCTACAGACTACAGTACTAGCTGTAGCCAGTGCGCTATGCCAGCTAGAATACGCATTACATTTACACATACAGTAGCTAGCTAGCTGGCAGGCTGCAGTGAATTAATTGAATATTCATATCCTTGAAAAAATTCCTGAATGAAGAAGTGACATTGCCTTTTATAACACACTAAATGGGGACCATTCCCCCGCCCCGCACTCAGCAATGTTCCCCAGCTTTTTCTCATGCATGGGTTTTCGTCGATTTTTGCCATTAAGGTACGCCTAATATTTTTTTGGTCCCCTAAATATAAATTCAGGTACATTTAATGGCCCCTGTGTCCGGGGCCCCGGGGCATTTTTTCAATGTCAAAATTTCAAAATGCTCTTCCGAAATTGCTAGTTGCCACGCCAGTGTCCTTCTCCATTGACCCCCGTAGGGGCCGTGGCCGGCGATATGCCATTAAAAGGGGGAACAAAAGCCTCCCAAAGGGAGGTGGAGGCCGGCCGCAGAACTTTAAAACGTGTAAATAAATACAACGTGTTCCGGTTTTCACTTTAAAATTGGAGGCTGGTATATACTGCACCTCCATCGGTGATTTGATTTTGGCCAGTCCGCTCCCGATTTTTTTTTTTTTTAATCATTTTCGTAGTGCAGGTCCCAAAAAATTAGACTTTACTATGTTAATTTTGTACTGCTGGTCCATTTTTACAATATTTGTTGTTAAATACTCATACTGCAGGTATCAAAATTGACTTCTTTTATACTCAGGGTATCAAAATTGTATAATTTTATACTGCAGTTACCAAAAAATATGTCATACTGCGGGTATGTTTTTCGCAACCGAAAGTGACGTCAAAATATTGTATCCCCCATTTTTACCGTATTTTACTGAGACGAGCCTCCCTCTTTAACGTTAGGTAACCTACAAAACTAATCTTTTTTCTTGCACGATACTCCGAAGAAAGCCTTGCCTTCTTTGCTGGCCTTGTTGAGCTGGCAGTACTACTTGTACTAGGCCTAGTTGTACTTGAACTTGTAGTTGTTGTAGGCCTAAAGTTACTTCAACTTGAAACGGTAGCACTATCACTAGTAGTAGTAGTAGTAGTAGTAGTAGTGGTTGGACCAGTCCCAAAGCTGGTGTTCTCATCCGGCATAGTGTTATCTGTAACTAGTGTAGGTTCACCCATTATTTCTGAGGTGGCATCGCCACTTTTCCCTTTCTTTATAGTTGGTACCGATCCAGGTAACTAAAACAATTTTGTGCTCAGACCAAACGACATTTTTAAACGCTGGTCTAAGGGGAAACGTTCTTCTGCAAAATGGTCTCCGCTAATAACACTCGACTGTGTAACGTCGTTAGGACTAAAGTCCTTCCGGGTAGTTAGCACAAATCTAATCCACAAACGTCGTTGTTTAGCGTCTTGTGGAAATCTGTGCACCGAAACACCTTTTACATTTTTATTGCTGCATCTACCAACGACACAACGAAACGGCATTTTCTTGATTTTTCTTCAAAAAGTTAGCGTATCACTATCACAGTATCAACAGTATTGTACAATCAGAATCACTGTGTCAGTACAGTTTACACACTAACTTAAAACAATCAGCTAGTAGTAATATTTGGCCACAGTCTATTTACGTAGTTGCAAATGGGTGCCTAACCCTACGTCATCATCAAGCGGTGACGTCACTACGAATTTTTTTTTTTTTTTTTTTTCTTTGGCGTCGATGAAAACCGACAATTTCAAACACATTTTTTTGTCTGTAAACGATCATTTTTCGTGATTTTTAAGTTGGATATTTGAATTTGAGGGTAATAAAAACCCATTGGCAACTTTTCAGCGATTTTTTTTCCATGGCAGGCCCTCTTTAACGGAAAAATGGAGAAAACAATGGCCAATCACTCATCCTAACAGGGATCCGGGGAACCCCTAAAGAATGTCAAAGTAACGAAGTGAGCGTGTTATGACACATGTTAGAGCATTAGCATGCATACGTTTAATAATATTCCAAACTTTGAACTACATCCAATTCTAAGATAGATTAAGTTTCTATATATTCACATTTGATGAAAACTAAGAAACAATATGTATTTAAAGCAAGGAAATTGTTCAGTTAAACATGTGAAAGAAATCTAAGAAGTGGAAATTGGAAATATTATGTGAAAATAAAACAATATACAAAAAGTGACCTTGGATCACACAGAAACACCAAAAGAAATGACATTAGATTTTGGGTGATGTTTGCTTTATCTAATTAAAAAAAGATTAAATCCGTACAATTGGTATGTGGCTGTCCGCGAGTTATGCTTCCATATATACAACCTCATCATTTCGGGATGATAAATGTATATATGATATGATATATGGAATTTATATGGCGCATTTTGTAGTTTTATAGAACTATTTAAATGCGATCTACTACTAACAGACTAGTTCTCCGGCTGTCTATGGGCGCACATGAACTTAGTACTTGAAAAGGAAAGTGAATGAACACCGCGTTCTCACGCTTCTCTTCTCGAATAGTGTTCAGAGAACCAGGCAGGGGTGACTCTCCTGTCGTCGGGACCGACAGCTTAACGTCCCCCTCCGAAGGACGGTGCGCATGCGCCATTCAAGCATTGTCACGTTTCTCAACAGATGAATGAAGGAGTGTTGACTAATTTTGTTCCAATATTTTGCCGCCGAAACCGGCGGGTCGTTCGTCATGATACCTTCCCACACCACAACGGACTCCACACACACACACACACACACACACACACCGGACGCGACGCGGCGAGCGATTTCTTAAACAAAAATAAATAAAACAAAGGAAAGAAACATTTTGACCTCTTGTTTTCAGAGAAGCATCGTCATCGCATGGCTATTCAGATGATAACTGAAAATTGATCGAAAGGGCCTTTCTACGCCCATTAAAGCAAAATTCGTGTCGCGACAGAAAATTGCGTCCCACTAAAACGAATTTCTCTACAGTTTTAACAAAAAAGCATTTCTAACAAATTTTCCAGTATCATCAGAAAGCCTCAATTGTAAACTTCATCGTGTGTAAGCAAAAAGTCAAAGCATCTTATAATATCTGTTTCCTGTATGATTATCTCAAAAATTGCTCGCCGCGTCTTGTTCGGTGTGTCACGGCCTTTAAAGCTCGTATGATGTTGTTCTGAGAGAAGGAATGCGTCATGACGTCAGAAATTTCCGCCATCAAGTTTTTTGCTAATAGCTACTCAATTTTTTATGAAGGGAAATGTAAAGAAATAAATACATTTTAAAGAAATTTAGCAGAAGATTTGGGATAAAAGCTGCTTTTTTGTAATTTGCAGTTATTTGCCCATGGGCCTCACAACCAGGGGCCTCCACATATTTCATTAAAAAAAAATTGTACGGGGAAAATGTGGTAGCAGCCTGTTAATTTGCATTGGTAGGAGTGGTAGCAACCTGTTGATTTGTACTGAAAATTGAGCAGGCAAGCAGGCTTACTAAATACAAATTCTTGAACATAAATTTACCTCAAAAATTACAAAATACTGCACCATTTTGCGTCTAAGCACCCTAAATAATTCCAAAAAATTCCAAATGGGTACACCCCCTCCCCTTAGACCCCTCCCCCAGGAAGGCGGTCAATAAAGTAGTGTAGGCCTCCACTCCTGAAGTTGCCCATAGGCCTCCACATGTCGAAATCCGGCCCTGCTTTGGAACTGTTGAATGTTTGTATCCTTCCAAAAAACATTAATCACTTAAACGGCATAGAATGTGCCCAGTAAATAGCATCAGTTTGTGCAGATAATACATTTTACGTGTTTTTTTCGTAGTAATGTGACAACGGTCTTGAAGATTAAGTAAACATTTTGTCAATTAAACTAAATATGCTTCGCATATATCTCCTCTTTCTTGTTATCTTTATTAGATACACTGGTGTAAAGAAAACCTTTTTAACGAAGCTAAGAATCAGTGCAATGTCAAAGGTGGTGGGTTGGCCTCCATACTGCAGCGTAGCTGAGCATGCGTTCCTCCACAACTTGCTGAACCGCTTAACTGTGAGTTGTCACCAATGGAACACGTGTTACGTAAATCATGATGATCCACATTTTCCGTTTTCCGAACCATGATTACGTCCTGTTTGATTTAAGACGGTTCCTGGTTGGGTTTACAATTTAAACCAAAACTTGAAAGATTTCTAGGTTTAATGTATAAACTTGACTAAAATTAAACATTGATTTGTATGCTATAATTCGCATTGCAAAAACGACAATAAACACAATTGCAGAACGTTCTATCATAATACTTCGAATTCCAAAAATGTTGCTTTCTTGTTTCCTAATGATAATTTGTATCCAACAAAGATATGTAAAGTCACGATATATAGTTGTCTCATTTTCGCGCTCTCTGGTTCCTGGTCAAACTTGAGCTGCCTGCATAAGAAAATACTTTCTCTTTCAGATTTTAGGGAATGATATTCTCATTTCTGTGCGGGAACAGACAACTAAAATTTTGACCTCATTATCTTTAGAAGTTCTTCAAGATCATTCACGTAAAGGTTTGCATAAAAGACAGACAGACAGACAGACAGACAGCCAGCCAGCCAGGCATACATACACACACACACATACATACAGACAGACAGACAGACAGAAAGTCAGACAGACAGACAGACAGACATGCATACATACATACACACACACATACATACATACATACGCACACACATACATACATACATACAGACAGACAGACAGACATACAGAAAGAAAGTCAGACAGACAGACAGACATGCGGACTGACAGGCGGACAGGCAGGCAGGCAGACAGACAGGCAAACAAACAGACATGCAGACAAACAGACAGACAGACAGACGACAGAAAGACAGACGACAGAAAGACAGACAGAAAGAAAGACAGACAGAAAGAAAGACAGACAGACATAAAAGTGACGACGACAATACCCTATCGGCCTAAATCGGCCGAGGAGTTAAATAGTTTTCTTCTTTCGTTGGAGAAAAGGTTATGTGTTTTTACGGTGTGTCATTTCTTCATGAATTGAAATACCCTCTTCCATAAAGCATTAAGAATTACATAACACTTTTAAGTTTCCGATGGATTCCCATCTTGAATATTATTCATTCTGGTTGATGACGAAATAAGAATCTAAACAGTAATGTGGTGCCAGCCTCATCTAAATTCCCACTTCAACCGTTAATTATATGATTCAGGCCTGCATGCATAGGGCCTAGTTAGTATTTGCGTAGGCGGGTCGTTGTTGGTAAAATGCCACGGTCGATTGCATGTACCAGTCGATTTCTGGTGTAATAAAACCAATAGGGTTGCAACAGAATGTAAACTGATTATATCTATACTTGCAGGAAACGAAGTATGCCTGGAACTAAGAAATGATGCCGACAACCGTGGTTTCGCTTAGACTGACAAAAGTTATGTTGATTTTGAGCACTGGGATGTTGGTCAACCGATTGACGATAATGAGAGAACTGTGTGCACATGATAGTGACGGTAGATGGAATGCCAAGGAATGCTTGAGAAAAATTCCATTATTGTGCCAATTTGTCTGAGTATAAGCCTTATATGAATTGCAGATGAACTAAAACTATAGAAATTTGTAAGCTTAATACATGAAGGTGGGAGCAGTCAGCAGACATAAACAGAGAAGTTTAATGAAAATTGTGAAATATAACTTTTCTTTAAAAGTTCTTCACTATGCTTAATATTCTGACAAATAGTTTATACCAAGTTTCTTCAATATTACAAGTCTATCAACAATTATGCTTGCTTTGATTAAAATGGTTGTGACCAAATTTGTATCATAGAGTCGACACGTCAAAATCTTTATGTAATCCTTTCAATTTCAAACATCAAGAAATACACGAACTCACAACGAACCATAAAAGTATACTGCAGTGGCGTAGGAACGGGTGGGGGAAGTACCATTTTGCCACCCCCTTTCCCCCCTAATAATGAAGGTCTGACGAATTAATTTTGAAGATTCCATCATGGCATCTCAATTTTCGTGAATTTTTTTCAATTTTGAAGTTTTCTCCATTTTCGAAAATCATTTCCAGTTTTCATGAAAATTGTTCAATTTTTGGGAAATTTCCTTCATTTTTCGGATAATATTATTTTCTTCATTTTCGGAAAGTTTGCATCAATTTTTTGTGAAAATTCCTTCATTTTCGGTCAATTTTGTTCATTTTTGAGAAAATTGCTTCAATTTTCGTAAAATTTGCATCAATTTTTGTGAAACTTGCATCAATTCTCGTGAAACTTGCTTTAATTTTTGGGATATTTTTTTTCATTTTCAAAACATTTTCTTCATTTTTAGAAATTTATTTTCCAGTTTTACAAAATTTGCCTAATTTCTGGTTAATTTTCTTCATTTTTCGGATATCTTTTCATTTTCGGGAATTTTTCTTCATTTTCGGAAAATTTGCATCAATTCTCGTGAAATTCCCTCCAATTTTTGTGAAATTTTCTTCATTTTCGGAAAATTACGGAAGAAATTGTCTTTATTTTGGGGAAATAAATTTTCGTCAATTTTCGGAAAATTTCCATGATTTCCAATCAATTGTCTTCATTTTCGTGAAAATTGTTCTATTTTATCCAAATATCCAATAATTTATGTCAAATATCTTCCTATAACAAACTGCACTTTTTGTAGGTTTTTAATAAACTGACATGTCAATCTGATTTTCAATGACTGATTTTCAATGACTGTAAGGACAGATATTGCTCAGAAGTACGGTACATTAACAATTTGAGCTACCTTTGATTTGAGCTATCTTCGATCTGACCTACCTTCGATCTGAGCTACCTTCGATCTAAGCTACCTTTGATGTGAGCTACCTTAGATCTGAGCTACCTTCGATCTGAGCTACCTTCGATCTGAGCTACCTTCAATCTGAGCTATCTTCAAATCGAGCTATCTTTAATATGAGCTACCTTCGATTTCAGCTACATTCGATCTCAGCTACCTTCGATCTGAGCTAACATCGATTTAAGCTACCTTCGATCTGAGCTACCTTTGATGTGAGCTACTTTCGATTTGAGCTACCTTCGATTTGAGCTACCATCGATGTGAGCTACCTTCGATTTGAGCTACCTTCGATCTGAGCTACTTTCGATCTGAGCTATCTTCGATTTGAGCTACCTTCGATATCAGCTACCTTCGATATCAGCTACATTTAATCTGAGCTACCTTCGATCTGAGCTAACATCGATTTGAGCTACATTCGATTTGAGCTACCATCGGTGTGAGCTACCTTTGATTTGAGCTAAATTCGATCTAAGCTACCTTCGATCTGAGCTACCTACGGTCTGAGCTACCTTCGATTTGAGCTACCTTCGATTTGAGCTACCATCGATGTAAGCTACCTTCGATTTGAGCTACATTCGATCTGAGCTACATTCGATTTGAGCTACATTCGATTTGAGCCACATTCAATCTGAGCTACATTCGATTTGAACAACATTCGATTTAAGTAAAATTCGATCTGAGCTACCTTCGATCTGAGCTACCATCGATCCGAGGTACCTTTGATTTGAACTACCTTCTCTTTCATACATCAGAACATTTGAATACGTTTCGCATTCTTCATTCTTTTATTAGTTCTAATTCCAGGTGCTTTGCAATAATTTAAGATTATTCTTTCTGACTCTTTTTGGTGCGTATGAAATCTCTACCTGCTGATCTGTGTATATATCTTTAAACCATTCATTTCCTTGTAAACAATAAATAAATTGAAGTGTTCAAAAAGTTGAAATACTCTCTTCAGGTACCCCGTATTCTTTTTTAATTCCTGAGATGCTGCGGTCATATAAATCAGCAGTGAACATGTTCCGTTTTGGTATTTTCGAGATGAATAGATATTTCTATATCTATATCTATATATATATTTGTATATTTATATCTATATAGATGTTTACATTAGTTGTTGTGTTCCTTATTTATCAGACCCGACCTGATAAATAAGCTGGTAGATACACTTTTTACCTCTTTATTTTCTTTATTCTGAAAACCACAAGTAATTAGAAACAAATTCCCTTATCAATGGCCCCATTGTATTCGTTTTCCTGGTTGATCAGTTATTCTAATAAGGATAAGTGGTCTATATATCAGTAAGTTTGTGGTCAAAATTTACTGGAACAAATTTTAAGGAAAAGAACAAGTCATATTTCTATATCTATATAGATATTTATATATCAATATGGATATTTATATATCTGTCTCTATATAGATATCTTTATATCTACATCTATATATATTGCTATATCTATCTATTTAAATATATATATATATATGTATGTATATATATTTCTATATCTATATAGATATTTCCATATCTGTATCTATATAGATATAGATATATCAAAATTTTCTATATCCATATCTATATAGATATTGTTATATCTATATAGATATTTATATATCTATGTGGATATTTATACATCTGTATAGATATTTCTATATCTATATAGATATAGATAGGAGAAATCTTAAGGATTATCAAGTATTCCTTACTTTTAGGGATTGTACAGCAAATGACCGTATAAGATCTTACATCGTGTTTTGTTCTCCATTTGAGGTACATTAACGCTGATCAATAATTTTGATTTTTACCCAACAAGTACCTGAATACAGGGTAACATCTTTATAATATCCACTTATAAAATGATTGATATGTTTTTTTTTTCATATTTTAAAGTCTCTCTAAAAAAATCTTAGTATTTTAGTGATTGCATGTTAGAACTACTAGTGTGAAATTTAAGTGTTTTTGGTTACATTCACCCATTTTTCAACAGATCAGGGGAAAGTAATAGTTTTGTCTATCAGTTTATTGAAATATTTCATGGCTAAAAATCAAATAAGTACCTTGTGTCATGAGCCACTTATAGAATGATAGTTTAAGTGTAGAAATATCCAGATCAATAGAGAATTTTCACTTAAACAATTTAACCATTTAAACTCTATATTCTCGAAATCGAGATGGAAAACTTTTCTTAAACTCATCAGTGACTTTTGCATCATGTTAAAAGGTTTTCATATTTTTGAAACATCCAATGTGTGGAACATTTTCACAATCATTTGAAGTTCGTCTACACAATAAGAGTAGACCTATAGACCTTTTAAAATGAATCGGCAATTTCCGAAAACCAATTTAAAAATTGTCACATGACCGAGATTCACGTGTCCATAATGGCCCATTCGTATACTGGGGGAATCTTATTGACCAACAAATACTGGGGGAATCTTGGCCGTCTGCACAATTCACGCACGGTATGAGACCAAGCGCACGTATCACACGTGCGCTATACATGAAGGAAATACGCGCGCGAATTGCTGCTTACAACTTTTTCCTCAAAATTGCACCACATCACCAGAAAGCGTGACGTCATTCGGCCTATACTTCATATAGGCCTCGGCCTATACGTAAGTATAGGGCAAATGACGTCACGGTCTCTGATATCACGTTCACAGTTCTAGTCTGCTCATGCTCACGGAGACATGTCAAGTTAAAGTTGCGAGTAAACAAACCAATACAACAAGCGCACATCAAAATACGCTCTTGGCACAACGCGCGAGAACAATGGAAATTTTGTTTGTTTACTTGCAACTCCCGGAACTGTGAAAGGGTGCATTGGTTAGGAAACAAAGGAAAAGCTGCCCCTGAAAAAATCACGTTCCGCTAAACTCGGTTTGAAAAGGTCTATATGGGACGTGTGAGTACATAGCCAAATAGTGGGCTACATTGCATTCAAATTCTAGAAATTTTAATCAATGTTAAAACAATCAAGCTAAAGTAGTGCCCCCCCCCTCCCTCTCTCCCTACAAATTCATAACGGCAGTAATTCCATTGTGCTCTTGATATCTTTGTTGCGAATTAAAATTGGGTTTGCCGCGAAAAGTGGGGTTCACATGAGCACTCACTTTCCGCACCACTGCACTGAAATTGTAATTAACACGGAATTTGACATATGAAACTGTAATAGTCAGGTGATTGTTTTAACACGACACGGAACTGCCTAAGTTAATTTTCATGTTCTGCACCGTTTTGAAAGTAGAGTATATTCTGTTAGTTCTTGTCCTGGCCATTGTCACAGCGTAATTTTCAATCCATTGGTGATTTCCACAATGAAAACAGCTTCCTAACCAACATGGATTGTAAAGATTAAGTTTACTGACGATGCTACTCTTCTGGTAAAAGTATGTTATTTTTGATAACGAAGAAACAAAATAACATGCACTAACTTGAGTTGCGGGAATATGTTGTAAGTGAATACCTAGATTTGCTTTACCACTGTGCTTCCATCTGAAGTAAGTGTTGTACAACGTATCATCTTTACCAACTTTAACTATAAAATCAGCAAGGTGTTTCATAGATTGAAAGTCATCAATGTGAATAAATGAGTCAGGAGGGGCAAATCTTTCATAGTCTTTCTTTCTTGCACCTAACACAACTGGAATCGCGTTATATTCAACAATTGAATTCCAGAATTTTTCTGTTATATATTCGCCACAACAGCTGTTTTCGAGAGCTAAAATGAACTTATATCGATTTAGAATATTAGAAATATTCATATTTCTTGGCAGGTTACGATTTCCACATTTACCATACATGTGAATGGGAAGATACTGTGCTAAATCATATGCAAATTGTGTTCTATTCCACAAAAGGGCAGGGCACCTACTAGACGTCCACGTGATCAATTCAGTTTTCGGTGCATGATAAGTTATTGTTCTGGGAACTTCAGAAGTTTCCTGATATGGAATATAAATCCCATATGGAACGTAAATATCAGCGAGGGAATGAAAACTCATAGTTAGGTTGTATGGTTTGTTGTAGAACTTGACCGGTGGTATAATTAGCCGATCTGTTGATTGACTCTCCATTGAAGACATTATCCACAGTTGTTCAGCCTTTCTTTCGTTTTGTATACTCTCCCAGTCTATGTCGACATAACTAAAAACAACAATGTCATCTTTAATAGAAATTCTTTTTCCCTCACGTATATGAATAACCACATTTTGATCTCTACAGTAATATGATATTGGAAGTCTTGGGTTTCTTGTACTTCGTTTATAGAATAACACTGACATCTCAAATGATTTGTTTTCGTCTTTTACCGTCGAATCTAAGTTTGATTCCAGGAAACTTAAGACATCATTGGGAGATCTTTTAGTTTCTGGTTCAGTAAATCTGTTTTTACGATTATAGATAATCTCGTTTTCTAAAAACAATGAAATACACAATGTCATGAAAAACAAGAATGACATGCAAAATACGACGAAGCATTTTTTATCCAAATTCTTCTCCATTAAAGTCGGCATTTTCTTCTCTATTTTTTCAAATAATTCCATTTCT
>JAIGNY010001887.1:457500-465000 GCA_020152595.1 Chiridota heheva
ATGTTTTCTCCAACTGTGTCAAAACGCTGTTTTTAAACTATTCTTAGGTTAAATTTTGGGCAAGGTCATTGCCTCAAAATTGGGACCTTTTAGCGAAATTACCAGACCTTTCAGAAAATTTTCTTGATTGTTAATGCTTCTGGGTAGCTCAAGGACACAAAACAGTCAGATCAAGGACACAATGTAGGGAGCTCAAGGACACAATGTAGGGAGCTCAAGGACACAATGTAGGGAGCTCAAGGACACAATGTAGGAAGCTCAAGGACACAATGTAGGGAGCTTAAGGACACAATGTAGGGAGCTCAAGGACACAATGTAGGGAGCTCAAGGACACAATGTAGGGAGCTCAAGGACAGGGCATATTACAGGGAGCTCAAGGACACAAAACAAAGAGATTAAGGACACAATGTAGGAAGCTCAAGGACAGGGCATAATGTAGGGAGCTTAAGGACACAATGTAGGGAGCTTCAGAACATCATGCAGGCAGCTCAAGAACACAATGCAGTGAACTTAAGGACGCAATGTAGGGAGCTTGAGGACAGGGCATATTACAGGGAGCTCAAGGACACAAAACAAAGAGATTAAGGACACAATGTAGGAAGCTCAAGGACACAATGTAGGGAGCTCAAGGACACAATGTAGGCAGCTTCAGAACATCATGCAGGCAGCTCAAGAACACAATGCAGTGAACTCAAGGACGCAATGTAGGGAGCTTAAGGACACAATAAGGGAGCTCAAGGACGCAATGCAGGCCGCTCAAGAACACAATAAAGAAACTCAAGGACAGGGCAATGCAGGCAGCTCAAGTACAATAAAGGGAGCTCAAGGATACAATGCAGGGAGCTCAAGAACAAGGCACAATGCAGGCAGCTCAAGAACACAATGCAGGCAGTTCAAAAACATAATGCAGGCAGCTCAAGAACACAATGCAGGGAACTCAAGGACGCAATGTAGGGAGCTTGAGGACACAATAAGGGAGCTCAAGAACAAGGCATAATGCAGGCAGCTCAAGAACAAGGCACAATGCAGGCAGCTCAAGAACACAATGCAGGCAGTTCAAAAACATAATGCAGGCAGCTCAAGAACACAATGCAGGGAACTCAAGGACACAAGGAAGGAAGTTCAAGGACACAATGAAGGGAGCTTAAGGACACAATGAAGGAGCGCAAGGAAACAATGCAGGGAGCTCAAGAACACAATACAGGGGCTCTAGGACACAATGTAGGAAGCTCCAGGACACAATACAGGAGCTCGCGACTGGAATCGAAGCCGGTATCTTTCGCATATGAGAAAGAATCCTTAAAGGATTAGTTCATTGGTTAACAATGTTATCTTATATGAAAGAGGATTTCAAAAGAAACAAAATAGTGAAAGAACCATTCAAAAATCTTATTTCGTTAAGGAGATATTCAAGTTTTAAGTTTGGTATTATTTCTGTAAAACGACTTAAATCAAACTAGTTGTGACGTCATAGTCTCAGAAACTTCAAAGTTCTTATGTATTTAAAAGAAAGTTTATTTCAATATTTCACTATTTAAATTATTTTTCTTCAAACTTTCTTCAGGTGGTATATTATAAATACCCAAGTTCATAGATTCAGTTTTACTACTTTTTTGACATATCTCATGGTTTTTAAGCCACAAAATCACAGGACAAATTATGATAGAATACATAAAGACTTTGAGGGATCTAAGGCTATGACATCGCAACTAGTCTGATTTCAGTCGTTGCTACACAAATGATACCAGACTTTAAACTTCAATATCTCCTTAATGGAATAAGATTTTGCAATGCTTTCTTCACCATTTTGTTTCTTTTGAAGTCCTCTTCATATTCATATAAGATAGACATGCCTGACTACTGAACTAATCCTTTAAACACTTAGCCACTGCACCTCCACCTGGTGTGATTAAAGTAGTGGAATATATCAATTTACATATTCTGTTCATTCAGTTTCTGTTAATTTACACTTGAAACTTTATGCTCCTTTAAGTTATTGTTGCAGAAGATAGATGGAACACAACAAAACATTTCCAACTGATTGCGTCATAAATTTGCAAAAAAGTCCGTATTTTTTTAGAAATCCTAGTATCTTCACGGAATTTGAGTGCTATTGGCTTTCTAACTTTCCTGGGTAAAACATGTCACAAGAACTTAATCCAACACAAGTAAAAGTTAGGAAGGCCTATGCTTATATTTACTTAACAAGATGATGAAATTAATTTGTTTATAGATATAACAAATATCCAATAGATGAATTGTTGAAATTTAAAATTCATGAAATTGCATCAATGGCACAAATATGGTCAAGACTTAAATTAAGAAACATTGCATTAATTAATATGAAACAATTCAATTTACTCTTATGGAATCAATAAACTTATAAAAGAAAACCGCAAAGTATGAAATTTAAATATACTGGCATTGCGGTGACAAAGAAAGAATTGAGAATGTGGACAACCCTTGTTATAATTATTCAAGTTTTACTAGAGTATCAGCTCTGTTATCAAGCAAGTTGATCTGATATAAACAGGTAAAATGGAGATTTAAATGTAACAAAATGGTTCAGAAGCTTTTTCAGTGTATTATTACGTTGAGGTGATATTGAAGTTATTGAAGCACTAGGCTGAAAAATTAGGGTGCTTGTTTTACGAATAAAGTATTAACCACAACAGATCGATAAACGTCGTGCCTCCATAGCCCACAGACTACGTGAGGGAAAATGTCACTTGAATATTCATATTAACCAGAAAAATGCCATACCTTTGCATGCATGCTATATAAGCATTCGATTATTGGGACCCCAAAAATAAGCCCTCACTTTTCGGTGTAGTGCTCCTTTAAGTTCTGTCCCATTTACGTGAAAATTACTGATGTTGGCAAAAGTTTGGCGCCTTGATAATTAAATCATAACTACTTAACTATAGGTTATTACTTTACTGACATATTTAATGGTTTTTAGGCCACAAAATCTCATTGAAATTACTGTCAATATAAATGAAAAATTTGGGGGAATGTGACACCATATTCAGACTAACGAGCATTAAACTTGGAACAATCTCTAAAGGGTCACAATATATACTTCTTAAATTATGACAAATCAAAGTTTGTAAAAATTTGATGACGTATGAAAAGGTATACAGCTAAAATTCTTCAATGTAACTCTTTATATTTTTTCCTAAATTTCAAATAAAAAAGGTTCTCAAAACCTTTGATATTTTTAAGGCTATAATAACATCAAATTTCCTGTTCACTATAGCCAACTCCCCATTCAAAATATTTGCGTGAAGGATCGAACAACAATAAATTAATATTGCCAATTTATAATTGTCCCATTCTTAGGTAACAAAATGTTGCCGTGACGTTTGCAACTAGCACGTCCCTGTTGACTCGCTTGACCTATGCAATAAATGGAACGCCACACATTTAATTGAAACTCGGTAACATTTGTCAGTAACAGTTCTTCGTATCTCGTTCTGTTCACGAATATGGACTCTCTTTGTAGAGTTGTAGAGTATGTTTTAACTTATAGGTCTAGACCTATATAATTATTCCGGATCCATACTCGATGGCGGTCCTCTGTAGCCTGCTTTCTTTGGTATGGTTCCGTTTTCGATTAATGCATAAGCTGTGTCGATTATGGCCTGCTTGCTGTCACGTGGTTCTATTCCTAGGACTTTTCTCATCTGTATTAGAATAAAAATCAAAATTGTTACAGACATTTTTTTTTAACGTTTTAATATTTTTGTAGTACTGTGGCACTGGCAGGGACTAACTCGCAGGGGTGGCGGAAGATGTTTGAATCTGGGCATGCCAATATTGTGCCCAGACATCTACGACATTGCTAGTTGCAGCACTCTCACTCAATATTTCTTAAATAGTGTACAAGCTGTGTCATGCTTAAACCATTCCCGAAATAAATTCCGTATGCATGTTCGTACGTACGTACAGTGTATGTATATTTGCACATTGTAAATATAGAGTGTGGGGGCATTGATGCGTGAATTTTTGATGGCCTTGAGATGTACAATTTTCTAACATGTGAAAAATTAGAACATCGCTGATGCAGTGATGTAAGGGTGCGAATTTTTCATGGGGAAACAAAACTTGACGGGCACTTTTCTACAAACGTATTTCGCTATAATGGAGTGACATTCATACTTTTCATAGGGAAAAACAGATTCAAAGCGGCTGTCAACATCCGCCTTCAAAAGAACAGGAAAGTGAAATAATTGATAACTTGATCAAATTTCAAGATGTGTAAGCATGAATCCCACTACGCCAAGTTGATGGCGACACACCAAAATGGCATTCCTACACTGTATTCATTTAAGTGGACCCACCGAAAGTCAGAAGCGGCAAACTTATGGGTAGGGACCCTCGTAAAATATTACCTGGGGGTTGTATATGCTTGTCATTCGCGTGTGAGTGTTGGCATGCATTAGTCCGTTAGTGTGGTTGCTCCGGACAAATTTGGCCTTTGTATTACTCATTGAACTTTGATGGCCCTTTAGGTGCACGCGGTGTAGTAGCGACAGGACAAGGGGAGGTGTCCGGACCACACTTTTCTAAATAGGACATGGTTTTTATCCCGGGATGGTGGTACATCCACCTTTGCATTGACAAGAATGGTCACTCAGGCTGACTCGTAGGTGTCCCTCTCTCTCGCTGTGGTTGAATTTAAATGGGCATTTTCTGAGCATAGTCTACCATTTTAATATATTTTTAACGGTGGCTGCACTACTTACCCTAGTGTTATTATAGGCCATTTTGAAATTCCATATAAGACACATGCTGCGTGCCGTGTTGTCAAAGAGAGACATGAGTCGAAGAGCAAAGTACGGCGCCGAAATAGTTGAAATTCTGTATCCTAAATCACAGTCAAAAAACGAAAATGAAGAATTTGGCGTAGCACCTCAAAACAATATATATATTCACCAGCAAGAACTGTACAATTCTGAACAGAGTAGTTTTAAAATAATGAGATCAGTACCCATAGTGTCCGAGTTACGACCAATCAAAGTTTGAAAAATATTTTAATCTAAAATTTGTGATGTATAAAAAGAGGTTATGATGGAATTTCATAATCTTTTGGTCATATCCACCCTCCACCATTAAAGCACGGTAGTGAAGAATTGAAAAACATAGGTTAACATAGGCATATGCGGCAGAACCAGGGGCACGAAAAAGTTTCAGACACAAAAAGTTCCCTTTCAAAGTGAAAAGTGCCCTTTCAAAGTGAAAAATGCCCTTTAAAGTGAAAAGTACCCTTTCAAAGTGAAAAGTACCCTTTCAAAGTGAAAAGTGCCCTTTCAAAGTGAAAAGTGCCCTTTCAATGAGCGAAAGTTCCTATTTTAGAGAAGGAACATGATCTTTCAAACATCGAAAATGTTTTTTCTTAGAAAGATTATATATCTGATCTTTTCACTAGAGAAAGTAACACAAACATTTCCCTAAAAGAATAAAGGCCGTTACACACCAAACGCGACGTGGCGGGCAATCTTTTAAACAAAATTAGGTAAAACAGAGGAAAAGAAACATGTTGTCCTCTTGTTTTCAGAGAAGGTTCGTCATCGCATGGCTATTCAGATAATAACTGAAAATTAATTAAAAGGGCATTTCTGCGCCCGTTAAAGAAAAATTCAGGTCTCGACAGAAAATCGCGCCCCACTAAATCGAATTTGTCAACAGTTTGTACAATAAAGCATTTCTAGCAAATTTTCCAGTATCATCAGAAAGCCTCAAGTGTAAACTTCGTCGTGTGTAAACAAAAAGTCAAAGCATCTTATAATATTTGTTTCCTGTATGATTATCTAAAACATCGCTCGCCGCGTCGCGTTTGGTATGTAACGGCCTTAAAACTGAAAGTTCACGCGCTTGGCGCGAATATCATTATTCTAAATTTCCATTGTGATCCATTATCCTAAACGGAATATGAATTTGAATGACATCATCATTTATGAAATATGTTTCTGATATTATCATTCATTATTCTTTAAGATCAGACTATAGGCCCAGAAAAAATCGTATATTAGCAAAAATGATTCGAAAAATTGTCATTGTTATCCATTGTCCTAAACGGAATATGAATTTGAATGGTATCATCATTCAGGAAATATGTTTCTAATATTAACATTTGTTATTCTTTAAGATGGACTTACCTTGACTACCAAATTCCTCTTTCATGAATTTACAAAGATCCTGATACCAGAAGAGTTTGTCAACCAATAAGTGCCTCTGACCTTGTTGAGAAAAGAATAGAGAGAAGCATTGATCAGGCCGGACTGGAACCTAAAATTCTACCACTAAAGGTTATTATTTGGGCATGGGCGATTGTCATGACATATTTTACAATGGGAGAGGGAGGGGGAGAAGAGATTTTAATATATTTCCTTGTTTTCAGCTAGGTCGAAAAGTAATAGCATTTTCTTTAGAAAACTCTTTTTTTGAAGACATCTAAAAGGGAAGGAGGGGGTAACCTGGTACCGGAACCAAGGACCCCAATAAAAAAAAAATCTCCTTCCTTCAATAGAAAAGGTTTAACAAATTGATTTAAAGAGTCTGATTTCATGGCATCTTTTCTTCCGGCAGTACGGAAATCTTAAATTGTCGGTATATCTCCTTCAATTTTTGTAAAATTTCCTTCCTTTTTGTACAATTGCTTCAATTTTTGTCAAATTTTCTCTCGTTTTCAGGAAATTTGCTTTAATTTTCATCAAAAAGTGTTTAATCTTTGTGAAAGTTGCTTTCAATGTTAATGCAATTTTCTCCATTTTTGAAAAAGTTTTTTAATTTTGGAAGTTGTCTTCAATTATCGCGAACTTTCCTTAAATTTTCGTAAAATGTCCGACTAGTTTTGTCATAAGACGGTTGTTTGGAAATATAATAAAATACCCCCACCCCCTCCCTTTACCCCCTTCCCATCTCTCTCCCGCCCATTGTAAAATATCTTCATACGCCGCTCTTATATATCACTATATATCACATACAGTCAAGTTTTGGTCCCTCAGGATGACCATGCTGGGTAGGCGTATACGCCGACAACAGACTGACACCCTATACCCGGCCGCCAAATCAGTATCTAAGAGGGGATTATACTGTAACTAATTCATTCTCAATTCAGCAATGCTCAAATTTGATTAGTTCTTTGCTTATTTTAGTCTTAGTGGGCGGGACTAGACGGACGAGGCTGAAGTTGCGAAGGAAAAAATTTAACAATAATTGGATCGATGTCAAAATACAAGTAAATGTATGAATGGTGATTGAGCATTTGCGGCCAGCATCACAATGGTTAGGATCCGTCCTGTAACCAACATCTAAAAAGTGTGCTTTTGCTACCAATTGCCGACATTCGTCTGCTCGTGTTATAACACACCTTCCAATCGGGGACGACCTACCAATCGGGGACGTCCTCGGTTGTTTTCTTTATTATTTGGGTTCTCCATGGTCAAACAGTATGCCACCTACATTATTATGCATTTCTATTGCTGTCCCAATATA
>JAIGNY010001887.1:472500-587500 GCA_020152595.1 Chiridota heheva
AGGACCACGCCTGGCCGCGTGGAGCATGATTGCAGGCAATTGGTGTGTTGCTGGAAGTTGTAGGGGCGGAGAATATGGGAAATAGAGGGGGTATCTTTTTTCTAATACTAAAGGGTTGGGCGGGAAATGCCAAGTATGGGCAGAAAGAGGATTGAAAACTATAGAGATCACGCCATGTCCAAGAATCACAGGATGCGGGAATGATTAGTTGAATTTTCTGTCGAAAAAAAGTTACGTGGGCTTAGCGAATGAGAGACAACGGCGAAATGTAGCCACGCACTCCACTAGTATGAATTGGTCGGAGAGTGACATGTGAAGAAACATGTTGATCCCACAATATTCATAGGCCTATTTATCCCGCGATAGGTCTTTGCCAGCTCAAAGCAGCAGGCACCTCAAATTAAATGCTGAAAATATGAAGAAATAATAGATTGATTAATATTTTTGACCTTTTGTTGCAGGTCTGTATGTGTCGCTAACGTGACAATTGTGCATCTGTTAATATTTTTGAATTCTGTAAATCATGAAAATAAGAAAATGTTTTCGGCAGGTCAACTGTCTTCACGTGAAAATTGGGCATTTTTGAAGGTTTTGAAACATTCTTGATTATTTTAGCTAAGTGAAATTTGTATAAACATCTCAGTTTTGAAAGGATATTTGGCTACAAATCAGTCTCAATAGATACCAGAAGAAATTTTCAAAAAGTGAATTAATTGATTTGTCATTCCTGCGCAGATATTGTTCACAGTTTTAAAATTGGTTCTTCAAGACATAGATTGTAATTTCTGCATATTTTTGAATTTTGAAAATCTTAAAGGCAAGATATTGTGTTCTCATGGGCAGTAATATACAATAACAGTCAGCGTTTCTGATTGGTCTTACCCAAATAAGGACAACCAATCAATACCTGCCGCGGAAGTGACCATGCACACTGTACATACATACTTAATTAGAAACAATCCACACCCGTATGTAACATAAAGGTATGAATATCACAATTTTACGAATATAACTGAGACAAGATTGTCTCTTTAAACTATAAAGAAAAAAAAAGAATTTTTTTTTTTTTTTTTTTCATGGCGGGTAGTTATTTGTTGCGGTCACGTGACAATTGGGCATCTTTAAATATGTTAAAATTGTTAAAAATATTTAAAAAAAACAAATCAATTTTTGGGCCAGGTCTTTATGTGTTGCTGTCGTCACGTGATAATTATGCATCTTTTAAAGATTTCGCAAAATGCTTGCATATTTTAAATTTTTCGAAAAAGTTTGGTGCGATTCACATTATGGCAAGAATTTATATATATGAAAATCTCGAAAAATGTCATCATATCATACTGTGAAAATTGTTGATGGAGAAAAAATGCCTTTTTCTCCTTTAAAAATTTGATATTTCGCTTGTTCCGTACTAAGTACAGATCACGTGATATTTGCACATTTTTTTTTAAAAGATTCATGTTATAAACATAAATATTTAAGGATACAGCAGGTTAAGGGCTAACGCATCTCCCCACCCCCTCCCCCTTCTTCCCCTCATCCTTCCACACCACTCCCCGCATCCGTTTTAAAGTAAAATAATATAAGAAACAATGTGATTTTTGGCTAAAATGTGGCCAAAGTTGTTAAGCTGAAGCTTGAATTTTTAAAGCCTAATGTGGGTTTGTAGGCTAACACTAAATTATCCAACCTTAACTCGCATTTTTAAACCTAAAATTAGTATTTTTAATATTAACGCAGATATTTATTAAGACATAAACTGTGAAATTTCAAACCCTAACGTGCATTTTGAGGTCAAACACTGATTTCTTTTAACCTAACGCAAAATTTTAAGACCTAAACTGTGAAATTTCAAACCCTAACGTGCATTTTTAGGTCAAACACTGATTTCTTTTAACCCTAACGCAAAATTTAAGACCTAAACTGTGAAATTTCAAACCCTAACGTGCATTTTTAGGTCAAACACTGATTTCTTTTAACCCTAACGCAGAATTTTAAGGCATAAACTGTGAAATTTCAAACCCTAACGTGTTTTTTTAGGTCAAACACTGATTTCTTTTAACCCTAACGCAAAATTTTAAGACCTAAGCTGTGAAATTTTAACCCTAACGTGCATTTTAGGTCAAACACTGATTTCTTTTAACCCTAACGCAGAATTTTAAGGCCTAAACTGTGAAATTTCAAACCCTAACGTGCATTTTTAGGTCAAACACTGATTTCTTTTAACCCTAACGCAGAATTTTGAGCCCAAAACTTGAGTTTTTTAGCCCTGACCTGGATTTGTAATCATACAATATATATGAATAAAAGATATGACATATTAAGTGATATTCTTGTGAGCAAAGAGGACTGTCTGAGCAGGGAAGTGCCATTTCTGAGCGTCTGTGTGTGTGTGTGTATGGGTGAGTGGTTTTAGACCCACCAACTGATGACAATTCAAATGTTTACATACCTTCAAAACGATGACACGCACACAACCGATGACGTCCTCGGTTGTTTTTAATTCTAAAAATGGCTGTTTTTAAAACTATCATGACTAAAATACTACTCTACTTCAGCAGTTCAGTATTTTTGCATTTCGGTAACAAGTCACCTGTTTGATAAAATAAGATAAAAATATGAGTGTAACCTAATTTCCTAATACCGCCATCCCATATGTGTGTTGTATATTGATCGGTCACCAGATGTATAGGGCTACGCCCACGTCATCAGTTGTAGGGTCTACACATGTATGGGTGAGTGGTCACCAGTTGTATAGGATTATGGAAACGTCACCAGTTGTAGGGTCTACACACGTATGTGTGTGTGTGTGGAGGGAGGGGGCAGAGGGGGGGCTATATATCTGAAACACCTTTAAAAACACAATGTCTTTATTTGTGCATATAAACCGAAGAGGATCGAAATCTTCATATGACTGAATTTCGGTCAGGTAAATCTAAAGAAGAAAAAAATATTAATCAGTAAGTAACCGGCTCACACTCCCTTAAAACGTAAGTACTTCTAGGAAATGAATAAAGACACGGTGGGTGAGGCCGTGAGGGACATCGAATTGCCATGGCAACATCACAATTTAGGTGGAACACAGTCTCAACCTGTGTTTAAGAGAATTTGCACCTCAATTTAGATCGTTTAAATCGAACAAGGACCTGATCCTTAAATTAGAACAGGCAGACTGCAGGGAGCTGTCATTTTAAAATCTCTCATTAGAGTGATTTGAGTAGGCCTATGCAGACAACCACTGATCTAACCAGCTGGTGGAAGCACGGTGTGTAAAGACTACTTTATTTCCAAATCATGCAAGTTTATAAATAAATATATACTAACTTTTCAGATTCTGCGCCATCTTGCTTCAAACTGTTATAAGAAAGGATATTCAAAGCTTTTCCCTTTAGCACAAAATACCAATGGAATGAAATCATTGATATTGAAACACACAACCCTAAAACCTTTTAAGTTCTATCTTTAGTTTGTGTTGTTTACATTCTAAAGTTCAGAAGATTAAATGCTAAAAATAGTACTTTCATGCAAGTTTACATTGTAAAGTCTAACAGTCCGGAAGCATGCCTATTAATAGGAACATGTATAACACATGAGAATATTGAAGTCATGCAACCATATTGCTCAGATGTTGTGCTAAAATGTCATAGTTTCTAATTTATGTACTTGGAATATTAAAAATCATTGTGTTGAAAAACATTTGAATTTTCAAAATGGCCGTTTCGCGCCTAAAAGCTCAGCTCTATTGTCTATTTTTCCTAATATTTTGAAAACGGCGTGGTGAACATATCAAATGGGAGTGGAAAATTTTTTTAGCCATGACAGTAGTGATGGTATTTCATGAGTTTTAAGTTTCCCCTAGCAAAGATATGTTTTCCAGACGTATTTCATATTTTTAATATGTAACATTGCATAAGGTTTAATGTTAGGATAGCAAAGGATCATAGGAAATATCACAAAAATGGCAGATTCCATGTAACAAAAGTTCCCATTTTTAGGAGCATTTATGTTCAAATTAACAGGCATGCTGCCGGACTGTCTAAAGTAAAAATATAGGTTTATTTATACGATCAACGGTTTTGACTCATATGGGATCAAGAGCGGATAGTATTGGCATGGGTTTAAGTCCAGCTATAGAACAGGTGCCGTAGGCATATGTGTAGGAGCTGGACACTGGCTGACTGGGGCACGTGCCCGCTCCCACTTTTCCATAAAGTGACAAAAGTGCCCCTTTCAAAATGAAAGGTGCCTCTCAATTACTGTCTCAACAGTAGGAAATTGGCGACTGTTGTCAGCCCAATGTACGGGAGAAACGTGTCTTTATTGGAAAAGTCGCCCTTTCTAAAATGAAGTGCCAATTTCACTTGATTTTTTTGTTTGTTTTGGGCTCACTTATTCTATCTACAGATTGGGATCAGGGGATGGGGGACATATAAGTGATTTGAAAAGTACCCCCTAAGACTTCGCCTCCCCCCCCTCCCCCTTCCCTTACTTTTCGAGCGCTTCCTACACTGCTGATAAAGGCTTTTCCAAGTTAACGTTGACAAACTACCGACGGCATGATCGCATGCAGGTTTCTGCCCTTGTCGAGGGTAGGGCAAATGGGGGGGTGTCGGAAGGGAGTTTATAAGATAATGGTGAAAACCAAATAATATGTGCAAATAACAGGTTGAATATAGAACTGAACTACAGGTTATCTATTTTCATGTTTTAAAACAATGACGTTGCAAGTTATCGTAGTTTCAGTTTTAGCCTGAGTGCCGGATATTGTGCATCAAAACAAACTTGTTGAACGATTTGAGACGGTGAACTTTTGTATAATTAGTCCGGGAGAATCCTGGACTTTTCGTGCAATAATAAATACACGAAAATTGGAGCTTCGTATTCATTACACGATCCATGGAGGCCGCCATTTGTGGTATAGTGATAACGTTAAGTCAAAGGGATTTTAAATGAGAACGCGGGGCTTATTTTTTAAATGAAAAACTGATTTTAAACGAATATTTATTAGATTTGACCGCGGACTTTTTAATTTCACCGTGGACTTCGCGATAAAATATCAAAAGACTTTAGTTGATGGGTCGTTGATTTTTGGAACAGTCTTCTCGACACATGATTCTGTGTTGGCTTAGTCATACTGTCATAGTGGCAACTTTAGTCTTGTTTTAAAATGTATTTAAAAACCATCATAGTAGCAAAACAAAGGTTAAAGCGGTTTTTTTTTATAATTTTAACATTAATTTGTATATGCAAATTTTGCGAGTCTATCTTGGTATTTTATTTTGTTAGTCCTTTGTTTTTATAATATATAGGCCTATTATAATCCTTTAAAGTGGTGCAGCAAATTTCCACCACAAGTTTTGATCTTTGTCATGCCTCGACCCAAATAAAATTCTAGCAGGATGATACTTTCACATCATTTTAAGTGACTTAAATTTAGGGGGAAAATAAGATTTACATATCAATTTTAAAGCTTTTCGCTAAGTCATGCATAACAAATTTTGCATAAATAAAATATGATTAAACTTTGATCCGCAATAATTCAACCAGAACATCCATGACTTTATTACAAAAATGTTCAAGAATAGTAAAAATGATATCGAAGGAAGATGAATAAAATGGACGATTGCCATTTTCAGTAATTTAGTGCAAGTACAGGTTTCGCATAAAGAATAAAAAACATATTTAAAGGTCTACGGTCGTTTAATAGTATCTTATGCAAAGCAATTCATTCTTTGCAATATCAATTACCATTGATTATACTCTAACCAGGCCTGACTCTTAACATTTTACATTCTTTCTCTCAATCGATTTGTCTAAATAATGCGCCAATCACATGATGTGAAGCTACATTCAATGAACAAAGGCCTTCACACGTGTCTGTTTTATGAGGCCATATATCCCAATCTAGTTATTTTCCAGCAAAACATGTAACCTGCAGCTGAAGTCAAAACCAAATCCATTTTACCCTGATTTTACATCAACCCACTTGTCATCTCGCATTTTCCAAGTCTTAGATGCCCCAAAAAGACTAAATGTGTGCAATACACGGATCTTTGAACTAAATTAGGATGATTACAAACGATCCAATATACTATATTTTACAATAATATAGACTACCCTGCCCCTATTAAAAAAAAAAAAAAAGGTCCAAAATAGGGGTTCGAGGGCACAAACCTTTCATCACAGGGTCTAGGGGCCCGCCCTAGGACCCTTTGTGGGTTCAAGGGCAAAGCCCCCGTGGGGCGAAAAAACCTCGCATTTTTCAAGTTTTAGGTACCACTAAAAGACTGAATATGTGCAATAAACGGCTTTTTAAACTAAATTAGAATGATTACGAACGATCTAGTATAGCAGCATATAATTTTGCAATGATACAAACACCCCCTCCTTATTAAAAAGGTAAAAAAATCATCTTGGACAAAACACGCCATGCCCCCTCCCCTCCTCCCCATAAAAAGGTCAAAGAAATTCATTTTGGACATGGGGCACGTCATGCCCCACCCTCCACGTAACGGCACCACTGTACGGCAGAGCAAGTATTGTGAATTTTACTAGACAATCTAAAAATAACTACAAACATACATGATTCAAACTAATGAGTTCGATACATTCTGAAAAATGTAAAACTTAACACTGCGTTATTTTTTATATTTGTTTAAGTAGGAATCGGAAGGTAGTAAAAACGTAAACAATATACAATAAATAAGACCTGATTTGAAGTCCAAATTCTCTTCTTTTAATAAAACTTTTAATATAATTGCAACTTAAAAGATGACAGATTTTGTTTACAATACTACTTAGCAAAAATCTATTCAGAGTTAAATTTTATTTTTTCCATTATTTTTTATTTCTAGCCAGTGAGCTGAAACAAGATAACTTTATTGTATATGCTGCGGAAGTTGGTGTTAATGATTTTCCATTGTTCAAGAATCTTAGTAAAAAACGTAAAAAATATACAATAAATAACACCTGATTTGAAGTCCATATTCTCTTCTTCTAATAAAACTTTAATATAATTGCAACTTGAAAGATGACAGATTTTAGTTTACAATACTAGTCCCGTCGTGTGTAGGGGCCACAGCAAAAATCCATTCAGAGTTCAATTTGCAATATTTGTCGGGCACTACCATTATAGAAACAGGTAAGCGGAACGGGCCAGGATTAAGATTATTTTTAGCCAGTGAGCTGAAACAAGAGAACCCTATTGTATATGCTGCGGAAGTTGGTGTTAATGATTTTGCATTGTTCAAGAATCTTGGACTGACGCGTCAAAACATATTTTGTGAATGCATGGAACTGTAGAACCAGAATAGACTTCCTGATAGTACTGACGGACTGGGCAGAAAATGAGGGCCATGGCAAAATCCATTAAAAGTTCAATTTACAATATTTTTGGGCACTATCATTAATAAAACAAGTAAGCAAAACTTGCCTGAATAAAGATTATTTCTAACCAGTGAGCTGAAACAAAGAAACCTGTTGTATATGCTGCGGAACTGGTGTTAATGATTTTGCATTGTTTAAGAACTGCAAACATCTTGGACTGACGTACTTGAACGCGTCAAAACATTACAATCTTTGGGAATGCATAGAACCAGAATAGAACGATAGTACTGACGGACTTAGCAGGAAATGGAATAATCAATAATCGTAAAGTATAATCAAGGACCGTGACACTATCTGGAGTAATATTATATTTGGCTGTTATTGTATTTATGAAACCCAAATCGTAGTCCTATCATTGTAAAAGGCAATAAAATTTGAAGAAAAAAAGTATTATCAAGTGAGCTTTCAATTTAAACAAGGAAGTTCAACAACTGCCTTAACCAGGAATTTGAAAGGGGGCAAAAGAGTACAAAAGGGCAAAAAAAACTTAAAAATTCCGTTTTTTTTTTTGGTAAGATTTCAAAGGGCACTTTCTCAACAAAAAGATGTTGAGGAATTTGAAAGAGGCATTCGTTTTTCAAAACTTTAAAAGGCAAAAATATTGAAAATCTGGGTTCTTATTATATTTTCTGCCGTGCCCGACAGGACTATTACTACACGCTCAAAAGCCGCCATCATTTAATTGAGAATTTTGTTTAATATTTTTTTATTGAAGAGAATATGGACTTAAAATTAACAGATTGAAGTGCTATTTGTTGAAGGTTGTATTTTAACAGTTACTATGCAATCAATTTTAGCAATGCTAATTATACAAATTTATGGCGTTGTTTTTATTCGCAAAAATCATGTAAATTGGCAACGTTGAGGAATGTAGGAGAAAACTTCCGGTGCCACTCCGATATTTTGATAGCCAGGTCTAAAACGTGATATGAAAGGATGGTATTATTTAGACATTTTTACTGTTACGAAAACATAAATAGAAAATATTTATTACACCCAGATAAGTTTTGAGGGCAGTAGCGGAGCTAGACTTTTTTGCAGGGGAGGAGAGGCA
The DNA here is from genome assembly GCA_020152595.1 of Chiridota heheva. Classification (NCBI taxonomy): domain Eukaryota; kingdom Metazoa; phylum Echinodermata; class Holothuroidea; order Apodida; family Chiridotidae; genus Chiridota; species Chiridota heheva. The sequence continues at coordinate 480,938 of JAIGNY010001887.1, forward strand.
AAACCATAAAAAAAATCAAGCTACCCCCTCCCTCCTTCCATCCCTCCTCCAATCCCCTCTCTTATCCAAAAATTTTAAGAGACAGCCGGAAGTTTTAAGGACAAACTTCAAACATTTTGAGCGAAATGTCTGATATTTTGAAGGAAAACTTCGGGAATTTTGAAAAAATACTTTGGAAATTTTTAGGGAAAAGTCGGATATTTTGAGGAAAATTTTCGGATATTTTGAGAAAAACTTCGGGAATTTTGAAGAAATACTTTGGAAATTTTAGAAAAAGTCGGATATTTTGAAGGGAAAAGTTCAGGAATTTCGAGAAAACCTTCGAGAAAATGGAATTTTGTTAACTCTTAACAGCTAAATTAAATAGGCCTAACTTCGGTTTTCAGAAATTTTGTGATCCTTTTTCCCAATATGGCTGGTATACAAACCGATCATTTTCACATTACCAGATCAATCACAAAATCCAACATACTGAATTTATACTGTGCAAAATTTCCGAATTGTCCATCTTCCCCCTTTAGCTACGCCACTAGGCAAGGTAACATATTACTGGGCCTCCAAAAGCAATTTGACTGCCAAATTTGATAAGTTTTCGGCCAAAAACCACTGACAAGCTAGACAGAAAGTTTACTGATTTGTCTCTCTTTTTAAGCCCATCAACGTAGTCGTCGTTGAGCTAAAACTGATCTGCTCAGATTTTAATACTCTTTCAACCAATATAGATATTGTCCATATATGTCAATGGCAAAATCTTAAAGCATAAGCGTAGAAACGGGGAGAGAAGGGGAGGGGAGGGGGGCGGGGAGGGGGAGGGTGGCGGGGCAGGGGGACGTGCTCCCAATGTTGCAGTGACCTACATGGTGCCCCAACTAAGTCAATTTTTTACCATTGATTTAGTGTTGTAGCATATCTTTGTGCCCTCAATGAAAAACATGTTCCACGATTAGTTCAGTGGTCAAGCAAGATAATCTAATATTGACAGATTAAAGAGGACTTTGGAGTTACAACATGGTGAAAAACTATGTCAATATCTTAATCCGCTGCGGAGATGTTTAAGTTTAAAGCTCTTGTCTTATCTGTGTAGAAATAACTGACGTAGTAAACCTACTATGGAAGGTAGGCGTCCTCATCCTAAAAACTATTTGACCTTATACTATTTGAATTATTTTTCCAAAATTTTCTTCAGGTAGTCTGGTAGTAAGTTATAATTACCCTAACAAGATAATGTTTTACTGCTTTCCTGACATATTCAGTGATTATAAGCCACAAAGTGGAGTTTGAGGCTGTTTTGTCACAACTAGTCAATTTCAGTCGTTTCTACATAAAAGACACCAAACTTCAGTTAAACTTAACTATCTCCTTAATGGAATAAGATTTTTGAATGCTTTCTTCACCATTTTTTTTTTATGTCCTCTTTATATAAAATGAACTCGCTTGACCACTGAACTAATCCTTCAAAGGGTCTAGCCCCAAGCACAGTTAATGTGGAGCGTAACCAGAACTCTTTTCTCAGGGAAGGGCATTCACACTTCAAGAATAGGAATTTCGGCAGGTTCTCCATATGCCCTTCTTAATATATTTCTTTGTTTGACTTTACGAAAACTAGGGCACTATCCCGGCGCGTGGTCGCCTTGCCCCATGCTGGCTATTTAACTGTTAAAAGTAAGGTTTAGACAACATTTCAGATTTAGAAGACTTTATGGTGCGGAATGATTATGATGAAATAATTGAAGGAGAAATAATGACTTTATAACCCCCTTTATGTATTTGAGCCTCTCCATATCCATCCTCCACGAGTACAAGTCCTTGGTGCTCAAGTCCAGGTCAGAAACCGGTCTCGAGTTCTTGCAGCCAAATTACATCGACAAGAGTCCCTCGACAAAATCTGAAGGACTTGATTTGTGCTACAACGCTGCAAATTAATCAAATGAATATGCCAGATGAAATGTATTCCAAAGTGTGATCATCTTTTCCTTTGTGGTCAAATTTGACACCATGACACTTCTATTGACCCGAAACCCGGGTTATTCTAAATGTTTTAATCAGTTAAATGTGATTTGGAGTGGTGACACCAGGTTCCTCCTTGTCTTAAAATAGATTCCATAATCTATGCAAAGCTAATACAAATCTAAATAAACCATTATATCCATGATCTGATATTTGTTTGTTCACTTCATAATTGATTTGATAGTCAATCAAATATGGTAAACTTTCACCCCATGACATTTTATTTTAATACTGTTGCTTCAATGACTAACATCGGAAGACTTTTGATAACCCTCAGGGGCCCATAGCAAGTGTCACCCTCACTCCTTGCAAAGGTCCCCTCCTCCTTGCAAAGGTCCCCACCATTTTAAAGGCCCCACCCCCTTGCAGAAGTCCCCACCCCCTTGCAAAGGCCCCACCCTCTTGCAAAGTGCCCAACCCCTTGCAAAGGCCGGTGCCTCATTACGTAGCAAGCGGGACCTGGGCCCCGGTGCGGCCTGATTCAAATGGGCCCAAGGCGAGTTCACATTCACCCCCACCATGGTTGGAGTGATTAATTTTTGATATTTGAAACCCCTAGGCGCCCGAAAATGGCACTATCAGGATTTCCTGGTTGAAATAGGAATTAGTTTAGATTCCTATTTTAGTGGGTATCGGATGGAACTCTAAGAACTTGGCAAAATGCAAGTCATAAGAAAATGAATGAAATCATCATTATTTGAAAAGCTTGTCCTCGAACAGTTTAAATACAACAAGAGGTTGCCTTGCACCATACACCTACCTGTACACGGACCGACATAGCAAGTAAGTAAACTACAGAAATGAACAATTTTAAGTTTAATGACTTACATGACTTCATGTTTCTTGCTATGATGACGGGGCCCCAGGATGAGCCCATCTTCTGTTTTGTCTTATCTATTTCTTTATTTTCGGCGGTTCGGTCCCTCCCATCTTATAGTTTTCATTGGGCTTATGGTACTTGTCACCGTGCCACTGGGACCCGGTGCGGCCGCACCGGCCTAGTTACGCCACTGCAGAGAACGTAGTGACTCTGCCAGTGCTTTCTTTTTTGTCTTTGTGCCCCCTTAGAAATAATCCTGTCTATGGACATGGGCCACAGGGTTGCCTGGGAAGGAGAGGGGCAAAGATATTTCTTTAATTCAACCAATTGTGATAAACATTTCCTACATTAACAGTTGGGGATTGTGGAAAAGCTAATCAAAGGGGCAGCCGCTCCAATAAAACGACAGGGCGTTCCGAGACCTATTCAGGTGTCGGCTTTTGAGGAAAAGCCAGTACTCCTTGGGTTTCTGAAGCAAGCTGTTATCAGTGTCGTACCTTGCTGAAATTTAGTGGTGGGAAAACAGAAAAGCGTGCGCGTGTGGGTGTATTTGCGTGTGGGTGGGTGTGTGTGTGTGTGTATTTTCCCTGTATTTTGAGCATGAGCTTTTCTTTAGAAGCCTTGCTCAGATGAAATGGTTAGGGGAGGGGATATGGAGTTACATAATTTATTCCTCAAAGGTTATTCCAGTAAAACTTGAATCTTTAAGGAATTAATTTTTCTGTTTTCATGGGAAAGTTAGTCCAAATATTACCTCAGATATGTTGCTCACCAACCAGCCTCCAACCCCCAACAACCCTCACCAACAGACCAAGATGCCATTTATAACATGTTTTTTTTGTTATCATCATGACCGTACGAGCTCATACCTTCCCATCCCCGCCCCCGTAGAGATGTAGAATGTCGGATATAATTGTATTAGAGTATATCACAGTCATGCTTGACCCAGCTAGTATCAGAATTATGTCCTCCTAACCGCCATGACCGACAACTTGGCATGATGACAAACATCATACTTGGGCACTTAGTCAGGCAGAGATTGAAAATATCGGATATACTGTTTAAATCAAAGATATATCTCAATCATGCCCGAATCATCTAGATATCAGAGCACGGGTCGAGCAACTGGGACAGTATGAAAGATGCCCACTCATATGGGCCATTTAAAGTTTGGGCAGAAAAAACTAGAAATCTTTCAGGAATTCTCCCCCTGGACTCCTAGTGTCAGAGCTACTTCCATGAATCTAAAAAGTTTGGCCGAATTTTTCTAAATTTTAAAGGGAAATTTCCCCTTTACTTGTTTAGAAATGGTATAAACTGATAAACACTTATCTGAGTAGATTTTAACGTTAAAATTGAATTTTTTTATTCTTTCATAAATTATGTTGTGGAACTATGTCTGTTTGTGTAGATTTTGGGGCAATTTTTAAAAAAAATTCTCAGACCAAGGCTTCACCCATGAACCCTTGAACACTTTTGTCTGAAGTTTCTTAATTTTCAGGGGAGTAAATTCAATATGAGAATGTAAAATTGTCTTGTTATCATCAAATAAATTTTTCAAACTTTCTTAGTTCTACAGTTTGTGTTTATTTTCAGCCATTTTGGGGCATCAAAGAAAAGAAATCTTCAGAACTTTCTTGGGCATCAGTCTTATACCCCTCCCAAGCACCTTATGTCGGACTTCTTCCCCTGGATCGTATATCCTTGCTTTTCCCCGGAACCCAACAAATTTTCCTTTACATTTTGGAACTTTGTGTTTATTTCAAGCCATTTTGGTGCATCAAACAGTCAAAAACAAGAAATCTTCAGTCCAAGGCTTCGCCCATGAACCCCTACAAAATTGTACCCAAATTTGTAGGGGAAGTATATCCGCTGGCTGTTTACCCTACATAATACTTATCTGAGTAAATTTTGAAATTATCTTCTTATTGTCACTTGAACTGTCCGAGCTTTGTCAGTTTGTGTATATAGATTTTAAGCCATTTTGGAAATCTTCAGACCAGGGCTTCGCCCATGAACCCCACAATTTACCCCCATTTTCCTTGATTTTGAGGGGGAAATTCTCTTCTGTTGTTTAGAAATGGTAAGCTAGATTTTAATATAAGAATTTAAAATTGTCTTTTCATTTATTCAATTTTCGACCTTTGTGTTGATTTTCAGCCATTTTGGGAATACCTATCCCACAAGTTATCAAAGGGCGCATGTAATCACGACAAAAAAAAAAAAAAAAAAACCTTTGACAGTTTCTGCATAATACGATTTTAATAAGAAAGTTAAACAGATCGGTGGAATTCGATGAGCATATTAGGATGCGTCAGCGGTGTGGAATTCCGAAAAGTAGAGGCACGACCTCTTAGGGGGCACTTTTCAAGTCATATGTCCCCCGTTTCAATCTGTAGATAAAATAAGTGATCCCAAAACAACAAAGTAAAGTAAAAAGGCAACTTAATTTTTAGAAAGGGACACTTTTCCAATGGGGACACATTTATCCCGTACATGAGACTGACAAAAGTCGCCAGTTTCATACTATTGGGTCAGTAATTGAGGGGCACTTTTCATTTTCAAAAGGGGCATTTTTGTCATTTTTCGGAAAAGTGGGGGACGTACCTCCTCCCCTCCCCCGTTTACACACCTAAAGGATGGGTAATCCACATTAACACAGATACAAAGTGCATCACAAAGTGCATCACAAAGATGAATAAACACCAATCTATCAACAACAAAATTTTCAAATAAATAAAAACAATCTTCCTTCATTTTAGACTGAGTTTTAGCATCCAAAATCAGAAACGCATTTCAAATATGTTTCAAAATCAATGAACATTTTCAAACTTTTCAAGATTTTTACATCCAATTTCTAGACCCTTTAAAATATGTTCGCGCTTCGTGCAATAACTTTAATGATAAAACAGAAAAATTATATAATTTCTTGTATTTTTCAAGTATGGTCATTTTTTAACTTCCCGTGAAGTATAGGCCTATATCATTTGTATTTATGTTCAAATGCTAAAGCTTTTTGAGAAAATTACCCCCATCCCTCCACCTTTTTCTTCCCCCCCCCCTCCAATATAAATAGGACAAAGCAGTAATCAACAAATATTCCCGATCATTTTAATCTAATAATCTAAAATAATCCCGCTACATTTAATTTGAATACATGTAAACCCAACCAATCTATATAACTAAATCTAATTTGTAATTTTACCTTTGAGGGCGGTTCCAGGATTTCTGTGATGGGTTGGCTAACCTCCCAAACATTGATGTCTTGATATCATTCAGTGGCGGTGGAACCAGGGGGACGAAAAAAGTGGGACAAATGTGTTGTTTAGCCCCCTCTCCAATACTTGCTTTTAATTTTTCTTACTCTTATAGAAAATATGTTAAACGGAAAATTCCCGGATTATATTTTAAGAAATAACGATTTGTTGGATTTCATAAACCGCAAAAACATGTAGTTGCCCTGCCCAAGGTTATATACACAGCGGCAATATTCATCATAACTTAACACTCACAAGTCAGAAGCAAGGTCCATGAATAAAACCTGTTGCCAAATACAAGATGGACGGACACATTCGACCGATCTCGATTGAAGAAGACACTACAAAAATCAAATTGAAATAGTATGGATATCTGAATTTTTGTCAAGCAATTTCTTGCAAAAGAAAGTGAAGAGGGTGAGCCTTAGGGAGAAGCAGTGGCGGGACTATGGGGGTATCCATAGATCTTTTTCCCCCACCTTCCCCCTCCCCCTATAAATGTGTGTAAAGTGACATATTTTGTCCGATTTGTAGAAGTTTTTGCCTTCCCCCTTCCCCATGAGAGGCATTTTCCCATCTTTTTCCCCATGACCAAAATCCTGGTGCCGCCACCCGGGAGAAGCGAATGTGAAACTTCCCGACAGGTGGGAAAAGATGGTGCCAGTGTCTCATGCGGGGTGTCTTATCGGAGGCAGAAAATCTAGTTCACGATCACGGTAAGAAGCCCAATGCATGATTTATCATTTAGACATAATCATCAGTGGCGCAATGGGGGGAACGTTTCCCCCCCCCCTCATGTCCGAAATGTCAAAAGTTTTATTTTGTCCAAAATGGCTACTTTAGACCTTTTTAATGTGGGGGTGGAGGGGGGGTAGTCTGTATCATTGCAAAATTATATGCTGCTATACTAAATCGTTCGTAATTATCCTACTTTAGTTTAAAAAGCCTTGTATTGCACATATTCAAAGTCTTTTGGGGTATCTAAAACTTGGAAATTCGCCTTTTCCTGGGGCTTCGTCGCCAGGACTCCAACCGGGATTTGTCCCGCTTTGTTTTTGACCTCATACCAAAAAAGTTTGTGCCCCCAATATCAAACCCCTGGCGGCGCCACTGATAATCATGGACGGAGATCCTGGGAAATGTGGGTATTCTTGGCGAACCTCTAACACGTAACGTGTTTCATACAATAAAATTGAAAGGAAAAAAGTTGGGGTCAAAATGGGACATAATCCGGCGCTTCCTAATTCAAAAGGATAAATTAAATTAAATCACGGATAAAGTTTCTAAGACAGTACCCTTCTTTCATATCAACGTTACTTTTTGTTTTAAAGGTTGGATTTTAGTAGATCGTTGAGACATATATCAATTCGATCTTTTCTTATCACGTCCAAATTGCTTTATCTTGAAAGAGCCACCCCCTCCCCCTTCCCTCCATTGAACCTTAACTCCTTTGAGGTAATTTGGTCATTGTAAGGCCCCGAGGTCTTTTTCATACGGTGTCTCATCGGGACACTTTGGGGCCTCTCGTCATGTAATCATAAGGCCCCTTAATTGCCTTCTTGCCTGCTTGCTGCCAGTACTTTATCGAGGCCAGGACCTTTCGGGTCGGAGCCGGCGTTGCAGTCAGGGGCGTAACTTGACTTCGAGCCTAGAAGGGGGTGTAAGTCAAATTTTCCTTTGCCCTACTCATTAAAAAACGAAATACATGTGTCTATACAATCACACAATATAGAACAGTTGGGAACAGATCACCTCCCACCCCTCCCCCCTTCCCCTCCTTCCACCACCGCCAATCCTGTCGCCAGCAATTTTACTGCGTAACACCGTGTGCCCATTTACGGGCCCTGGCGAGGTCTATAGGAGTGAAGCCTTTATTTGGGTCCAAAGGACGAAGCCCTGGAAGCTCCAAAGTAATGCATCAGCAGAAAAGAAGTTTCTCTGCGAACTGGTTGGAGAGATTGTCTTGGTTAATCTATTGTAAAAGAAGGAAAAGAGACGTTTTGTTTTGCTTTACCTGCCAAAAAGCTGATGTACTTGTCCAGAAGACAGGGGTGTAGGAAGCTTACGAAAAGTAGAGGCACGACCTTTTAGGGGAAACTTTCCAAGGTCATATGCATATGCCCGCCCCCTGTCTGTAGATAATAAACTAAAGTAAAAGGGGCACTTCATTTTTAGGAAGGGGAAATTTCCCAATGGGAACCCAAAAAGTTGCCAGTTTCCTACAATTGGATCGGTAATTAAGGGCGATTTAATTTTCAAAGGAGCAATTTTGTAATATTTTTTTTTTAATGGGCTCAAATTCCACCAGTTCCTGCACCTTTGACAGTAATTGAGGGGCACTTTTCAATATCAGATGGGGCACTTTTGTCATTTATCGTAAAAACTGGGGCCACGTTCCCCCAGTGCCCCACGGTTCCAAAACATATGCCAGTCAGGGGTTTAATCCTTCATTGGTTAACGTGTATTTCCAGGATCCATTGAGATAAAGTATATTTTCTTGGGCACTCTGGGTGGTTAAATCTTTATTGGGCACGCTGGGTGCTTGTGGGTAAATTCTCATTGGGCTCACTGGGTGATTGGGGTTTAATCCTCATTGGGCGCATTGGATGTTTGAAACCCTTCATTAGGTGTACTAGGTGCTTCCATTGAGTAAACGTGTATTTCTGTGGTCTATTGAGATAACGTGTATTTTCTTTGGCACTCGGAGTGCTTGGGGTTTAATCATCATTAGGCGTACTGAGTGCTTGGATTTAATCCTCATTGGGCACGCAGGGTACATGGTGGTTTAATGCTCATGTTCGCACTGGGTGCTCTTGAGGTTTAATTTTCATTGGGCGCGCTAGGCTCTAGATGAAGTAAACAAGTTCAGATACCTTGGTGCAACAGTAAGTTTACAAGGTGGTGGCGAGGAAGATATCAAAAACAGAATCTCTAAAACAAGAGTAGCATTTATGAAGTTAAATGAGATATGGAACTCATGTTCAAATGCTACAGGAGAATCTTGAAGATCAGATGGTCAAATGTTATATCTAACGATGAAATACTGAGAACCACTTAAACATGACAAAATTAGCACTGAAGTAAAAAGAAGAGGGTGGAGGTGGATTGGTCATGTAATGCGCATGAACAATATTAAGCACTATGTAACAGCTATGACGTGGAAACCAGAGAGGAGAAGGAAGGTTGGTCGTCCTAGAACGACCTGGAGAAGGACAGTCGAGAAGGAGAGGAAAGTGATGGGATGGAGCTCGTGGACAGAAGCCAGACAAATTTCACAAAACAGAGTCCAGTGGAGAGAGTGCACTGCAGCCTTATGGGCCGGGAGGCCTAAAGAGACTAGGTGAGGTGATGTGCACTAGGTTCTTCCTTTGAGGTAATGTATATTTCTATGGTCCATTGAGATAACATGTATTTTCTTGAGTACTTTGGGTGCTCGGGATTTAATCATCATTGGGCAGTGGGCACTCTGAATGCTTGGGGCTTAATCATCATTAGGCGCATTGGGTGCTTGGGATTTAATCCTCATGTTTGCATTGGGTGCTTGGGGTTTAATCCTCATGTCCTCATAATTATCAATGAAAATATGTGTATATATATGTTATCTATTAAATTAAAGTGGGTGTGATTTTTTCGCATACACAAATTATCATAGGCCTACATATGAAGGGCACTTGTTCACACGTAATGGTGAGGAGTTGTGTGCAATATTAATTAAGATTTTTGCATAACAATAGACTTTCGTGCAAAACGATTAACCTGAGATTACAGCTTAAGCAGGCGGTCCCGTTTTAAAACAAGTCGCAATGAAGTCAGTAAGCACAACGGCAGTTCTTACACACGTCATCAAAAATCGACTCGGGCCTATCCTATTATAATCGTTCAGAGGAGCGTATATTAGGTAAGGTAGACCTGCATGCGTATGTTTTATTGGGGACATTTATATAATAAACACACTTTATATGACACACTTTCCAATCTAGGACAACCTACCAATCGGGGACATCCCTACCTAGTTTTCTTCGAGATTTGGGCTCTCCATGGGTAAAACAATATGCCACCTGAAATATTACGCATTTTATTGCTCTTCCCTTTTCGTAGGTTCTATACAGGCTGTGTTTCGAAATAAGTCTTTAAGTGTATTATCAGAGTATAAAATTCTAGCACATACGTCCCCAGTTATGTGATTCAGACTGCATACTGTTCCCAGTTGGGCGAATAAACTCTAACACATTACCTGTTTCCCTGATTGGTATCTCTTATGTGGTATAGTAGTCCTGGTTGGAGGACATACACATGGGTGTACGATGCAGTTAGTATGTACTATAGAGTACATTCCTGTTTTATGTCATTAAACTGTTAAAAGAACACGATGAGTAGTAAATAATAAATTAATACAAATGGGTTGTGAAATTGTGACCAATCTCACCCAGGGCCGCAATTCCCGGGGGACAAGGTGACATGTTTCCCCCTTCTTTTGTTTATTTATTATCATTTTGTTAGTACATTTTGAGGAAATTTTGCCATTTGTCCCGCCATTTTTTGGATAAGAGGACATGTCTCCCCCCCCTCCCTTTTTACGCCCCCACACACACACACACTTTTCAGATAAGAATTACGGCCCTAATCTCATCTGATCTAATTCGGTTAAAAATAACGTCCATACTATATCCCCGATCGGATGATTCAAAACGCATGTCCCCGGTTAGGACTCAAAACAAGTATGGGTGTGTGTGGAAGAAAAAGGGGGAGGGGGGGGGGGGTCTTCTTCCTGCCTCACGGGAATTACGGCCCTGGTTTTTATCATCCAAATCGTTTTTGTGAGATGAATATGTCAGGCTCTTCCGTTTCTCCCAGCAGACCTGTCGACTGCCTGAGCCATTTACAGGCTGCATAAGCGTATAAACCCGTTTTTTCTCAACTTACTACTGCAGATGACCCAAGGGCGCAACAAAAATATGTCCCTTTTCTCTAGTTTCGTCCCTGGCTCTGTTTGGATGGCATCCATGGCCCTACCAATTGGTTTTGGTCATAATTCAAGGGGGGATGTAACATAATACATTACGTTTTTGAAAAGCAGTGTTGGGGAACACTGTTGGCAGGTCGGGGGAAATATTTGCATAATTTATTCAAAAAATGCCTAAACACTCAAAATGCTGTAAAATGATGAAATTTTATCAGCATATATTTCTTATATATTTCTCCATCTGTCCATGGCATGGATCTCGAATTAATTGTTCAAATTATTCCTTGATCAGATTACAGAAGGTTGTAAGGTGCATGCATGACAGCTGATTCTTGTAAGCGTGCGTGCGCTGACTGGTATATGGAGATGGGATGTATTGAAGGTTAAACCTTCCCAAGGACCGTACTACGCCGGGTGAAGCCAATGCAACAGTGGGTAGGTGGGCAGCAAACTGATTCGTTTAATCTCTAGAATGGGCTTTCTGACAAAAAATGCACGAGAATTGGAAAGATAAAACAATTAAAGGTTGACTAAAACCCATATGTCGGGGCGTCTTCTTGATGAATTTTCAAATATTCATTAAACATATTTCATCTCCCAAAGTGATAGAATTATCTGATTATATTGATTCTGAATCTCAGAAAGCTACTTCGTATGAAATTGGTGTTACAGCAGTTTCGAACTTCTCCACGACGACCAAAAAGCTCAGTTTTGCTGAATATTTGCGAGACTCTGGAAAATTGTGTCCTCACTTGTCGGTCTAGTGTCCCTTTAACTTACTGAATAAGATAATATGGGGTCACGATTTTTGCATCAATTTCAACGAAAAGCAAATGCGCGGGAAATTTATAATATTTGTTATTCTGGATTTGACCATGGCTCTTCGGAGACGTCTTGGAGCTTGTTGCCTGTCAGGCAGGCGGCCGGGGAAAATCAAACTCTTCAGAAACGGTAATTAAACCTTAATGAATTTGTTATTATGGCACATACTCTAAGAAAGAATGATGATTTACTATGTTTATTCATATTTTAATTTTTTATCAAAGAAGTTTTACAAACTATTCCAATATAATTTTAAGTTATTGACAAATCATTAAACACTCTAATTGTACAGCCTTTAATTCTCCTGGCAGCCTGCATGGCTGCATGGGATGGATTTCATCGCAATATTTTCCATTAGCCTCCTCATTAAAAAAATGGAGCTCTCCCTTATGAAGTTGGTCCACAAGGTTTTGAATTTTCTAGTTGTCCTATTAATTCTGAGGTCACAAAATATCGCGCAATTTATGCTAATCAGCTAATTAGGTATATTTAAGTTTTAACATGCGTGCTGTAAAATGGTCACTTTTTTACTTCTGTTGATGTGACTTATTGCTGTTTGACATAATTACTTTTTAGTATATATATATATATATATATATATATATATATATATATATATATATATATATATATATATATATATATATATATATATATATATATATATATATATATATATATAAATATATACATATATATATATATATATATATATATATATATATATATATATATATATATATATATATATATATATATATATATATATATATATATATATATATATACACATATATATATATACACATATATATATATATATATATATATATATGTTTTTATATATATATATATATATATATATATATATATATATATATATATATATATATATATATATATATATATATATATATATATATATATATATATATATATATATATATATATATATATATATATATATATATATATATATATATATATATATATATATATATGTATATTTATATATTTAACCATTTAAGCTCATGTTTTTGCTACCTGTCCATATACCTTAAATTCATTTGTTGTAAATATTAAACCATTTAAGCTCATGTTTTTGCTACCTGTCCATATATATACCTTAAATTCATTTGTTGTAAGTTGATGTGTGATGTATGATTGGGCGGGCAGCATAATTTTGTCCTCAGTATTATGTAGGAATAACCCACATTCGTATTAGAAAATAAGTACAGAGGGCGGGCACTTAAAATGATGTATATCGATTGATAAAGAACATTCGTATCTGAACGAATCACTTCTTAAATCATTTTGAAAATAGCACTTTCATGTTAATTTGTGACATTGACAAAAAATTGTTATGTAATTTTATAAGTTGTTATGTAATTGTTATGTTATTCTATAAGTTTCTTTCCTAAAGGAGACATCAAGTCTGGCTTTTTCTTCTTTTAATATTATAGAAATAATAATTATAAGTCATCAGAAGAATTTCACATCGTACAACACAAATTAGCATACATTTTCTCAATTATTAAAACATTAAATCTGTCACTATTAAATTTACATGGGAGCGTTCATTTTGTCCGTACGCCCTCTAATAAATGATGTCATTCACCCAGTACAGATTAGAATATTAATGTATTTCTTTATAATAATTTATTACAAATTTTCTAACTTGTAAGAAATATTTTTTCCTTTGCATGAGTTGATGAATTTTTATTTGTAGGCGTATATGATATTGATGAGTCAAGCCTTTGGAATTTCATGTCAAAGCATTTGTTGGAAAACAAAATTCAAAGAGAAACATTCCAAACAAATACATATATTCTATAGCACATAGGGCAGATTATGTCATCATTCATAAATGGCATGATTTCAACACAAAATTAGACACAATGGCAATACTTTGTTTTTTCCATCCATGCACCTCTCTCGATCCCAGCTTTCTGACTTTCAGTTCTCGTGTTTCTCTCATTCTCCCCCTGTTTTCTTTCCTTTCTACCTCTAGAATGATCTAACCTCTCAGGCACAATTTGACCCTCGTTGTCGTGGTGCCGTTAAGCCCTCGTCAAACAAACAAACATAATGGCAGCGAGAAAAAAAATGGAAAACAAATGGTAAGACAGAATATTTAGAGAAACTATCGTAACTTTTGGAAAATTTTGTTTATATTTCCAAAAAAATTGAAGAAAATCTTTAAAATGTGAAGAAATTTTCCCAACATTTCCCGAAAATGAGAGAATCGCGAGGCCTTGGGGTACAAACTTAGGGCCAATCATATCTTTGAATGGCAAAAATATATATGTATATATTTTTAGTTCAAGTGACTGTTTTTTTTTTGCCGATTTCTCTGCTTTTGTGGTTATGTTTTTTTTTTTTTAAAGGATGTTTTACTTTTTAGTCGCCAAAATAAATAATCAGGTACTGTATACATTTGGGTGCCCACTGAACCCGGGCTCCAGTGCACCCCCCCCCCCACCCCTTCCCCACTATCCTTCCGGCGGCATCCTGTTCCTGAAGGCTGTAGAGGTTTTTTCTTTTCTTTAAATTAGCACTTGGTAAAACATTGTATTTAATTCCAAGGGTCAATCAAACTTTGAGGATATTTTGACATATTCAACATTTTAAAATAAAATAATTTAAAAAAACAAAATTATTTTTTTGTATTTCGTTCCTTAAATTTTAGTCTTTAAAAATATGCGATGTCTTCTCCTAGATGTTGGTTGGTGGTAGACGTGGGTGAAAAATAAAATAAAATCCTAACAGAATCACCCATTCAAATAGTTGTGGTGCATAATAAAATTTAAAAAAAAAACGTTTCTAAGAAGAAAATAGTCAGTATGCGCGTTCATACATCAAACCGATTTGCATATTGATTTGCACATTAACACGACAAAAAGCAAAAAGCTGTAAAATGGTTAATTTGTAACCGAGCTTGATGGACAAAAGCTAAGTAGTTTAAGCTATTTTCATGATTTGTACTGGATTATAAATGCCAGGCTATATGGACATGTAGCAATTTCTATTTTCTATATTACGTTACGTAATTCCAACTCAACTGGACTCCATTTTACCGGGCAGCGGCGTCGTTGGGTTTCACGCGTCTTCACACAGCTCAGTTACATCACTCGTATACAACAAACAAACTACATGCTAACCTACCAGTACCAGTTCAGCGAATTTTACTGATTGCAGTTTTTTGCTCGCTTCCGATTTTTCTTGATATTTTCTTTAAGTAATTTATATTTCACACGGTATACAAAGAGTAACTTTAACGTTTACGTCATCTGATTGTTCGTTATACTCAGACAAAGCCTATACCTGATGTAAAAGTGCTCGCTACAGATTGTAGTGTGTAGGTTGAAAGCCCGGTTTGAAAGCCGTTGCGTCGCACAGCAGAAACCCACTTCGAACGTCGATCAGGATCAGATGGAAATCGAGAAAATGTCTTTTTATTCCCTGGCACACGTCTATTAGTGCAACCAACGGCACATCAAGATTCCAGCATAATCATCTTGCAAAAATTATCTTATATATATAATAACAACATGCAAACGTATGTAAGCCTAGTAAGTCTAATTAAATGTAACTTACAGCAGACGACAGTAGTTTTGGGAAGTTTTCTTCATTTTTCGTAAAAAAAATTCGTTTTTGTAAAATTTCCTTAGTTTTGAAAATTTCCTTCATTTCCGTGAAACTTGGATTATTTTCGTGAAATTTTTATCATTTTCGGGATGTTTTCTTTAATTTTCGGCATTTGTTGGAATTTTTTTTTTCAATTTTGGAGGAATTTTCTTCATTTTTGGGACATTTCTTTCATTTTCAGGAAATTTCCTTCATTTTCCGAAATTTTTCTTTATTATTTGGGAAATTTTCTTCAATTTTGGGGAAATTTTACCAAAGCAGCGCTTTCGGTGGTTTCGCCTCCTCGACCCCTTCCAGACCTTTGACGGTTCGCTTCATATATTCGAAACATTGATTTTAAGCAATTTTTTATTTACTCCTATGTGCTCAATGTTTTACTCTTATGCGCTTTTTGGGGGGAGGGGGTGGGGCGCCAAAATAACCTCCCCCCCCCCAGTAAAGCATAACCCACCACGCCACTACAAAAGTATGTTTTTGTGAACAAATTATAGAACATAGAGAAGAAGGGCAGTGTGAAAAATAGGAACCCGGTGTATTTCTTTTATCGTCAAAACGTGTAACATTTTCTGCAATCCTTTTGTCTATATAGCACAGTAAAAGTATATGAGAAGTAGGGTGCATTATGGGAACATGCATCAAATTTAATGAAAATTAATTTTAAAATCTTCAATTTTAAAGATGAGAGCCTTTCGAAAAACTCCCCGACTGTTTCGGTAGGCCTCTACCTGCCCACAAAAAAGCACGTATTGAGTTAAGATCTATGGACAGTATCATATTTCAACAACATCAACCATAAAAATAGCAACAACAACAAAAGTAATATATTCGGTTAAAAAAGCGACCATTTTACTGCTGCATTTTAAACTTTCAGGCCTTATTACGATCAATTACGCAAATTTGATAGAAATTGAGACAAAGTAACAAGAGTTAACTTATTGTTTTTTAATCCTCCAACAACGTTTGGAATCTCCATTATACTCCCCTATTTAAATTTAGCAGGAGAAAAAAAGTCTTGATTTTCAGTGACTGACATTTAAGAGAAAGCATAACTTAAAAGAAATATTTAGTTTATATAAAGTGTTTATATACATATATATATATATATATATATATATATATATATATATATATATATATATATATATATATATATATATATATATATATATATATATATATATATATATATATATATATATATATATATATATATATATATATATAATATATTTATATATATATATATATATATATATATATATATATATATATATATACATATATATATATATATATATATATATATATATATATATATATATATATATATATATATATATATATATACATAAATATGTATATATATATATATATATATATATATATATATATATATATATATATATATACATATATATATATATATATATATATACATATATATATATATATATATATATACATATATATATATATATATATATATATATATATATATATATATATATATATATATATATATATATATATATATATATATATATATATATATATATATATACATATATATATATATGTATATACATATATATATATATATATATATATATATATATATATATATATATATATATATATATATATATATATATATATATATATATATATATATATATATATATATATATATATATATATATATATATATATATATATATATATATATATATATATATATATATATATATATATATATATATATATATATATATATATACATTAACGGGGGTGGGGATTTGATTTTTGTCCTAACAGACCTACAAAATGTACGGGTCTCTTATCACTATTTGTAAAGGCGGGAGGGGGTGATCGGAAATTTTGGTCAAATTTCCAGAAAATGGCAGAAATATTACGAAAATTGAAGCAAATTTCACGAAAATGAAGAAAATTTCACGAAAATGAAGGAAATTTTACGAAAATTGATAAAATTTACCAAAATAGGAAGACAAATTTTCTAAAAATTGAAGGAAATTTCACGAAATTTGAAGCACCAGAATCAATGCAAAATTTATGAACTTGAACAAAAATTATTGAAAATGAAGGACATTTCACGCATAAGTCGATACAATTTTCACGAAAATTGGAAGCAATGATGAAAAATTACTGAAAATGAAGAAAATTTTCCGAAAATGAAGATAATTTCCCCGAACATGAAGGAGATTTTTTCCGAAATTTACTAAGCAAATTTCACGAGAATTGAGGTAAATTTCCCCAAAATGAAAACGATATTCCGAAAATGACGGAAATTTCAGGAACATTGAAGGAAATTTTCCGAAAATTGAAAATAAATTTTCGAAAATGAAGAAAACGTTTCGAAAATTGAAGGACGTTTCTCGAAAATTGAAGATTTCTGGAAGAAAATGCCATGGAATCTGAAGCTTCATCTTCAAAATCAATTCGTTAGACCTGTATCATTTAAAGGAGGAGGGGGGGAATAACCCATTGGTCCCGGTTCCTACGCCACTGTTCTGTTCAATAATTAAGGAGCTTTGTGGTGAATATAACATCTCTATCTGTCCATATACAGTTAAATAAGGTATTTGTTCTATAACACATCATGTTAAAATGTAAATCCCGACATGCTATTATTCAATATGTGCATGTGGGCCATAGGTGGGATGACATGTGGATCATAATGTTGGGTGGCATGTGGGTCATAGGTGGGATGACATGTGGATCATAATGTTGGGTGGCATGTGGGTCATAGGTGGGATGACATGTGGATTATAATGTTGGGTGGCATGTGGGTCATAGGTGGGATGACATGTGGATCATAATATTGGGTGGCATGTGAGTCATAGGTGGGATGACATGTGGATCATAATGTTGGGTGGCATGTGAGTCATAGGTGGGATGACATGTGGATCATAATGTTGGGTCGCGTGTGTGTCATAGGTGGGATGACATGTGGATCATTATGTTGGGTGGCGTGTGTGTCATAGGTGGGGAGGCATGATAATGTATAGAGGGTTGGATTGCGCATACGAAATATGGTGGAGTATAACGTAAAACAGGGTGGGATGGAATAGTGGGTGTAATGGCGAACGTAATGGCTGTCGTATGGGAAATAGTTTTGGGGTGGCGTGTGAGACAAAGGTGGTATCACTTATGGCGCATAGTATGGAATAGCATATGTGGCATAAAGTAAGATGGATGGCACATGGTACATAGCTTAAAATGCCATGTGAATCATACTGGCACGATGGTATGTTGGGCATATAGAAAAAATTGGATAGAGGATGGGATTGGTTGAAAGAGAAAGGGTGGGATATCATGTGGAACATGAGGTGGGTTGATATAAGAGACGTAGGGTGGTATAAACGGGATAGTGCGCCTACGATATGGATGGCATATTGTACATAAGCTGAAATGCTACATGGAACATGTGGGTCGTATGCTGCGATGGAAAATTTTGGATACAGAAGATGACATACAAATAAAGGATGGTTGCGTGGAAGCATAACATTGGATAGTATATGGGCATAAGATGAGATAAAGAGCTGGAAGGGTTGGAATGTTACATGGGTCATAGGGTGCGATGGAATGTGAGACGTATGGGTGGCATAATGTTTTGAACATAGGGGGGAGTATTGCATAAGGGTGAGATTGCATATACCAAATAACTTGAAATATCATATGGGAATTGGTCGGCAATTGGAATAAGGTGATATGCATGGAATAGTGGGTTTGACATTCACGTATGCGACTTAGCGTGGGATGTCATATGGGACATAGTTTAGCATGGGACATATGATAAGATGACATATGTGAAATAGAATGGGATGACATGTAGGACATAGGGTAGGATGGCACGTGGAACATAGGAGACAAAGTGGGATGGCTTGTGTTGTATGGTAGATATGATTGCGTACATGTATAACACAGAGGGTGGGTTGTAATAAGGGTCATGGCTGGAATGGCAAATACGCGAATTTCCTTAGAATCTACGAGCGCTCAACTATACCCTATGCTTTCCTAAACATACGCGCGAACCCTTGTAAGATACGAGCGCTTCTTGGCTCTAAGTGCTTCCCTGTACCACACGTGCGCTCCCTATAACCTTCGCGCGCCCCTAAACCCTACGCGCGTCTCCTAGGCGCGCTCCCTAAACCATAAGCTGCAAGTAAAATGCGCGCCCTCTAAGGACCTTACCCGCCCTCTAAAGACCATACACGCTTTCCTAAGCCCTACGCGCGCTTCCCTAAACCCAAGAGTCACTTCCTAAACCCTACGTGCGTTTCTCTAAATCCTACGCGCGTTCACTTTGACTCTACGCGCGCTCCACAATACCCTACGCTCTCCTAGAATATACACGCGCACCCTTGTAACCTACGAGCGCTCCCTGCACCCCAAGCGCTTCCCTGTACCTTACATGCGCTCCCTAGACCCTCGCGCGCTCCTTAAACCCTATGCGCGTTCTATGTCCCCTACGCGCGCTCCGTGGACCATACACGCACTCCCTTGACAGTAGGCGCGCCCCTTAGCCATACGCGCGCCCCTTGATCATACGCACGCCCCTGGACCCTATGCGTGCTCCTTCCCTGGACCCTACGTGCACCTTCCGGAACCTCCGGTCCCGGCCTCCGGTCCCGGCCTCCGGTCCCGGCCTCCGGTCCCGCCTCGGTCCCGCCTCCGTCCCGGCCTCCGGTCCGGCCTCCGTCCGGCCTCGGTCCGGCCTCCGGTCCCGCCTCGGTCCGCCTCCGGTCCCGGCCTCCGGTCCCGGCCTCCGGTCCCGGCCTCGGTCCCGGCCTCGGTCCGGCCTCGGTCCCGGCCTCCGGTCCCGGCCTCCGGTCCGGCCTCCGGTCCCGGCCTCGGTCCGGCCTCGGTCCCGGTCGGCCTCCGGTCCGGCCTCGGTCCCGGCCTCCGGTCCGGCCTCCGGTCCCGCCTCCGGTCCCGGCCTCGGTCCCGGCCTCCGGTCCCGGCCTCCGGTCCCGGCCTCCGGTCCCGGCCTCCGGTCCCGGCCTCGGTCCCGGCCTCCGGTCCCGGCCTCCGGTCCCGGCCTCCGGTCCCGGCCTCCGGTCCCGGCCTCCGGTCCCGGCCTCCGGTCCCAGGCCTCCGGTTTGGCCTCCGGTCCCGCCTCCGGTCCCGGCCTCCGGTCCCGGCCTCCGGTCCCGGCCTCCGGTCCCGCCTCCGGTCCGGCCTCCGGTCGGTCGGCCTCCGGTCCCGACCTCCGGCCTCGGTCCGCCTCCCGCCTCGGTCGGCCTCCGCTCGGTCCCGGCCTCGCTTTCGGTCCGGCCTCCGCTCCGGTCCGGCCTCCGCTCCGCTCGGTCCCGGCCTCCGCTCCTCCGCCTCCGCTCCGGTCCGGCCTCCGCTCCGCTCGGTCCCGGCCTCCGCTCCGCTCGGTCCCGGCCTCCGCTCCGCTCGCTGTTCCCGGCCTCCGCTCGGTCGGCCTCCGCTCGGTCCGGCCTCCGCCGGTCCGCCTCCGCCTGGTCTCGGCCTCCGCTCGGTCCGGCCTCCGCTGGTCGGCCTCCGCTCGGCCGGCCTCCGCTCGGTCCCGGCCTCCGCTCGGTCCGGCCTCCGCTCGGTCCGGCCTCCGCTCGGTCCGGCCTCCGCTCGGTCCCGGCCTCCGCTGTCCGCCTCCGCTCCGGTCGGCCTCCGCTTCGCTGTCCCGGCCTCCGCTCGGTCCGGCCTCCGCTCGGTCCGGCCTCCGCTCGGTCCGGCCTCCGCTCGGTCCCGGCCTCCGCTCGGTCCCGGCCTCCGCTCGGTCGGCCTCCGCTCGGTCCGGCCTCCGCTCGGTCGGCCTCCGCTCCGGCCTCCCTTCGGTCCCGGCCTCCGCTCGGTCCGGCCTCCGCTCGGTCCGGCCTCGCTCGGTCCCGGCCTCCGCTCGGTCCGGCCTCCGCTCGGTCCCGGCCTCCGCTCGGTCCCGGCCTCCGCTCGGTCCCGGCCTCCGCTCGGTCCCGGCCTCCGCTCGGTCCCGGCCTCCGCTCGGTCCGGCCTCCGCTCGGTCCGGCCTCCGCTCGGTCCCGGCCTCCGCTCGGTCCGGCCTCCGCTCCGGTCCCGGCCTCCGCTCGGTCCCGGCCTCCGCTCGGTCCGGCCTCCGCTCGGTCCGGCCTCCGCTCGGTCCGGCCTCCGCTCGGTCGGCCTCCGCTCGGTCGGCCTCCGCTCGGTCCCGGCCTCCGCTCGGTCCCGGCCTCCGCTCGGCCTCCGCCTCCGCTCGGTCCCGGCCTCCGCTCGGTCCCCGGCCTCCGCTCGGTCCGGCCTCCGCTGTCTCGGTCCGGCCTCCGCTCGGTCGGCCTCCCGCTCGGTCCCGGCATCCGCTCGGTCCCGGCATCCGCTCGGTCCCGGCATCCGCTCGGTCCCGGCATCCGCTCGGTCCCGGCATCCGCTCGGTCGGCATCCGCTCGGTCCAGCATCCGCTCGGTCGGCATCCGCTTCGGTCGGCATCCGCTCGGTCCGGCATCCGCTCGGTCGGCATCCGCTCGGTCGGCATCCGCTCGGTCGGCATCCGCTCGGTCCGGCATCCGCTCGGTCGGCATCCGCTGGTCGGTCGGCATCCGCTCGGTCGGCATCCGCTCGGTCCGGCATCCGCTCGGTCCGGCATCCGCTCGGTCCCGGCATCCGCTCGGTCCCGGCATCCGCTCGGTCCCGGCATCCGCTCGGTCGGCATCCGCTCGGTCCGCATCCGCTGTCGGTCGGCATCCGCTGTTCGGTCGGCATCCGCTCGGTCGGCATCCGCTCGGTCCGGCATCCGCTCGGTCCGGCATCCGCTTCGGTCCCGGCATCCGCTCGGTCGGCATCCGCTTCCGGTCCGGCATCCGCTCGGTCGGCATCCGCTCGGTCCGGCATCCGCTGTCGGTCGGCATCCGCTCGGTCGGCATCCGCTCGGTCCCGGCATCCGCTCGGTCCGGCATCCGCTCGGTCCGGCATCCGCTGGTCGGCATCCGCTCGGTCCCGGCATCCGCTCGGTCGGCATCCGCTCGGTCCCGGCATCCGCTCGGTCCCGGCATCCGCTCGGTCCCGGCATCCGCTCGGTCCCGGCATCCGCTCGGTCCCGGCATCCGCTCGGTCCCGGCATCCGCTCGGTCCCGGCATCCGCTCGGTCCCGGCATCCGGCCTCTAGTCGTGACCTTAAGTCGGGACCTTCAGTCGCGACCTACAGTTGCGACTCCAGTCGCAACCTCCAGTCGAGACCTCCAGTCGCGACGTTGCAATTCTGGTCGCAACCTTTAGTCGCAACCTCAAGTTGCAACCTCCAGTCGCAACCTACAGTCCCATCCTCCAGTCGCAGCTTCCAGTTGCAACCTTAAGACGCAACTTCAATCAAATGGAACTTCAAGTCGCAACCTCAATCAAATCGCAACCTCAAGTCGCAACATCCAGCCGCAACTTTTAGTCGCAACCTCCAGTCGCAGCCTCCAGTCGCAACCGCGAATTGCAGCCGCGAATTGCAGCCGCTAATCGCAAATGCGAATTGCAAAAGCGAATCCTGAAAGCAAATTTGCACCGCGACTTGCCACCGCGAATCGCAACTGCGAATCGCAAGTACGATTCGCCACTGCGAATCGCAAACTCCTGTCGCAACCGCCCAGTAGCAGCCTCCAGTCGCGACCTCCAGTCGCAACCTTCAATCGCGACCTCCAGTTGCAACCTCCAGTTGCGCTAGAGTCGCGGCCTCCAGTCGTGATTCCAGTCGCAGTCTCCAGTCGAGACCTCCAGTCGCGACGTTGCGACTCCGGTCCCAACCTCCACTCGCAACGTTGCAACTCCGGTCGCAACCTCCAGTCGCAACCTTTAATCGCAGCTTCCAGTCGCAGCTGCGATTTGCAGCCGCGAATCGCAACCTCCAGTCACAGCCTCTAGTCGCAGCTTCCAGTCGCAGCCGCGAATTGCAGATGCTAGTTGCAGCCGTGAGTCGCAACCGGGAATCGCAACTACCAATCGCAAAAGCGAATCACAACCGTGAATTACCACCTGGATTCGCCACTGCGATTTTCTACCGCGAATAGCCACCGCGAAGCGCCACCGTGAATCGCAATTGCGAATCGCAACCCTGAATCACAACCGCAAAATGCGACTTCCAGTCGCAACCTTCATTCGAGACCTCGAGTCGCGACGTTGCGACTCCGGTCGCAACCTCCAGTTGCGTTGTTGCGACTCCGGTCGCAACCTCCAGTTGCGACCCCCAGTCGCGACCTCCAGTCGCAAGCACCAGTCGCATACCTCCAGACGCAACCTTAATCAAATCCCAACCTCCATTCGCAGCCTCAATCAATTCGCAACCTCAAGGCGCAACCTCCAGTCGCAGCCTCTAGTCGCAGCCTCCAGTCGCAGCCGCATGTCGCAGCCGGGAATCGCAACCGCGAATCGCAACGGCGAATCGCAACCGCGAATCGCAACCGCGAATCGCAACCGCGAATCGCAACCGCGAATCGCAACCGCGAATCGCAACCGCGAATCGCAACCGCGAATCGCAACCGCGAATCGCAACCGCGAATCGCAACCGCGAATCGCAACCGCGAATCGCAACCGCGAATCGCAACCGCGAATCGCAACCGCGAATCGCAACCGCGAATCGCAACCGCGAATCGCAACCGCGAATCGCAACCGCGAATCGCAACCGCGAATCGCAACCGCGAATCGCAACCGCGAATCGCAACCGCGAATCGCAACCGCGAATCGCAACCGCGAATCACAACTATGAATCGCAAAAGCGAATCACAACCGTGAATTGCCACCTGGATTCGCCACTGCAATTTTCTACCGCGAATTGCCACCGCGAGGCGCCACCGCCAATCGCAAATGCGAATCGCAACCCTGAATCACAACAGCAAAATGCGACCTCCAGTCGCAACCTTCATTCGAGACCTCGAGTCGCGACGTTGCGACTCCGGTCGCAACCTCCAGTTGCGATGTGCGACTCCGGTCGCAACCTCTAGTCGCGACCTCCAGTTGCGACCTCCAATGGAGACCTTCAGTCGCGACCTCCAGTCGCGACCTTAATCAAATCCCAACCTCCAGTCGCAGCCTCAATCAATTCGCAACCTCAAGTCGCAACCTCCAGTCGCAGCCTCTAGTTGCAGCCTCCAGTCGCAGTCGCAGCCTCCAGTCGCAGCCGCAAGTCGCAACCGCCAATCGCAACGGGCGACCGCGAACCGCTGTCGCAACCGCCGCTAATCGCAAACGGTCGCGAACCGTGAATCGCAGTCGCTAATCGCAACCGCTGTCGCAACCGCGACCGCAACCGCGCGGTCGCAACCGCGGAATCGCAACTACGAATCGCAAAGCGAATCACAACCGTGAATTGCCACCTGGATTCGCCACTGCAATTTTCTACCGCGGTGCCGCGAGGCGCCACCGCCAATCGCAGAAATGCGAATCGCAACCCTGAATCACAACAGCAAAATCGACCTCCAGTCGCAACCTTCATTCGAGACCTCGAGTCGCGACGTTGCGACTCGGTCGCAACCTCCAGTTGCGATGTGCGACTCGTCGCAACCTCTAGTCGCGACCTCCAGTTGCGACCTCCAATGGAGACCTTCAGTCGCGACCTCCAGTCGCGACCTTAATCAAATCCCAACCTCCAGTCGCAGCCTCAATCAATTCGCAACCTCAAGTCGCAACCTCCAGTCGCAGCCTCTAGTTGCAGCCTCCAGTCGCAGTCGCAGCCTTCAGTCGCAGCCGCAAGTCGCAACCGCCAATCGCAACGGGCGACCGCGGCGCGTCGCGGAACGCTAATCGCAACGCCGGTCGCAACGTGAATCGCAACGCGGTCGCGAAACGCTGAATCGCAATGCGATCGCGAAATGCGCCGCAACCGCGAATCGCAACCGCGAAATCGCAAACGCGAATCGCAACCGCAAATCGCAACCGCGAATCGCAACCGCGAATATAACTGCGAATCCAACCGCAAATCGCCAACCGCGAGTCGCAACCGCGAGTCGCAACCGCGAGTCGCAACCGCGAGTCGCAACCGCGAGTCGCAACCGCGAGTCGCAACCGCGAGTCGCAACCGCGAGTCGCAACCGCAAGTCGCAACCGCGAATCGTAACCGCGAATCGCAAACAAGATTCGCAACCGCGAATCGCAACTGCGAATCGCAACCGCGAATCGCCACCACGAGCTGCAACCGAGAATCTTAACCGCGAGTTGCAACCGCGAGTTGCAACCGCGAATTGCAACCGCGAATCGCAAAAGCGAATCGCAAAAGCAAATTTGCACCGCGAGTCGCCACCGCGAATCGCAATTGCAAATCGCTACCGCGAATCGCAACTGCAAATTGCAACATCCTGTCGCAACTGTGTATCGCGACTTCTTGTTGCGGCCTCCAGTCCGGACCTCCAGTCGCGTCCTCCAGTCCCGACATTCAGTCGCGACCTCCAGTCCTGACCTTCAGTCGCGACCTCCAGTTCGACCTCCAGTCGTGACTTCAGTCGCAACCTCCAGTCAATACCTCCAGTTGCGAAGTTGCGACTGCGGTCGCAACCTTCAGTCGCAACGTTGCGACTCTGGTCGCAACTTCCAGTTGCAACCTCCAGTTGCAGCCTCCAGTCGCAGCTTCTAGTTGCAGCCGCGAATTGCAGCCGCCAATCACAGCCGCAAATCGCAACCGCGAATCGCAACTATGAATCGCAAAAGCGAATCACAACCGCGCCTTGCCACCTGGAATCGCCACCGCGAGTTTTTACCGCAACCTCCATTCGCAATTGCCAGTCGCAACCTTTAGTTGCAACCTCAAGACTCAAGCCGCAACCTTAGTCAAATCGCAACCTCAAGTCGCAACCTCAAGGCTCCAGTCGCAGCGTCCAGTCGCAGCTTCCAGTCGCAGCCTCCAGTCGCAGCCTCCAGTCGCAGCCTCCAGCCGCAGCTTCCAGCCGCAGCCTCCAGTCGCAGCCACGAATGGCAGCCGTGAATCGCAACTGCGAATTGCAAACGTGAATCGGAACCGCAAATCGCAACTGCAAATTGCAACCGCGAATTGCAAAAGCGAATCACAACGGCGAATCACCACCTGAAATCGCCACTGCGAATTTCTACAGCGAATCGCAACCGCGATTTTAAATAAAATATATTTTTTATTTGATAAAGCATATGCACTTTTAGATCCAATTTGGTACAAAAATCAAGTTGATATCATATTCCATTCAGGAGATATGGAATGCTAAAAATTTCCTACTTGCATTTTAAAGTTTTTGTAGAGTATTATGATCCCTTTTCGGTCTTTCCCTCAAATATTTTGAATGGGAGAATCTGGCAACAATGAACAGGAATTGAAATAACAACTTTGCATTCATTAAAAATTTCCAAATTTTGAAATTCAAGGTGATACCTTTACATAAACTGAGCGTAAGAGAGAGCATAAGAGACAAGCTATGCCATGCCAACCTCCATACCAAATAGCATCCCTGCCTATATGATATCCCACCCTGTGTGCCATATATAATCCGAACCTCCATCCCACCTTGTGCCATAAGCCATCCTATGTCCATATGCTTATTCTGTTTTAGACATGTCCGCCATCACACCCACTATTCCATCCCACCCTGTCCCATATGCCAATTCATCCTATGTCCTATCAGAGACCTGCTATTTAGGTCCCTGGTCCTATGATACCCCTGCTTATATCTTAATATTTGTACGCAATCCCATACAGGTCCGATATATTCCACCCCACCCTATTTCCCATTTGATAGTTTAGCCCATGTCGCATACACCATCAATGAAGCCACAATACATCACTCGTGTTATCGCACCCAATGCCCCATACGTCACTAAAACCTATGTACCATATACATCCGACCCGGTATGTCCCACCTTACAATATACAATATTGTATTACAATATATGTATTTACGATACAATATTATGCCTCATATACCCTCCCATCCATGTCCCATATGCCATTCCACCCATGACTCATCTTACAACCCACCCTCTGTATTATACATGTACGCGATATCGACCATCTCACACATGTCATCCCACGTTGTTCCCTATGTTCCACGTGCCATCCCACCATATGTCATAAATGTCATCCCATTCTATTTCCCATATGCTATCTTATCATATGTCCCATCCCAAACTATGTCCCATATGACATACCACTGTATGTCGCATACGTGTATGCCAAACCCACTATCCTATGCATATCACCTAATTCCATGTCGATCCACCCAATATCACATATAATATTTTAAACTAGGCCTATTTTTTATACGCAATATCACCCTTATGCAATACCTTACATTCATTTGTTTAAAACACTATGTCACCCCTATGTCACACATTCCATCGCACCCTATGCCCCACATGCCATTCCAACTATGTACCATCCAGCTCTTTATCTCATCTTATGCCCATATACTATCCAGTGTTATACTTCCACACAACCCATCCTTTGCTTGTACGCCATCGCTCCCTCTCTCTCTATATATACTACACATGCCACCCTATCCCATATCCAATTTCCAATATGGTATTTAATTCTTTCTTATACGCAATCCCACCTTTATACAGTTTGTTCCATCCCACCCTTTTGTCTCACATACCATCCTACTCTATGTCCCGCACACAATCCCCACCATACGCCCCTAATCCACTTTATGTGTCATATGACAACACACTCTTATGTCCCATATGTCATTTCACCATATGTCCCATCCCAACACATGTCCCATATGACAACCTGCGCTATGTCGCATTAGTGTACGCCAAACTCATTATCATATACATATCACTTTCTTCCAAATGACATTCCACAATGTGACATTTCACCCTAGTTCCATATGACATTCCACACTATATGTTTCATATAATATCCCACCCTATGTCATATAATCAATTCCACCCTCGATCCAATATTTTCCATCGCAGCATACGACCCACATGCTCTATGTGACATTTTAACTTATGTACCGTATGCCATCCATGTCGTACGCGCACTATCCCCTTTATGCCACCCCACGTCTCTTATGCCAACCCACCTTATGTTCCACATGATATCCCACCCTTTCTCTTTTAATCAATCCCATCCTCTATCCAATATTTTCTATCTAAAATGTATGCTCAACATACATGTCCAATATGCCAGTATGCTTCACATGGCATTTCAACCTATGTACTATATATATGCCATCCATCTCACCTTATGCCTCATATGCTATTCCATGCTATGCGCCATAAGTCATAACACCCATGTCCCATACGCCACACCAAATTATGTCCCATATGACAGCAAACTTTATGTCTTATACACGTTCGCCATTACACCCACTATACCATCTCACCCTGTCCCACCTTATACTCGACCATTTTTCGTATAGCAATCCAACCCTCTATCCATTATCATGCATCCCCAACTTACTATTTTCTATTTCCCATCTCAGCCCATCTCACATTCATCATCGACAGCCACCATACGTGACACATGTCGTCGCTCCCTATGCGCGTATACGTGATTCAAATCTATGTAACACCCAACCCAACTTATGCCCCATATGCCATACAATACTCTGCCTCGCATTCCATCTCATCAATTTCCCATATGCCATACAATACTGTGCATCACATTCCGTCTCATCCATTTCTTATATGCCATATAATACTGTGTATCACATTCTATCTGATCCATTTCCCATATGCCATACAATACTGTGGCTCACATTCCATCTCATCCATTTCCCATATGCCATATAATACTGTGCCTCACATTCCATCGCATCCATTTCCCATATGCTATGCAATACTTGCCTCGCATTCCATCCCATCCATTTCCCATATGCCATACAATACTGTGCCTCGCATTTCATCTCATCCATTTCCTATATGCCATACAATACTGTGCCTCGCGTTCCATCTCATCCATTTCCCATATGCCATACAATACTGTGCCTCGCATTCCATATCATCCATTTCCCATATGCCATACAATACTGTGCCTCGCATTCCATCCCATCCATTTTCCATACAATGCTAAGCCTCAGAACCCACTCTGTTTTCTACATGTTCGCCATCATATCCACCATCTCACACATGCCATCCCACTTGGTCCCATATACCATCTCACGCGATGTCCCATATGGTATTCCATTATACGCAATCCCACTCTTTACCTTTCATCCCAATCAATTCCCATATGACGTCCCACCCTATGCCCCACATGCCATTCCATCTTATGAACCATAAAGGCCACCCAACTCTCCCTCCCATCATGTGTCCAATGTGATGTATCATGTGTGTCATCACATCAAATGTACCATATGCTATTCTACACTATGTCCCACACTTTATCTCACCCAATTTGTTATACAAAAACCCACCCTTTGTTCAATACCACACCCTCCCCCGAAGTGTATCCATATGCCATCCCATCTATGACGCACATGCCATCCCATCTATGACCTACGTGTCATCTCAGCTACGCCCCATGTGCCTTTCCGCCTATTACCCACATGCCATCTTGGCTACGTCCCATAAGCCATTCCTCCTTTGACCCACATACCACCCACATATGACCGAATGCCATCTTACCTATGACCCATATGCCACCCCACCTATGACCAACATGCCATCCCACATATGATTCACATGCCACTCCACCTATGATACACATGCCATCCCACCTATGATCCACATGCCACCCCACCTGTGACCCACATGCCATTCCACCTATGATCCACATGCCATCCCACCTATGATACACATGCCATTCCACCTATGATCCGCATGCCACCCCACCTGTGATCCACATGCCATTCCACCATCTATGACCTGATGACCGACATGTCATCGCATTCTACATTCCATATTAAAGAACCTATGAAGATTTTCAACAGCCAAAATACTAATGATAAAAACTATAAATAATAGCATGTTGGATCTTAGCATGTGTTATAGAACAAATACTCGATTGAGATGTGTATATGAACAGATAGAGATGTTGTATTCACCACAAATATCCTTAAATGCTGAACAGAATGTTTTTGATTATGTCAAAAGCCACGTAGTTTCCGATACATGGCTAATTAAAATATATGCAAATATAAAATATAATTAAAATATATGCAAAAGTTTTGATGTATATAAGACAGCTGAATATCTTTAAAATTATGCTTTCTCTCCAAAATGTCAGTCACTGAAAATCAAGACTTTTTTCTCCTGCTAAATTTTAATAAAGGTATGATGGAGATTTAAAACGTTGTTGGAGGATTAAAAAACAATAGGGCAACTTGATACTATGTCTCAAATTCTATAGATTTGCATGATTTATTATAAGGTTTGGTTTGGTTTGTTGATGTCTAACGGCACCGCGACAGTTAGAGTCAAATGTGCCAAGATGGTGTAAATAAATAATGGTGTAAGAGTAAAGATAGTGAGGAGATCTGAATCTGAATCTGAATCGGTTAAGTCGGCAAAAATCCTTCAAGAGGACATGAACGCCAACCGAGCGTAAAAAGTATGAGTAAAAAAATATAAAAAAACTAGTTAGCAATACAAGTGTTAGTAAGTTTAGCTTTGAAACAGTTGAGACTTAGTGCATGTACAATGTCTGACGGTAAAGCATTCCAATCCTTTAGTGTGTGAGGGAAGAAAGAGTGTTTATATACATTCTTTTTAGCATAGGGAACCTGGAAATTAAGGTCATGATTATTTCTTGTATTAGTTCTGACGGTGGGGATAAGTTCATCTTTATTGATGGCGACAAGATTGTTATTGATTTTATATAGCATATGTAGCCGGGTGTTGTATCTTCTTGTTTTGAGCAGGGGCCAATCTAATTTATAAAGCATGTTTTTTACACTAGATTTATAAGAGTAGTCTGCCATACAGAACCTGGCTGTTCTCCTTTGAATAGATTCAAGTTTATCCACATCGCACTGGTGATGGGGGTCCCAGACTGCAGATGCGTACTCAAGTACTGGCCTGACTAGAGCTTTATAAGCAGTGGATTTAACGTCGGTGGGACAGTTTGAGAGGTTACGTTTTAATAGGCCAAGTATAGAGTTAGCTTTCTTGGTAATGTTATGAATATGTTTATCCCATCTAAGTTTATTATCAATTTCAACACCTAGGTATGGGTGGGAGTTGACATGTTTTAGTGGCTGGTTGCATAAGGTATAAGCAGGTGATTTAAAGCATTTTTAGAGGAAATTGACAAGATGTAGCATTTAGAGGGGTTGAAATTCATTTGCCTATTTGTTTTGCCATTGTTCAAGTTTGCTAAGATCATCTTGGAGGATTTGTTGGTCAGAGGGGTTATCAATTGTTCTGTACACAAGGCAGTCATCAGCAAACAGTCTGACTGTGCTGTTTATATTATCAGGGATGTCATTTACATATAAGAGGAAAAGTAATGGACCCAAGACAGTACCTTGTGGTACACCGGATAAAACCTGTTTAGAATCAGAGATTTTACCATCGCAAACAACACGTTGGATGCGGTTGTTGAGGAATGATGCAAACCAGGCCAGAAGATTTCCATCAATGCCATAGGCGGAAAGTTTGGATAACAGGCGCTGGTGGGGGACTTTATCAAAGGCTTTTGAGAAGTCAAGAATAGCCATAGAGACGTTACTGTTTTGGTCAATTTGTTTAGAGATATCATTTATTGTTAAGAGGAGTTGTGTTTCAGTCAATCTTTTTGCACGGAAGCCATGTTGTAAATCAGTTAAGATATTATGCTCATCAAGGAATTTCATCACATGTGAGTGGATTATATGCTCAAGGATTTTACTACAAACGCAGGTGAGGTAAATAGGTCTATAATTAGCTGGGTTTTGTTTATCACCTTTTTTAAAAACGCTACATATGTTTGCTTCTTTCCACTTGTTAGGGATAGTACCATGATCGACAGAGGTTTGAAAGAGATCAGTTAGAATTTCATAGAGGTCATCAGCGTGTGCTTTTAGAAACCATGGTGGTATTTGGTCAGGACCTGAGGCTTTGTTGGGGTCTAGGTTACACAGTTGCTTTTTGACACCTTCTGGGGTAATTATAAGTTGGTTTATTTTGCTGTTGGTAAGTGGTTTAGTTACAGGAATTTGGGAGGTGTTTTCTTCTGTGAAAACACTGAAAAACTGGTCATTTAGAATGCTAGCTTTAGTTTTACTGTCACTGCAGAGTTTACCGTTATTAAGTAGATCAGACACACCTACAGAGTTACTTCTTAATCTTTTGATATAGGACCAGAATGCCTTCGGGTTTTCGTTAAGTGAGTTTTTAAGTTTATCACAGATGAAGGTGTTTCTAGCTTCTTTGAGGTTTTTATGGACAGCCTTTCTAAAGCTTTTATAGAGATGGAATGTTTGTAAGGGAGATAAAGGGGAATAGCTGAATATGGGTGAACAAAATTAGGTGAAAAGAAAGGATGGTATAAGGTTAGGTGTAGAAGGGAAGGAGATTATATGTGGTGGAAGAGGTTGTTGTTGCGGAGGAAGTTGATGATGTTTGAGGAATCGATCCGAGATTGAGAAGAGTGAGGAGATAAGAGATCTGGAGTTCTGGTAGAGGGGACAGGTTAAGAATATATGCTTGATGGAGAGATCAATGTTGCAAGTAGGGCAGAGAGTTGCAGGGGAGCCGGATAAGAGAACTTATTATAAAAGGCCTGAAAATTCAAAATGCATCAGTAAAATGGTCGCTTTTTTAACCGAATATGTTATTTTTTTGTTGCTATTTTCATGGTTGATGTTGTTGTTATATGACACTTGTCCATAGATCTTTAATCAATACTTGTATTTTTTTTTGTGGGCAGTTAGAGGCACAGAAACAGTCAGGGAGTAATTCGAAGGGCTCACTTCTTTAAAATTTAAATTCATTTAATTTGATGCATGTGCCCATAATGCACCCTACTTCTCATATACTTTTACTGTGTGTATATAGACCGGACTTTAAAGGATTAGTTCAGTGGTCAAGCAAATTTATTTTACATGAAAGAGGAATTGAGGAGAAACAAAATGGTGAAGAAACTACTTTAATATCTTATTTGGTTAAGGAGATATTCAAGTTGAGGGCTCTCTTTTATCTATGTAGAAATGACTGGTGTTGTAAGTCTACTATAGAAGGTTTGTCCGTGCTCGTTCCTCGTTCATTTGTGCTTGTATCTCTTTGTTGTGAATTTGTAGCACGGCCTGCAGCTGTGGAGCCCAGTCATTAAACTAAAAGTTTCGTTTCATAGAAGATTGAGGTCCTTATCCTCACATTATCAACAATTGTTAATGTGTTTGATAGAAAATTGATTGGAAGTTTTTACTATTTGTTATTTTTCCTCCGAACTTTGTTCAGGTATTAAATTATAATTACTCTTTCAAGATTCTGTTTTACTACTTTCCTTACATATACAATGGTTGTTAAGCCACAAAATCGCATGAAAAAATATGATAGAAAACATAAAGACTTTGAGCAATCTGAGGCTGTGATATCACAGCAAGTCTGATTTCAGTCGTTTCTAAATGATACCAAACTTTAAATTAACAAATTTCTTTAATGGAATAAGATTTTTGAATGCTTTCTTTACCATTTTTCTTCAAAGTCCTCTCTCATATATATATATATATATATAAATTAAAAAAAAACCTAGAACTGTCGGAAGGACAGTATGCTTGACTATTCAAAGCTAGTGTAGAGAATGGGCTTATAAAGGGAAGTATATACAGAAATAGGGTAGCAGGGGCAGATGGTTTCAAATTACTTGAGCTTTGAAAGATGCACTTACATTTTCATTTGCACTACAAGCTTCAAAATATTTCAAGATATTTTAGGATATTCCAAGATATTTTAAGACAACAAATTTAAAGTAACTCAGAAAACATGTAAAACCTAGCAGTCTTTATAACTACAACAAATCTTTTAGTTCTATCAATTGAATAGCAAAGAAAGGAGAGGCCCTGACTTGTCAATGTCAATGAAAGAATGCAATCCAACCCCCTCCCCAGCCTGTACCCTCCCCAAGCTCCTACACATTTTCAGAACTACATCTTGGATTGTAATACAACTTCCAATTTAAGAAAATATGTGTGTCAAGCAAAGTCAAGCAGCATAAAAAATGTACAATAACATTAAAGCAAAATTATGCGAAACAATATTACTTAAGGTATGACAAACTAGATATTGGAAACGATACAAATCCCCTCACTGCTAATAAGGCATATTCCAGACTGTCCCACATTCTATCCCAACCTGTCTCAAATGTCAGCCCACGTCTATATTCCATGCAATCACACGTGAAAACCAGATACTGTATGACATTCCACCACTTGCGAGACCTATATGCCATCACAACTGAAATCCAGATAACATCCCACCACATGTCATTCCGCCCTGTCCCACATGTCGACCCACCCTGTTCCACATGCCAACCCAACCTGTTCCACATGCCAACCCATCCTGTTCCACATGCCATTCCACCCTGTTCTACATGCCAATCCACCATGTCTAACATGCCAACACATCCTGACCAACATCCCACCGCACCCTGCCATAACATACAATTCCACCCTGTCCCACATTACCTCATCCTAATTCCTTCAGCTACTTTATCATCATCTTCTACCCTACATTCTGCTTATTGTTTATATTTCCCAAACTCCCAATTTAACATTCTTTAGAAGCAAGGACACTTTTATTTGCTTCTTTGTTCATGAGAAGACAAACATTTTGATTGCTATTCATGTCAGGAATGTCAATATCATAACAAAACTAGAAATGTGAAGTTAGTAAGCCATAAGCCATATATCTCCAGTCAAACATATTGCAGCAAATGCACACTATACCTCACCAATAAGTGTGAACAATGATCTTCACATATACTGTATGATCATTTGTTTAAGCAAAATCATCACACCCACTTTAATTCAAGAGATACAACATATACAAATATTTTCATTGATATGCAAATAGGCTAATTATTATGCACACACAATCCCACAATTATGCTCAAATGAACAGTACCAATGCCCTCTACCCTGAACCAAATAGCAAGTTATTATCTCAGGTTAAATATTTTGTACCCAAGTCTATTGTTATGCAAATAACCTAATTAGTATGCACACGCAACCCTCAATCATGCTTATTTGAACAGTACCAATACCCTCTACCCTGAACCAAATAGCAAGTTATTATCTCAGGTTAAATAGTTTGTACCCAAGTCTATTGTTATGCAAATAACCTAGTTAGTATGCACACGCAACCCTCAATCATGCTTATTTGAACAGTACCAATACCCTCTACCCTGAACCAAATAGCAATTATTACCTCAGGTTAAACATTTTGTACCCAAGTCTATTGTTATGCAAATAACCTAATTAGTATGCACACGCAACCCTCAATCATGCTTATTTGAACAGTACCAATACCCTCTACCCTGAACCAAATAGCAATTATTACCTCAGGTTAAATATTTTGTACGAAAGTCTATTGTTATGCAAATAAGCTAATTAATATGCACACACAGCCTCAAAGCATGCTTATTTGAACAGTACCCATGTCCTCTACCCATGTGTCACGTTACATGTATGTACACCATTCATAACTTAAGTTATGTTAAACAATTTATACGAAAGTATTGTTATGCAAGAAACCTAATTAATACCCACACTTCACCTCAACATTAAGTGTAGACAATGCTCTTCACATATATAATCATTTGTGCAAACAAAAACCCCACATCCACTTTAATTTAAGCGATATCACAGATACAAATATTTTCATTGTTATGCAAATAAGCTAATTAGTATGCACACAACCCCTAATCATGCTCACTTGAACAGTTCCCCTATGCCAAGTTACATGAATGTACACCATTCATAACATAAGTTATGAAAACTTTAACCATAACCTTTTGTTAACCTAAACTTTAATTTGACAAATACTTTTATTGTTATGCAAATAAGCTAATTAGTATGCACACACAACACCAAATCATGTTCATTTGAACAGTACCTATGTTCTCTATTCCTGTAAGAAGTACCAAGCTATTATCTAAGATCAAATATTGTATGCGAAAGTCTATTGTTATGCAAATAACCTAAT
Organism: Chiridota heheva; assembly: GCA_020152595.1. Classification (NCBI taxonomy): domain Eukaryota; kingdom Metazoa; phylum Echinodermata; class Holothuroidea; order Apodida; family Chiridotidae; genus Chiridota; species Chiridota heheva. The sequence goes on from JAIGNY010001887.1 coordinate 517,479, forward strand.
TAACATGCACATTACATCTTACCATTAAGTGTAGACAATGCTCTTTACAAATATAATCATTTGTGCAAACAAAATCCCCACTCCCACTTTAATTTAGGATATATCATAGATACAAATATTTTCATTGTTATGCAAATAAGCTAATTAGTATGCACACACAACCCCCCAATCATGCTTATTTGAACAGTACCCATGACATCTACCTCTGTGCTAAGTTACATGAATGTCATTCATAACTTAAGTTATGTATGCGCTCATGAATCTTAAACATTTTGTATGAGTCTATTGCTATGCAAATAACCTAATTAATACGCACACTTCACCTCATCATTAAGTGTAGACAATACTCTTTACATGTATGATAATTTGTGCAAACAAAATCCCCACATCCACTTTAATTTAAGAGATATCATAGATACAAATATTTGCATTGTTATGCAAATAAGCTAATTAGTATGCACACACAACCCCTCAATCATGCTCATTTGAACAGTACCCATGTCCTCTACCCTATGCCTAGTTACATGAATGTACACCATTTATAAGTTATGAAACTTTAACAAAACATTTCTAACCAAAACTTTAACCAAAACATGAACAATATTTGCATTGTTATGCAAATAAGCTAATTAGTATGCACACACAACCCTCCAATCATGCTCATTTGATCAGTACTCATGTCGTCTACCCATATGCATAGTCACATGAATGTACACCATTAATAACCTAAGTTATAAAAACTTTAACCAAAACTTTATCGGACGCCGACGCCGACGCAGGGGGTAGTAGAATAGTTATACTATTCTTCGAATAGTCAAGCTAAAAATGACTGGGTGTAATAAGTGAACTGTATAATGTTGGCACTCTCTTCCTCACATTGTCAACAATTGTTAATGTATTTTGAGGAATATTTATTTTTGCTCAAACTTTCTTCAGGTGGTAAATTATAGTACTAGATTCTGTATACTTTTCTAACATCTCCAATGGTTTTTGGAAAAATAACACTTAGGCCTACATATTTTTTAATTTCTTTTATAAAAACCATTGATAAACATAACAAATTATTATTTCTTAGATCATGCTATTATATGTATATAAAAAGATATAAAAAAAAAAATCATTACCTTTCAAAAGAGGTTGATTTTCCCAGCCTGGTTGCCCTGCAGTCTTGTCTCTGAAGAACCATGATCATCCAAAATAAAAATAAATATTCAACATTTCTCGCGTCCTTTGCTATATGAAATTTATTTCCTGCATGTATTGACATTGCCCCTGCCTGACTGCATGCAGATAAGCTGTCTCCGATCGTGCCATGAACAAATCCGGAATAACAAATGATCCAAATTTCGCGCGTCTTTTTGCTTTTTAAACTCCCTTTGCTGCATTCATTGACATTGTCCCGCCTAACAGACAGCAGAACGTCTCTGAAAAAATCGAAAAGGTTAAAATCAGTGTTAAATCGCTTGATGGAGAATATGGGTAATTTAAGGTTAAAATCAGTGTTAAATAGCTTGCTGAAGAATATGGGTAATTTAGGGAAACAGTTAGGGAAAACAAAAGCTCTGCAACCGAGGGGAATCAAAGGCTGTATTAGTACAATCAAAGATATTTGCCAATAAACATTAATTAGGCCTAATACTCAGAATTAACGTAATCAAACACATTTCACTTGTATTTCATTTTTTTAGGCGTATTCCAGGAAAAGCACATGTAAGTTACAATGAATTAACATGGTAACTCATTCTTTCTTATATTATGATATAATAACAAATTATTTAAGCATTAATTACCTTTTCCGAAGAGGTTGATTTTCCCGCCTAATAGACAGCTAGCTTCAGACGTCGTCGAAGTGCATTGATTAAATCCAGAATAACTACTATTCAAAATTTCCCCGCGTCATTCCTGCATTCATTGACATTTGACATCTGCATCGTGACCTCATATAATCTCGTTCAATTATATTAAAGGGGCACTACACCGAAAAGTAAGGACATAATTTTCCAGAGACTCACAAATGTTTTTCGATCCTTTTAGAGAGCCTCAAAACTTCTTTAACACAAATATTTATAGAAAGTAAAGTTTTCTAAGATTCATAAACAATACAATTTTTTCACCTAGGAATGTAAAACAGGTAAATGGATATTTGAAAATTTACTAAAAATACCTCCTGAATATGGGTCTAGTTCACCTTTAAATGTTCTTTCTTTCCCATTTTTTCAAATCTTTTGTCTGACTGTCGGAAAGCCCATTTTAAGGATTAAACCAATCGGTCCGCTGCCCACGTTCATTACATCGGTTTTGCCATATATTATACGGTAGCCTGGAAAGTTGGTAGCAGCAATATATCCCATATACCTCAGTGTAAGTACACACACGTTTACAAAATTAGTTGCCGTGTATGCACCTTACAACTTTCCGTGATTAATGCTAAATTAATTTGCTGATAGCATATAATCTCAGAAATTCCCCTTAATCAGTTAATTATTGACCCAATAGTAGGAAAATGGCGATTTTTGCCATCCCATGTATGGGGGAATGTGGTCCCATTGGAAATGTGCCTTTTTTCTAAAAATTAAAGTGCCCTTCCAGGCCCCTTTATTGTCTACAAACAGAGACGGACTTTTGCACATAACTTTGGATACACCTCTCCCCCACCCCTCCCCCCCTTCCCCCTCACACACACTTTTCAAAAGCTTCCTACAATTCTGACATTTAGCAATACCTTGAGCTTTAATTGGAAGAAAATATGCAGTAAAACGTTCCATCAAGATGGATTAACAATTGACCATTTTACAGCATTTAGCATAGTATAGCAAGGTTTAATGTCCCACGGCCTTTGATAACCAGTTGTAAACTCACTGGTTGCAGACCCACCATTTAAAATTTTAATGCCTTACTTTGATTAATTATGCATATATTTTTCCCAACAGTCCGACAGTGTTCACCAACAGCTTTTTCTTCAAAAGCTATTATGTTAGATACCCCCAGGATTTATGACCCTAGAATGGGGCAAATACAGTTGGTAGGGACATGGACGCCATCCAATAAGTGCCACGGACGAAACTCAAGAAGGGGTATTTTTATTACGTCCTGTGAGTCATCTGCACTATAGCAAGTTGAGATCAAATAAAATGAAAATACTATGCACATTGGCTATATTGGCTATACGCATTGGTTATATACGCATTGGCTATACGCATTGGCCTAATGGCTATACACATTGGCTATTCGGCTATACACATTGGCATATGCAGGTGTGAATGGATCAGGCTGTCAGGCATTCAACAGGTCAATCCCTTGGGGAAAACTGAAGAGCGATGACTTTTCGACTGTGACGAAATATTCATCTGAGAAACACGATGTGGATTATCAAAACCAGGACCTTAATTCATGTGGGCAGGTGACCCCAACACACACACACGCACACAATTTCCGACATAATTCAAATTCTAAGTACAAAACATAACTTAATATCTTGAAACACACCGCCTACAGGAAGATTTTGGAACGACACTTGGTACAAAATTAAAGATTTTTGCGGATCCCAAGTTGTAGGTTTTGCCAGATCCAAACTTCAATATAGTTGACCCTAAATTGTAACTTTTGGTCGAAGAATTGAAGATTTGTAGTCCAGAAGTGAAGATTTTTAACTTAAATTTGAGATTTTTGATCACATTCCAAGATCTGTTCTTTTAGTCAACGGGGGACTTGCCACTTAGCCCTTGGAGACCAACCAACGTTATTCCTTTCCAAAATGGCGGCATGTGTAACGATATGTAATCATAACTCCCATTAGGATCTCAGTCATTTAAATGTGGGACCACGTTTACGACATGTACAAAGGCCGGTCAGCTGGCTAGTGCGTCACCTCCTCTTCATACTATGATATGGATAAAAACAGGAATGGAGTTGTGGCAAAAGCTTGAAGGGGCATATCTTGAAATGCAAAATTGATCGATTTTTGATCGCAAATTGGAGAATTTTGGTCCAAAATTGAGGGTTGTTTAATTCAAAACTGAGGATTTTTGATATAAAATTAACAATAATTCAGTCGACACGAATAAAAAATGGCAACATCTAAAATCTATGTTTCATTTGATATTTCACTGAATTATATTTATGTTTTTAATAAAAAAAATATATATAAAAAAAACATGAATTTACGGAAAATGGAAACGGAATTGACTATGCCCCAATAGCCCCCTCCCCCTTAGCCCCCTTATATAGATACGCTACTGCCGTTTATAAACAGGCATGAGCCTGGAAATTTTCCCTGAAAAAGGAGACAATTTGGGCAAAAGTGTGGGGTTCATGGGTAAAGCTCTGGTCTGAAGATTTCTTGTTTTTAATACCCCAAACTGGCCTAAAATCAACACAACGTTTCACAATGTATACTTGATGAGAAGAAGACAATTTTAAATTCTCATGTTAAAATCTACTCGTATATTAGGGTTACCACTTCCAAGTAGGCAGAACAGCAGAGTAGAAATAAATTTCCTATACAAATTGAGAAAAATCGGGTGAAATTGTGGAGTCCATGTGCGAAGCCTTGGTATGTAGGGGTGGCGGAAGATATGTGAATCTGATGAGGGGAAGGGGGTACACAGGATATTAGGGGCACTTTTCGATTGACGTATTTCGAAAGCATGTACGACATCATGTTAGCTTTAGGGGCAATCACCCCACACCCCACCCCTTCCCCCTCGAAAATTTCCAACTTTTATCGGCGGGTCTGAAAATTTCTGGTGACCGTTATATTTTTGCTGCCACAAAACTTTTAGATCAAGATATTTAGAACCAAAATTTGGGAGAATACATTTATCAGTTTATCATGAATCCGAAACTTCAATGAGACAGTCCCAAACAATGTGATAAGCAAATAAGGGGTCCTTAGAATGGTTCAGGAGTTTTTCATCATTTTCTTGCTGAAAATAAATCAAACTTGATATATTGGTCATGTCATTCATACTCGGTCTTTAGCTGATCAGTGACAAGGGTCCAACGGTATAGTTTTTTTTCCTCGACAACATATTAATGATACTACAAATGGTACAAAAAAAAAAAAACAAAAACAAAGGAAGGTAAACAATGAGGTGTAAAATACAATATAAATCAATACAAGTTAATTATCGGTATTGTGTTGGTATATGGTTGTAGGTCCACTTTTCAGCATCCAAGTAAATCTAAATATCAAGGAATATTTGTTTGGAGCGTTCGTTTGTTTTATGAGGGCTTAACATCACCACCACAACGAGGGTCAAATTGTGCCTGAGAGGTTAGATCATTCTAGTAGCAGGAAGGAAAGGAAACAGGGGGAGAATGAGAGAAATACAAGAACTAAAAGTTAGAAAGCTGGGATGGAGAGAGGAGGTGGATGGGTAAAAAAAAGTAGAGAAAGAGAGAAAGAGAAAGGGGGTGGAAGAGGAGGATTAAATATGGTTGTAGAGGGAAGCAAGATGAAGGAAGGAGATGATTTTATTCGGAGGGTTTTTCTGGAAGAATTCAGCAATGGAGTTGTGGGAAGTGAGGGAAGCTCTGGGAAGGTTGTACAGGGGGAAAGCAAGGATAACGTGATGGACTGTGAGGGTGCAATGGCAATTGTTGCAGAGGGGTTGGGGGAGCCAATAAGGAGGTGGGAGTGAGTGAGGTGGGTGTGACATATTCTAAGACGGGTAATATGAACGTTGTCGACACGAGAGAGGTTGTTGATGGTGGGTTTGATTGGAATGGTGGGCTGGATGACGTGGAATTTGTTATCAAGTTGGGAGTCTCATGAGGTTTGCCAGCGGTGACGAACAAGGGAAGCGATCAGCGGTTTGACGTCAGAAAGGGTTTTGGGAAATGGTGTAGGGGGAAGTTGAGTGTAAGCTTAGTGGCTGCATCAGCCCTTAAATTGCCAGGGATGCCAACATGGTTGGGTATCCAGAAGAAAGAATATTTTTCCTGCAGAGGGTGCGCGAAAGGAGTTTCCGGAGGAGGTTGAGGGATGTGAAGTTATCCCATTTAAGATTGAGTAAGGAAGTAAAAACAGCCTTGGAGTCGGAGAAGATGGCACAGTGGCTGAGCGGAGAATACTCAATAAAGTTAAGGGTGAAGAGGATGGCCTTTGCCTCGGCTGAAAAGATGGATGAGTAGTCGAGAAGTCTGCTACTGAGGGTGATGTCTTGAATGACGGCAACAGCAGCTGTCTTGTTGCCTTCCTTGGGGCCATCGGTATAACTATAGGTGTAGCTTGAGAGTTGTCTTTGATCTGGTTGTGGAGATTGATGGAGAGGTTAGGGTGGGTTTGGGTTTTGTGATGACTTGAAAGGTCCAGGTGGATTGAACGTAAGGGGTGGGCCAAGGAGAAAAAGTGGGCCAGGAGATGGTGCCAAGAGTGGCGGGGTTGATGCCGAGATGGAGGAGGTCTAATTTATTGCGTAAGCTAAAGGGAGGGGATAGGGTTTTAGTCCTATCAAAGAGGGTGGAGAAATTGGGGTACCTAATAAGGTTGTAACTAGGGTTCTGGGTGTTGGTGAGGACTCTAAAAGTATAGGAGAGGCCAAGCTTTCTACATCTAAGTAGAAAGGGGGGTTCGTTGGCTTCAACATGAAGGCTGGTGATTGGGGAGGTCCAGTAGGCACCCAGACAAATCCTAGACAATATTGCCGTAGTCAAGCTTGGTACGAATGGTGAGCCTGAAGATTTTGAGGAGAGCATGGCGGCTCGCACCCCAAGTGGTGTTGGAGAAGAGGCGGAAGAATTTTAGGGAGCTGTTGCATTTCTGTTGCAGGTTGGTAATGTGTTTCTTGTAGGAGAGCTTGGGGTCTAGAGTTAAACCCAGGAACTTCGTGTGTTCAACTTTAAGGATGCGATTGCCATTAAGCACGAGCTTCGGGTTGAATGGAGGTTGTTGAAATGACAGAAGTGCATGCAGACTGTCTTGTCTTTGGAGAATTTAAAATCGTTATTGTTGCAATAGACTTGCAGCTGGTTGAGGCGGAGTTGGAGTCTATTTTCGACAAGAGGAAAGCTAGGGGAGGAGTAGAAGATGGTTAAGTCGTCCACGTAGAGGTAGGAAGAAAAGGAAATAGGAGTCTGAGAAAAGTATGGGGGATAATAGCTAGGAAGCTGGGATCGAAAGAGGAAGTAAAGGGGTGTAAAAAAAAGAGGTAATAGTAGGTAGAGGGGGTGAGGGAGGAGGACTAAACATGGTTGTAGAGGGAGTCATAATGAAGGAAGAGATCCTTTTATCCAGAGGGTTTTACTGGAAGAAGTCGGCTATGGAGTTATGAGGGGTGGGGGAAGCCCTGTGGAGGTTGCACAGCGAGCAGGCAAGGAGGACATGATGGACTGTGAGGGGGCAATGGCAATTGCTGGAGAGGGGTGGTGGGGTGCCAGTAAGGCGGTGGGAGTGAGTGAGGTGTGAGTGACATATTCTAAAGCAGATAATGTGGATGTTGTCAATACGTGAGAGATTGTGGATGGTGGGTTTGGTCGGAATTGTGGGCTGGATGTCTGTTAGAGAGTTGGAAAGTTGGAGACTATTTGCGATGAAAGGAAAGCTAGTAAAAGATGGTGAAGTTGTCCATGTAGAGGGCACATTTGATGTTGGGGCCAAGGTTGTCCTTGTAGATGTTGTTAATGCTCAGGTTGAAGAGAGTAGGAAAGAGGATGCTGCCTTGCGGAAAGCCCTTTTCTTGGGGGAAGCTTTTTTCTTGGGGGAAGCCCTTTTCTTGTTGGTAGAGGTTGGAACTGCCTCGGTGAGAGGAAGTTTTGAATAAAGATGGGGAGGTGGCCTCTGAGGCCGATGGTGTAAAACTTGCGGGTAATGCTGTATTTACAAGTAGTGTCGTAAGCTTTTTTGAGGTCAAAAAAAAAAGATGGCAATGAGGTGTTCCTTTTTTTGCAAAGGGTTTCGGGATAGCGGTGTCGAGCGTGTCCCCATTCCGACGTCTATGCACTCACTTGTTGCATCCCTAGGTATGGATGTGTGTGTCATGCAAAGGAAGGTTTCTATGGGAATATCAATGTTTGTTGAGGTTTAACGGCTTTATGACAGTCAGAGTCAAATATGCCATGAGGGTGTTAGAAAATCATGGTTCTAGAATAAAGCGAAAGTAAAAAAAATGAGATTTAAGGAGAGGAATAGCAAGGGTTGAGAGGAGGAGGCAAGGAAGGGTAAAGAGAGGAAAATAAGAGAAAGAGGGGAGGAAGAGAGATAATATCAATCAACTAATTAATAAATTAAACACATATAAAATTTCATATTACATTTGCAAGATGATTTAATCATGACATTGCTCTCTGTCGTTTTACTACAGCGTTTGAAAAGTATTAAGAAAAAATGTGCCGGTAATAGGAAATAGTACAAAAAAGATATAAATGCAAGACTGATTTCAAAGACATGAAGCAGATAATTAATACCGTATTCGACGTAATAAACGCCCATACTCTAAGCGCCTACCCAACATTTTTTGACTGACTACATATCCCAACATCAATAAATAATGAATGCTGTTTATATGTATTTAAGCTTCATATGTTTTTCTGTATGCTATCCCGAACCCCTGTTAATACGGGGAGATGAAATGCATGGTAATTACTTAGATTAGGGCCATTTTTCCTTTTGTATCACTAAATTCGCACTGTTTGTACTGTACCCTGGGCATGGGCGTTTTTTAGGGGAAACTTTGCGCCTAAAAAGTGGTACAATGATATTTTCGTAAGTGCCCCGGGTGCTTATTACGTTAAATACAGTATACTAATTTATGACTTAGTAAGTACAATAGCACAGCATAGCATTGCATAGTAAGGTTTAACATCCCGAAAGCATCCAGTGCTGGACATTATATCAAGACGGCCACGCCCTTTGATAACCAGTTGTGAACTCACTGGTTGGAAACCCACCGGGATACGAACCCGGGATGTGCAGGTGAGAAGACAAAGCACTAACCACTACACCACGGAGGTCTGTATAGCACGTTTTGACACAGGAAAAGATATTTTCTTAAGGAAACTTTTCAAGGAAAGGAAAAACAGCAGATAAGTCAGGCAATGAATAAACGAAAGACATAACTTTCAGAAAACTGCTGAATGTGAAAACTATTGTAAAACAGTAATCCATATTCCATGATGACCAATCAGGCCAGTGCTTGTAAGCAGATCAGAAGACACGACTCCTCTTGAATAGGATGCCAGTCCGTCACAGGTTAACTTCTCATTGGTGATTTTACTGATTTACAGCCGAGTGAATTGGAGAAAATAAGAGTAAATTTCTTGCTCAAGGACACACTTAAGATGGGAGTCAAATCTCCAAACCTACCAAAACATGCCAGAGTTATATTTCTATATCAAGTTCAAAACTAGAAAAATGTTTCTATTTGTACTGCAAAGAAGGTATAAAAATACTGGGGAAATACATGGCTTATTACAAACTCAGACTTTTGTTTTAAAGTGGGTTTGTGAAAATGCAACAAATGAAGTGCCAACAAGGTTAAAAATGACAAAACTATCAGATAAATTTTTTCACAGAAATATCCAAATGGGTAGTACATGCATTCTAAACATGCAAGGTAGAATAAATCTGACCCCAACCAGCATTAAGTACCCTATGGTATGAATATTCATGATGCACCAGTACCTTCCGGTCTCTGATAACTCATATACGTCATCTAAGAAGAATTAAACCAAAGTAAAATTACAAATCAATGTAAAAAAAATTAATGTTTAAAATTGACAAAATAGCATTTTAAAGAATACAGAAGTTACATTATGAAATAATGATAAATAGTGTGTAACATTAATGTACCCATCAAAATTGCAAAGTCAATGAAAAACTCTTTGAAATATTTTAATGCAGAATCAAAGACAGATCTGCATCAGAAACTGAGTTACTGCAATGTCATCACATATTTGCATATTTTATTTTAAAGATTTAAATGATGAGGCGGAGGTTTCATATGCATATTTAATGCACAAAAAAAATTTGGTTCGAGTAAAATGACCCGGCTATAGGAGGGTCATTCACGAGAGCAAAAACCTTTAAACCGTGCATTAAATACGCATATATGAACACGATGCCAAAAGATTAATCTTTCTATAAAATTTCCATGTTAGATTGTTTAACATGCATTTAAAAAAAAAGGGATTTTTTTCAATTTGCTAAGAAATTCACCTGTTGTAAAAATGGACTAAACCAAATACTGAAGGTCATAGCATAGCATAGCATAGCAAAATTTAATGTCCCGAAAGCATCCAGTGCTGGACATTATATCGAGCAGCCACGGCCTTTTATAAACAGTTGTCAACTCACTGGTTGCAGACCCACCGGGATGCATTATATGCATTTAATACACGGGTCATGACAATGCAAATAAACCATAACACAACAATCTGAGGACTAGCTCAGCAGTGTTTTTTTTTTATAATTTGTCTCATTCATTCACAGAATATGATCTTTAAACAGTCATTCCTTCAATGTATCTCTTTCACATAAAGAAACACTTGGCTGCAAAACTAATCCCTTAAGTCACTAACAATAAGTTTCCCAATTCAGCCGTACTATTTTGCAAACTACATGATATCAAATCAAAGAAAACCACAAAAAGGCTAAAGAAATCAACATTTTAAAGTTTGTATTGTTCTTTTAGAAGAATTCAAACGATTTTGTAAAGAAGTACTGAAGCAATGCAAGAAGAAAAATACTTTGACAAAATTACAACTACCATTCTCGTTCAAAGAAATCATGGCGTGAAAGTTTTCATTTCTTTGCTATAAGGAACAATGGCAGTAAAGATATAACTGCAAAATAAAGATGCTAAGACACAACATGAACAAGAAACGTGACATTAATTAGAAATGATCACCTCTTTGGTAGAAATAAAGTACAACTACATATAATGAATTGGTACTACTTGTATAAAGTGAAAGATAATTGTATAAATTAAAAGAATTTTAAAATGCATAACAAATTTATTACAAATGTACAAGATTATTAATGATTTCAGAGAAAATGCACAACAATTATTTCAATATAAAACATGAATGCTGGGTTCAACAATAAAACATTTACAGACAAGTTGATTTTCATATGCCGCCCCCCCAAACATTACAGGCACTAGAGTAATCATCGAAATACCGTATTCAAAGTATTAAGTGCCGCCTCTAATAAGCACCCACCCAACATTTTTTGACTGATAACATCAATTATTTGATTAATTTGAAGATTTAAAATAAGTTTTGTTACATTATTTGCTCATTTTGCATCTGAAGCTTACGATGTTTTTGTGATGGTTATTGTGGAGCTATATAGGACCAGTTTAATCTACACGCGGCCCGGGGCATGGGTGCTTATCAATCTACACATGGCCCGGGGCATGAGCGCTTATCAATCTACATGCGGCCTGGGGCATGGGCGCTTATCATAAAGAAGCTTTAGGCCTAAAAGATGGTGCAATTCTATTTTTGTTAGTGCTTCAGGTGCTTATTACATGGAATACGGTAAGTTGATAACACACTGATTCTATGCATGTTTCTTATACATAAAACTTGTCTAAACAAATGTCAGTATGGGTTCCATTCTATTCTCTTATACATTTGACAATATCATAAACATCACTGCTTTAGAAATATTCCTGTGAATGATCATTTATAGACGACTATCAAATTGGTGAAAAACCATCTTTATATCATAGTCTGCTTAGTTCTTATATTTCAAAGATTCCACATAAATCTTAATTTTTCCATCATTAGGTACATCTCTTCTCCCCAAAGTTGGGGAACTGATATTTGAATATCTCCCATTAGAATTTAAAATTATCCCAGAAATCCCCTCTTGAAAATACAGATTTTCCCCCTGGGAAATACATATTACAACTACCCACCTCCCCAAGAATTTGATTGTTTGTACATGCCATCGAAGCACGCGTAAGTCACATCGACTTGTTTTCAGTGTGGACCCAACGAATTTGCCAGGATGGAATGTGGATGACACTGGGTTAAGACCCTGCTCTTTTTGAGAAGTGTTCAGAGAGTCAGGGAGGGGGTGAAACTCTACCATCGGGACCGACGGCCTTATGTCCCCTCAGAAGGATGGTGTGCGCCACCCAACCATTGGCCGCTTTTTCCGGAAGGAGGAGAAGGTGTAATGCAGAGGACGAACCTCTGCGCTCGATGTCAGCGTATATCATTCTGCACATCTGTGGAAAAATCCCTGCTTAAATTGCCGTTGGACTCGAACCTGGTGTCGGTCCTACGCTCAGCCGACTGAGCTACCTGCTTCCCTATAATTCCCACCTTAAACCACCCTCCTCCCTCCTGCCAAAATTCCTACTCAAAAACAAAACAGGCAGTTAAAACATAATATAGTTTATAATACTTTTATTCAAAATAGCCTCTCAATTTGAAAAAATAATATCAAAATGGAAGTAGGAACCAAATTTGGCAATTAATGTCGCAAAGTTACAAAGCTTGTGTTTTTAAACAGAAATGGAAGAAAAGGTTTTTTAATATGGCAAGATATTAAACAATTTGGTGTAAATCATATTTCAAATTGCGATAATGCTGAACAGCAGAGTTACATACTATGATATACAAAAATATGAAATCATAGCAAAGTACAAATTCATTCAAATAATGGAATAATGTTAAAAAGGGAGTCCAATCTTTGATATTAGCAGAATACAAAACATTCAAAAAGTATAAAGTGTAAAAGAAAAGATGATATTCATAAATTGACAATTTGTCAATAATAGAAATCGCTTTGGCAATGAAAGTATGTCAATAGTAGAAAACATTTTTGTATTAAAGTAAAAACATTTGTAACTACAAAATAGTAGGACTTTATCAAGGCAGCTTGGATTCCTTTTAATTTAAATAATCATATTATTTCTCTAAACAATGGTATTCTAATTTTCTTAGCAACAATGGAAATAAATAATTAATTTTTCCCTTCTATTTCTTACAAAGATACTTAAATGTAAAACATTATATGGGCCAAAATGTGCCAACATAACATAAAAGGATGATGGGTTAAGAAGGGCTACCCATGAACAGCCCAAACTATACCACCACCATAAAAATAGAAAACAAAAAGTACTTAACTTCGATTTACAAAGATTCACAGATCATCAAAAGTAAAAATATATTACGATATAAAATGCCTTTAATATTGACCAATTTCTAGGCTGCACACATTTCGTATTTAATTTTGCATTTATCTAACAAATGTATTAGACATAAGGAATAATGAAATTTAAGGAAATTATTTTTTTTGCAAATTAAAGAAACAAGATTATTATGTTCTGCTTCATCACTTCACGATGAGCACTTAGATTATTACATATACATATTTAAGGGGCACCAGAATGTTTCCAAATTATGGGGGGAGGGAGACAAACTGACTGCCATACATCTTGTATTATTTTGGCTAAAAATTGGTGGTGGGAGGAGGGGGGTCAATTGGTGGTGGGAGGAGGAGGGGGGGGGGGGTCAAGTACTGTACCAACAAATTCAAATAATGATTAGTGTTGTCACATGCAAGAAAAGTAATCTGAATAATCAATCAAAGACTATTAGTGATATCACACCCAAGAAAAGTGTATCTGAATATTCATATAGAGCATTGAATATTCAATTAATGATTAGTGTTGTCACATGCAGTAAAAGTATTTTGAATATTCATATCAAAGACTATTAGTGTTATCACATGCAAGAAAAGTATATTTGAATATTCATATACAGTATTATATATTCAAATAAAAGATGATTAGTGTTGTCACATGCAAGGAAAGTACTTTGAATATTCATTTTAAAGACTATTAGTGTTATCACATGCAATAAAATTATATTCGAATATTCATACAGTATTGAATATTCATACGGAAGATTATTAGTGTTGTCACATGCAAGAAAAGTAATTAGAATATTCATATCAAAGATTATAATTTTGATATATTATTGAAATCTAGATACCTATACACCTGTAATGTGATCCAAGCGCTAAATGTTAATATGAATAACTTGCACATGGAAACAACCTTGATTCATTCTAAGATACTACATGCCATCTAGTCCTGCTTTACTCTAATGTACACTAATTCAGGCAGATATATTGGGTATTTTACATCCCCTTCTGAACAGCTAAGAATATACAGAGATGTCCTCTGCTGTTTGATAAACCAGTTGTGAAGCACTAGTGAATGAAGACCCACCCTGAATTGAACAGGCTTGTCAATCTGATGCTATGCCCACCAGACCCCAGAGGTATCTAAATCAGTTATGAAGCAATGACAATTGAAGACCCACCAGTTATTCAACCCGGGACCTCTAGCTCGATCGCCAACCTGATGCTATGCCCACCAGACCCCAGAGGTATCTAAATCAATTATGAAGCACTGGCAATTGAAGACCCACCAGTTATTTAACCCGGGGTTATTTAACCCAGGACCTCTAGCTCGATCGCCAAGCTGATGCTATTCCCACCAGACCCCAGAGGTATCTAAATCAGTTATAAAGCACTGGCAATTGAAGACCCACCGGTTATTTAACCCTGGACCTCTAGCCAAGAGGCTATGACCCCTAGACCACAGAGTTCTCTATATATAGTGCCACAATTTCTACTATAAAAGATTATGAAGATGTCCACAGCTATTTGATAAACCAGTTGTAAAGCACATGAATGATGACCCACCAGGAATTAAATATGGGAACCTCTAGCATGCCAAGCTGATGCTATGACAACTGTCATGAAAGATTCATACTCAAAGATTTGGTGGCGGTGTTAAGACTGCACTGGAGCTGTGACATGTGATGCTCTAGCATGTCCATTGACACACTACCTGACGAGTTGGTCATGCTTGTCACAAACATGTCCGTATCCATCATGCTGTAAATGCTATTCCTGTCCCCCCAAAAAAAATGTGGGAATGAAAGTGTCAATTAATCTTAATTGTTCTATGATATTGGACAAATCTGCATGATGGAACAAATCAGCAATATGAGAACTACGTGTTATAGTGCTGTTACTTCCTACATAGAAGGAGGGGGGGGGGGGTAATATAGTAAGGTAAGGTAGGAGGACACTGGTGGCATCAATAAAATTATAACAATGTCCTTAACATTTTAAAATAATAACTACAATTGAAAGAGTAAGGATTGAAGAAGCAATGGACAAAATTTTCAGCATTTTTAATTTCTAAATGTGGAATAATTTACAATAGAAAATAGGTTTATGAAAAGCGTTACATATTTTCACTAAGTGTTTTAAAAAGTTTTGTCCAAGATTGTAGGTATAGAAAAAAAAAAAAAAACCTTGACTTTCTTATGAAAAATAAGATGAAAACAAGCAAGGAATGTTAAAAGGAGCACTCGTTCAAAAAATAAGGGCAGCATCTTTTTGATAAGTTTCGAAATAATACAGGTCTAATTTTTGATGCGTTAAAAAATGACTTGAGATTTCATAAGAAATAATCATGATTAATTTGAACATTGGTATCAAAGGTTTTTAGTACCATCATGTGTATGAAATATCTGTTTGAATATTCATAAGAAATAATCATGATTAATTTGAATATTGGTATCAAAGGTTTTCAGTACCATCATGTGTATGAAACGTCTGTTGAATATTCATAGGAAATAATCATGATTCATTTGAATATTGGTATCAAAGGTTTTAGTACCATCATGAGTATGAAATGTCTGTTTGGATATTCATAAAAAGTAATCATGATTCATTTGAATATTTGTATCAAAGCTTTTAGTACCATCATGTGTATGAAACCTATGTTTGAATATTCATAAGAAATAATCATGATCAATTCTAACATTGGTATCAAAAATTTTCAGTACCATCATGTGTATGAAATGTCTGTTTGAATATTCATAAGAAATAATCTTGAATAATTTGAATATTTGTATCAAAGGTTTTCAGTACCATCATGTGTATGAAACGTATGTTTGAATATTTATAAGAAATAATCATGATTAATTGAACATTGGTATCAAAGGTTGTTAGTACCATCATGTGTATGAAATGTCTGTTTGATTATTCATAAGAAATAATCATGATTTAATTAATATTTCTATCAAAGGTTTTCAGTACCATCATGTGTATGAAACTTTGTATGAATATTCGAAAGAAATAATCATTATTCATTTGAATATTTGTATCAAAGGTTTTTAGTACCATCATGTGTATGAAACTTTGTATGAATATTCAAAGAAATAATCATTATTCATTTGAATATTTGTATCAAAGGTTTTTAGTACCATTATGTGTATGAAACTTTGTATGAATATTTGAAAGAAATAATCATGATTCATTTGAATATTTGTATCAAAGGTTTTCAGTACCATCATGTGTATGAAACTTTGTATGAATATTCGAAAGAAATAATCATGATTCATTTGAATATTTGTATCAACGGTTTTTAGTACCATTATGTGTATGAAACTTATGTTTGAATATTTATAACAAATAATCAAGATTAATTGAACATTGGTATCAAAGGTTTTCAGTGCCATCATGTATATGAAACTTGTTTGTATATTCATAACAAATAATCAAGATTAATTTGAATATTTGTATCAAAGGTTTTCAGTACCACCATGTGTATGAAATATCTGTCTGAATATTCATAAGAAATAATAATAATTAATTTGAATATTTGTATTAAACGTTTTCAGTAACATTATGTGTATGAAACGCCTGTTTGAATATTTCTAAGAAATAATCATGAATAATTTGAACATTGGTATCAAAGGTTTTCAGTACCATCATGTGTATGAAATGTCTGTTTGAATATTCATAAGAAATAATCATGAATAATTTGAATATTTGTATCAAAGGTTTTCAGTACCATCATGTGTATAAATCTTCTGTTTGAATATTCATAAAAAATAATCAAGATTGATTTGACTATTTGTATCAAAGGTTTTCAGTACCATCATGTGTATGAAAAATCTGTTTGAATATTCAAAAGAAATAATAATAATTAATTTGAATATTGTATTAAAGGTTTTCAGTACCATCAGTCATGTGTATAAAACGTCTGTTTGAATATTTATAAGAAAAAATCATGATTAATTTGAACATTTGTATCGAAGGTTTTTAGTACCATCATGTGCATGAATTGTCTGTTTGAATATTCATAAGAAATGATAATTAATTTGAATATTTGTAACAAAGGTTTTCAGTATCATCATGTGTATGAATCGTCCGTTTGAATATTCATAAAAAAAATACCCTATCACTTTTCAGCCAAACTCTTTGTTTAATGTGTGCAAAGATACTTCAACATCTTTCGTGAGAAAAACTTTCTGCTTGAGAAAAACTAATAACCTATAGCAGCCACATATAAATGTGTGTCAAATATCATACATTTATAAAATGATATCATTGTATTATAATATATTATAAAAATATATATATTACAATATTTATGTTTAATATAGTGTAATGTATAGTATATTTAAATAATTTTCATTCATAGATACTATTTACTATGTACATGATATATAATGACTTCAATATTTTGAAGAAAATCTAATCATATTCCATAAGTGAAATGTGATTGATTTTCTCTTCAAGAGATATACTGTTCGATAACAAAATCAGTTCCATCAAAATTCTGCTAGAAGAATGAAGAAAAAATGAGATATATCAATTTACAAAATGGAATTGCAGACATACAAATATAGCAATCATACAAAACTCTTCACAAATGTGCATCAAATGTTTACCTCATCATTGTCCCTGAACACGAGTCGATAAATGTCTTCTCTATATTCATCAGTCGGCTGTTGATCATTGTCATGGTAACAGGACTGTTGGCAGTTTCTTCAGAGTCTTTCATGCTATTCAAGCTGGTAACTGCATTGCCGAAGTCTGTTACTGATTGCTGCAAATATTCTGTAATATTAAGAAAAAAAGTATTTGATTAATTTTCTTTCGAAAGCATTTCAAGTCTAACCAGAAGAGCAAAATTTAGAATGTATGAGATGGAAGATAAATCTTTACACTCGTCTTAGCATTTCCTTCAGTCTTTGATAAGAATGTCTTTTCCACTTACATATTTTCAACAAACTTTTCGTGAGGAGTAAAGGCCATTAGGCTCTAGCTGTGCAGAAAATTTTTCTTCAAGAAAACTGCATCAATTACAAATAAAGGTAGTCATGCATGCTTACTCCAGATAAATCACTTTGCTCTAAATACTTTAAACAGCAAACTATTGTTTCTCAAATTAAAGTAAGCTTTCTGCTCCACAATCCTGAAGTAATACACTGCCTTGTGTGATGAAGCAGGTTAACAATAGATGCTTTCATTGAAGCAGCCGAGTGGAAAGTTCAGACAGGGCTGGAACCAAATAAATGGTTGTGATTTTTGACACAGGAAGATAAGTTTTCTGAAATCCGCTGTATAATGGGTATTTTAATGAATTGTAGTTACGGTATACACAGCATGTTGCCACATGCTGTCAACAAAATCTGGCAGATGATTAAAAAATGACACAACAATATGTAAAGACTTTTATGTGAAAGGGGATTTTCAAAGAAACAAAATGGTGTGGAAATCACCTTTAGTACACCCTTTCAAAGTTCTGTATCCCATTTTGAGTTGCGAGTAAACAAACAAAATTTCCATTGTTCTCGCGCAATGTACAATGTGTGTATTTCTTAACAAAACTTGATAATACTATGTGAACCAAGAGTGTATTTTGCTGTGCGCTCAAGTAGGTTAGTTTGTTTACTCGCAACTTGAATCTACATGCCCTTGAGAGCATTAGAAGACTGGAACTGTGAAAGGCTGTATAACTTATTCCACTAGGATTTCACATTTTACGTTCTGTATCATTTGTTCCGAAACAACTGAAATCAGACTAGTTGTGATGTCTCATTTTCACATTCCTTAAAGTCCTCCTCTATTCTAATCCCATATGGGGGTGGGAAAAAGCATCTGGGGTATGGAAAGCATCTGGGGGTGGGGGAGGGGTGAGGGTGGGGTCAAAATTCGGGGAACCTAATATATAGTAGATGTACTTGCCAAAACTAGTGGTCATCATATTCCCAAATTGGTCCTGGAGCTCTGTAACATGACTGCTTATGGTGTCCACCACTGATGACGCATCCAGACCTAGAATATCATCATCAGCCAAAGACAAGATAACTTGTGTTGCTAACTGAGTTGTTGCTATGACAACAGACATGGAATCCATATCCTGAGAAAAAAATATAAATAAAATAAGAACAACTATGTAGTTCTAAGTATTACACAGGCAATGAAGTAAACTATTATGATTTTTTGTGGATAAGAGGTATGAAGCAGAATCCTAAATGGGGGAGAGGACACATAATATTAGCAGCATGCACCCTTCATTCATTCTTAGTCTTTAAAGGGGGATCTTTAAAATGGGTTCTTTTTATTTCTGCAAAAGGCTCTTTATCTCTCCTTCCCACCTAAAAATATTTTGCAACCAATTTTGGATCAACTGAAAAACGCTTGTGATTGAATGGTCACCAATAGGACTATTACTCACAATAAATTGATTCAATTAATGTCGAGGTTATGTACAAAGCTCATCGAGGAAAAGACTCACCGTATTGTAGTTTCCTGTAATACCCAATGATGCCGATGGAATTCCCAGCATGTTTGAGAATGATGCATGGTCACCAATAATGCTGAGGTCATTCATGATGACCTCATGTGAGAGACTTAACTGGAGGGAAAAGAATCCAAATTGTTTGACAGAAAAACTTGCCATGATTTACACCTTGGGTAAATCGCTGTGCCCCGAGAAAAGAATCATGGCTACAACTCTTTTCCCAGGGTTGGATTATGCGTGAATTAACAGACATAAAATTCATCAGAAGTGCTTAAAAATCATTAAATTCTACTTCATACAGTTAGCTAAATTTGAGTTTTTCCCAAACATAAACAACGAACAAGAAAATTATATTCAGAATACAAACATGAGGATCTAAAAAGTGCAAAGTGCTTTTAGTGAAGTGGCTCCCTAAACAAAGTTGGACTACAATTTAATGCATATCACAATTTATGTCAAATGATTGAACCCAGTGCTAAAGGAATATTCCTGTAAATTCATATATAATATATAAACATATATACATATATATATACATTTATATATATATATATATATGTATATGCATATATATATGTATGTATGTAAGGGTGTGTGTATGTATGTATGTATATATACATATATATATATATACATATATATATATTTATATATATATATATATATATATATATATATATATATATATACATATTATATATATATATATATATTTATATATATATATATATATATATATATATCACAGAGGACTATTAATAATTGGTGTGAAACATTCACTTTGATATCTTATGTCGAATTGGAGTTATTACATTTCCAAACATTTACCAGTGTGACCTCACATTGTACAGTGTGATGTCATAAAAGGCAGATCCAAGACAATCATTATGTATTTTGTTAAAAATCAATTCCCTCTTTCTAAATTATTGGAAGCATTTTTGTTTAATTGTTGAGAAAGAGGTATGACATGCACATTGCAAGAACACGATTTGCCCATCTGCTCATATACCTTACACTCTTAAGGAAATGAACAATTTTGTGACAATTTTTTTATATGCAATGACTCCTAACTGGAATAAAATATCACCAAGATTTTTCACCAATTTGTATCTTTAACAGTTCTCTATACTATATATCAGCGATTCTTAATATGTGGCCCGGCCCGCTGGCCAAATTTGGCCCGCCAGACAATCCACTCTGGCCCGCGAACAATAGTCATAGTGAGAGTTCAATTCTGAATGAGATCAGTAAAAATCCCAAAATACTTGTTTATTTGGGGATTTTCCTAGGCAGATCTGCTCGCTATAACATCGCGGCTTATCAAGCAAAATGTTATCTTTAGTTCCGTTATTAAATGGGCAGACTCGCGGCTTGTCAAAGGAAGGCTGATAAGAGAATCGCCGACATCTGGTCTACATCCTTATCGAGCGCACTCTAAGCTTGTTTGTATTCATCAATTGTTTTGATGGGTTTTGTTTGTCAGCGACGCTGGTTTTGTCATGTGATTAGCCCACGCCCTGAGGCAGTTGTGAAATAATGGCCCTTGAAAAAATTAATTAAGAACCCTTGCTATACATGAAAATGAAAATGCAGAGGCATATTCACTAAAATGTTCATTAAGTGTCTCTCACATATCACATATCAAAACCTACTGGGAATGATGATATTCACTCACAGTAAGAATCAAGGCATACTCACCATCCAATAAATGATTCAATTTGCAAAAATAGAACAATGAAAACCAGGAAAAATTGCGAAAAGATCTGAGTAATAAACGTTGGACTACTTATGCTATAATCATCTTATTACTATGGGTTGATGTCACAGTGAAATTTTTAAACCAATTGCTCAGTGAAAGGGTACACATTTAATATTTTTGACAAGATATCAACTACAATATGTTCTGATGTTATTAAAGGAATATTCCCATGGAATGTCATTTTAATATATTTGATAGAGGACAATAAAAGAAAAATATCTTATTCCTACAAGAAGTTATTGAATTTTAAAGATTTTTCTTGTCTGCATAATAGAGATTGTTCATCTGGGTCACAGCACTTCTGTACTATTCTTTATTTCTTTGAAAATTTATTTTGTATTTTCTAAATGATTGTGATCATTTTCTTCTTCAAAAATATTAAGAATAGTGTAGAATAAAATTTATAATCATGTTTTTTAATCTGTTCTTAATTGGTGATTAATTTTCAAAGAAATACGTAAAGGATAGTACAGTAAGTGTTGAGATGACATCATACTAAAGTCTTAGTTCAAAAGTCATTTTTATGCAAGCAAGAAAAATCTTTAAAGTTTAATAACTTCTTCTAGGAATGAGATACAAACATGCTTTTTTATTAATATGTTTCTTATATTTTTCTTTATAAGATACATAAAAATGAAATACCATGAGAATAGTCCTTTAACTGTAAGGAAAAATGAAAACAACTAGGCGCCGTCCCACAACCTGTTGCTCCCTTCCACCTACCCCCACCCCACATATATACCTACTGCAGTGTAAAAATGATACTCGACTCCGTATTTTTGTGTCAGGACCCACCTTTCCAACATAATGGTATCAGGGAACCTGTGATTCCGCAATTGTTTGATGTTGACACTAAAAGTCACTGCTGGTTCCCCCCCCCAACTCCAATTTTTGGATGACACACAGTATAACATATATGCCTACCATATCAGCTGCATTCTGGACCACACCATTCAGGAGAGGGGATGTTTGACTACTGATGGTGGTCCCTCCACTCATCATGGAATCCAGATTTACATACGCAACCCCTCTTTCAGATAAGGCTTTCTTGTTGTCCTGAAAAACATTGGGAAATTAAGAAACAATAATCATAATCATTGTTTTGGAATGAATACTATTTTCAATTAGTGTTTTAAATGTACAGTAACAAACTGAGAAATGGATACAAATGAAGTGGGAGAGATTTCATAGACACAAAGTCCAATTTTTGGATGACACAAGAGTATACTCATCTTTTGTTGAATCTTAATTCTTATTTAAAAACTTATATTGCAGGTGCTCTTCACTCTATCGGCAGAAAGAGTGAAGTGCACCCGCAGAAAAACAGTTTTTTTAAAATAATTAATAAGGTCAAGATTCGTAGCGAAAGGTTGGGGCTAAAAATGAATGTGAAGAAAACAAAAGTTATGTTAGTGAATAGATCAACTGAAGAAAAGGTGTAAAGATATACCTAGATGGGCAGAAATTAGAGCATGTGAAAAAGTTTAAGTATCTGGGACAGCAGAATACCGACGATGGGAAGTGTGACACTGAGATCGGAGTAAGAATCAAGATAGCAAGAAGCGCTTTTTTTATGTATGAGAGATGTTCTGGTGAGCAAGAAGACTTAACTAGCCACAAGGAAGAGAATGGTCAGGTGTTATGTCCTCTCCACCCTACTGTAGCTTACACTAGCCACAAGGAAGAGAATGGTCAAGTGTTATGTCCTCTCCACCCTACTGTAGCTTACAGTAGCCACAAGGAAGAGAATGGTCAGGTGTTATGTCCTCTCCACCCTACTGTAGCTTACACTAGCCACAAGAAAGAAAATGGTCAAGTGTTATGTCCTCTCCACCCTACTGTAGCTTACACTAGCCACAAGGAAGAGAATGGTCAGGTGTTATGTCCTCTCCACCCTACTGTAGCTTAAACTAGCTACAAGGAAGAGAATGGTCAGATGTTATGTCCTCTCCACCTACTGTAGCTTACACTAGCCACAAGGAAGAGAATGGTCAGGTGTTATGTCCTCTCCACCCTACTGTAGCTTACACTAGCCACAAGGAAGAGAATGGTCATGTGTTATGTCCTCTCCACCCTACTGTAGCTTACACTAGCCACAAGGAAGAGAATGGTCAGGTGTTATGTCCTCTCCACCCTACTGTAGCTTACACTAGCCACAAGGAAGAGAATGGTCAGGTGTTATGTCCTCTCCACCCTACTGTAGCTTACAGTAGCCACAAGGAAGAGAATGGTCAGGTGTTATGTCCTCTCCACCCTACTGTAGCTTACACTAGCCACAAGGAAGAGAATGGTCAGGTGTTATGTCCTCTCCACCCTACTGTAGCTTACACTAGCCACAAGGAAGAGAATGGTCAAGTGTTATGTCCTCTCCACCCTACTATAGCTTACACTAGTCACAAGGAAGAGAATGGTCAGGTGTTATGTCCTCTCCACCCTACTGTAGCTTACACTAGCCACAAGGAAGAGAATGGTCAAGTGTTATGTCCTCTCCACCCTACTATAGCTTACACTAGTCACAAGGAAGAGAATGGTCAGGTGTTATGTCCTCTCCACCCTACTGTAGCTTACACTAGTCACAAGGAAGAGAATGGTCAAGTGTTATGTCCTCTCCACCCTACTGTAGTTTACACTAGCCACAAGGAAGAGAATGGTCAGGTGTTATGTCCTCTCCACCCTACTGTAGCTTAAACTAGCCACAAGGAAGAGAATGGTCAGGTGTTATGTCCTCTCCACCCTACTGTAGCTTACACTAGTCACAAGGAAGAGAATGGTCAGGTGTTATGTCCTCTCCACCCTACTGTAGCTTACACTAGCCACAAGGAAGAGAATGGTCAGGTGTTATGTCCTCTCCACCCTACTGTAGCTTACACTAGCCACAAGGAAGAGAATGGTCAGGTGATTTGTCCTCTCCACCCTACTGTAGCTTACACTAGCCACAAGGAAGAGAATGGTCAGGTGTTATGTCCTCTCCACCCTACTGTAGCTTACACTAGCCACAAGGAAGAGGATGGTCAGGTGTTATGTCCTCTCCACCCTACTGTAGCTTACACTAGTCACAAGGAAGAGAATGGTCAGGTGTTATGTCCTCTCCACCCTACTGTAGCTTACACTAGTCACAAGGAAGAGCATGGTCAGGTGTTATGTCCTCTCCACCCTACTGTAGCTTACACTAGCCACAAGGAAGAGAATGGTCAGGTGTTATGTCCTCTCCACCCTACTGTAGCTTACACTAGCCACAAGGAAGAGAATGGTCAGGTGTTATGTCCTCTCCACCCTACTGTAGCTTACACTAGCCACAAGGAAGAGAATGGTCAGTGTTATGTCCTCTCCACCCTACTGTATGCCTCTGTATGCACATCTCAAGAAATGGAAGATAAGCTGCAGGCTTTTGAAACGTGCCACTGTACAGAAAGATGCTAGGGGTTTCGTATAAGATCAGCAATGTTCGGGTGCTTGAGAGAGTGAATGAGTGTTTGAAATCAAAAGCAGGGAGATGCAATTCATTGGTCACATGATCTGAGGAAAGGGGGTCCAATGGCAGCTGTTAGATGGTAGGACAGGAAGGAGAAAAAGAGGTAGACCAAGAAGAACATGGTATAAAGAGATCAAGAGATGAAGCGGGGCTAAGTACAGTGTTTTATTACGGGCAGCTGAAGATAGAGCTAGTTGGAGGACCATGACAACCAGAGCCTCAACAGGACATGGTGCCGGATAGATAGATGACATCCCTAATGATGAAACACTGAACATTGCAAGACAATTTCTTCAACAATTCCTTCCCTGCACAAAAATTTTAAACACTTTGTTCCTTAGGTGCAAATTCTGGGAAAGTTTGAACCTATTCTGAAAACCATGTTAGACTTAAAACAGCCTTTTTGTTTGCAGCCTCTATCAAGTTTATTGAGATAACTAATCAATAAATGACTGAATAACAGTAAATATTTCTGGATGGGTAATTTCACCATAACTTTCAGATTTCTTCAAGATCAAATGTGAATAGTTTGATTTAACTTGATTTTTTTAATGAAAAACAATTGGAGTTTGAAGCAGGGAATGGATTGTTAAGGAATGTATCTTACAATTATGTTAATTCCTGCATTCTCCTTACCTCAACCCATTCTGTAGAACCAGCATAATTAACATCAGATCCATCCCAAACACCCATGACAACCGTTCGTTTTGGTTGCCATCCATCGTTTATGAGTCCACCCAGGGCAGAGGCAGCTTCCATGATCATTGAGGAGGACCCGTGCATTCCCATCATCATGTTGATGGACAGCATGCTGGTGTGATGACCGCCAAGGATCACATACTCATCTATGATAAAAAGAAAAAATTTGATCATCAATTGTGCGGATTTTATTATATTACTACTTATTTAGGTTAAATATTAATAACCAGAAAACAATGTTTAGTGGTTCCGCTGCATCCATTCATTGTTGGTTGATTTTCAAGTTTTACATCAAGCCCTACATATACTCATTAATATGCATGACATCACCACCAAAAACATTAGGGAACATCTACAGACCATGGGTTATCTGTGTACCACATATGACATGAATGTTCTTGAGATACCATGTTATTTACATGCTCTTTTCAGCAAATTCATATTAAGCCCTGCCCACTACGCATAATGATGAATTTCAACGTTTTAAAACCATGCACACATACACACTAACTAACATTATAATTATACCAACTATGAAACAAAACGGATAAGTGCTTATTTAAATATGAGCATTTCAAGATTTTTACATTAAGCCCTGCCCACTCATTAATATGCATGACATCATCACTAAAAACAATAGGGCACATCTACAGACTATGGCATACCTATGAAACACATATGACATAAACACAATGTGTCATTCTGGAGATTTTGTGTTTACAAGCTCTATTTGGCAAACCACATTAAGCCTCACCGACTACGCATATAAATGAGATCAATGTTTTTATACTAAGAACACTTGGACACTAGCTAACAACAGTATTATTCCAAATATGAAACAAAATGGACAAACGATTGCTGAAATATGAGCATTTCAATATTTTCATATTAAGCCCAGCCCACTTATTAATATGCAAGACATCAACACAAAAACAATAGGGCACATCTTCTGATCATGGGCTATCTATGTACTACTGTACATACGACATGAATCCAATGTACCGTTCTTGAGATATCATGTTACAAGTAACGCATAACACACACACATACATATACACATACATACAGATGCACGACAAGCGGACCAGATAGGTTCCTGATGCTAATCGTCATCGGAACCAATAATGTGAGATGTTTATGAAACCCTTTCCATGACAACGCCTCCCCAAAGCGATTCACGATGAAGCCAACTATCCACACACCAAAACTATTCTCAAGTCCCGAGAATTATGCAATGCTTCGCCCCAGTGCAACCAATACTGGCACAACATGTCACCCACCACATTATTACCCTGTTCTGTCCTCTAGTGTGACCACCCGAGATTGAACATAGGCCTCCCGGCTAAGACACTCTACAGCAGAGGCAACTAGTCATTGAAAATAAACACCTTGCACTGTATTGAGATTTGCCAGCAAATTGATTTCAAGATTCTTTCTCTTGCGAACAACGATCTTGAAAACTTAGCACCAAGAGCTTTAAGATGTTACAAATTTCTGCTTCAAAGACAGTTAAGGTTCTCTGCACCCTTGGTAATATTCCTGTATGTATACTGCCTAAAGGTAACATCAATGTGAGTTCAACAACTAACAGTATATAGCCATGCATCAGTGTACGTTGCTGAATTAAACAAAATCCTGCAAACAGTTCAAAAATCACTAGTAACTATAAGGATACAACAAACAAGTTTTCACAAATATTCTTAATCTGAACTGCTTATCAAATACTCAGAGTTGAAAGAAATCTATGGTTCCAACTGTGGAAAAAACAGGACTTGGTGGGATTTTTTGGTAAATATATGCTCTAAAAACATCCCCTATGTAATTGTTTGTTTGTTTGATGAGGGCTTAACGGCACCACGACAACGAAGGTCAAATTGTGCCTGAGAGGTCAGATCATTCTAGAGGTAGGAAGGAAAGGAAACAGGGGGAGAATGAGAGAAATTCAAGAACAAAAGGTCAGAAAGCTGTGATCGAGAGGGGAGGTGCATGGTTGAAATAAAAACAAAGTAGAGAGGGGGTGAAAGAGGAGAATTAAATATGGTTGTAGAGGGAAGCATGATGAAGGAAGGAGATAATCTTATCCAGAGGATTTTTCTGGAAGAACTCAGCAATTGAGTTGTGGGGAGCGAAGGAAGGTCTGGGAAGGTTGTACAGGGGGCAAGCAAGGAGAACGTGATGGATTGTGAGGGTGCAATGGCAATTGTTGCAGAGGGGTTGGGGGAGACAATAAGGAGGTAGGAGTGAGTGAGGTGGGTTTGACCAATTCTAAGACAGGTAATATATAACATATCTCCCACATGGCATTCCACCATATCTCCCACATGGCATTCCACCATATCTCCCACATGGCATTCCACCATATCTCCCACATGGCATTCCACCATATCTCCCACATGGCATTCCACCATATCTCCCACATGGCATTCCACCATATGTCCCACATGGCATTTCACCTAATGTCCCACATGACATTCTACCATGTCCCACATGACATTCCACCATGTCCCACATGGCATCCCATCCTATGACCCACATGGCATTCCACTTAATGTCCTGCATGCATATCATACCATGTCCCAAATTGCATCCCACCCCATGTCCCAAATGACATCCCATCCCATCCCTTGTCCCACATGGCATTCCACCATATCTCCCACATGGCATTCCGCCATATGTCCAGCATGGCATTCCACCATATGTCCCACATGGCATTCCACCATATCTCCCCCATGGCATTCCACGATATCTCCCACATGGCATTCCACTATATGTCCCACATGCCATTCCACCATATGTCCCACATGGCAGTCTACAATGTCCCACATGGTATTCCACCATGTCTCACATGGCATCCCATGCTATGACCCACATGGCATCCCACCCTATGTCCTGCATGGATCCTACCCCATGTCCCAAATTGCATCCCACCCCATGTCCCAAATGACATCCCATCCCATCGCTCGTCCCACATGACATTCCACCATATCTCCCACATGGCATTCCACCATATGTCACACATGACATCCCAACCTATGTCACACTCTGTGTTACTCATGGCATCCCACTTTATGTCCCACACGGTATCCCACCATGTCCTAAATGACATCCCATGTCCAACATGACATCCCATCCCATAGCATTCCACCCTATTTTCCTCCAGGCATTCCAACATATATCCCACATGGCATCCCATATTGTTCTACATGGCATCCCACCTCATGTCCCACATAGCATAAACTCCATAAGAAGTTTTGTCCTAGTTATCAGTCCCTGATTTAGCACACTATATGTATGAAAGTCTGTCAGTCCATATAACTGATCAACTAATCGTGCCTGATATAGCCCTATTCTATCCTATGTCCTACATGGCCCCCATCCAAGTCCCATATGACATCCCTCCCAATGTCTATATTCAGTCACATCCTGTCACACTCCCTGACTGAGCATACTAAGTAAACTAGACTAGTAAATACCATCATGGTCCGCATGTGCATGCCCATGCAAATTGACACCCATATCATATGACCCGGCCAATTACAAAAATGGCATCTCGCACTAAGTCCCACATGGCATCCTATGTCCCACATGGCATCCTATGTCCCACATGGCATCCTATGTCCCACATGGCATCCTATGTCCTGCATGGCATCCTACGTCCCGCATGGCATCCTAGGTCCTGCATGGCATCCTACGTCCCGCATGGCATCCTATGTCCCGCATGGCAACCTATGTCCCGCATGGCATCCTATTTACGCATGGCATCCTATGTCCCGCATGGCATCTTATGTCCTGCATGGCATCCTATGTCCCGCATGGCATCCTATGTCCCGCATGGCATTCTGTCCCGCATGGCACCCTATGTCCCACATGGCAACCTATTTCCCACATAACATTCTATGTCCCGCATAGCATCCTATGTCCCGCATGGCATTCTGTCCCGCATGGCACCCTATGTCCCACATGGCAACCTATTTCCCACATAACATTCTATGTCCCGCATGGTAGCCTATGTCCCACATGGCAGCCTATGTCCCACAAGGCAGCCTATGTCCCACATGGCATCCTATGTCCCACATGGCATCCTATGTCCCACATGGCATCCTATGTCCCACATGGCATCCTATGTCCCACATGGCATCCCATGTCCCACATGGCATCCTATGTCCCACATGGCATCCTATGTCCCACATGGCATCCTATATCCCACATGGCATCCTATGTCCCACATGGCATCCTATGTCCCACATGGCATCCTATGTCCCACATGGCATCCTATGTCCCACATGGCATCCGATGACCCACTTGGCATCATATGTCCCACATGGCATCCTATGTCCCACATGGCATCCTATGTCCCATATGGCATCCTGTCCCACATGACATCCTATCCCATCCCTTGTCCCACATGACATTCCACCATATTTCCCACATGGCATCCCACCCCACGTCTCACATGACATCCCATCACATGAACCACGTAGCATTCAACAATTGTCCCACATAGCATCCAATCCTATGACCCACATGGTACTGCAACCTATGTCCCACATGGATCCCATCCCATGTGCCAAATGACATCCCACCCCATGTCCCACATGACATCCCATCCAATGCCTTGTCCCACATGGCATTCCACCATATCTCTCACATGGCATTCCACCATACAGTATGTCTCACATGGCATTCCACCATATGTCCCACATGGTATTCCACTATATGTCTCACATGGCATCACACCCTATGTCCCACATGGATCCCATCCTACATGTATGTTCCACATTAATCCAACCATATGTACCACATGACATCCTTCCCTATGTCCCACATGGCATCCCTCCCTATGTCCCCCATGGCATCCCACCTTATGTCCCACATTGGATCTTACAATATGTTCCACATAGTATCCCTCCCAATGTCCCAATGACATCCTACTTGTATGTTCCACATGGCATCACATCCCAAGTACCCATGGCCTCCTACACTATGTCCCACATAGCATCCTACCCTATGTCACACATGGCATCCCAACCCATGTCACATTCTGTGTTACTCATGGCATCCAAACCCATGTCCCACATAACATTCCACCCCATGTCCCACATAACATCCCATCTCATGTCCCACATGACATTTCATCCCATGGCATTCCCGATGTCTAGCAGGCATTCCACCATATATCCTACATGGCATCCCACCATGTCCCACATGGCATCCCACCCCATGTCGCACATGGCATCCCACCCCATGTCCCACATGGCATCCCACCCCATGTCCCACATAGCATCCAATCCTATGACCCACATGGTACTGCAACCTATGTCCCACATGGATCCCATCCCATGTGCCAAATGACATCCCACCCCATGTCCCACATGACATCCCATCCAATGCCTTGTCCATGTCCCACATGGCATCCCACCCCATGTCCCACATGGCATCCCACCATGTCCCACATGGCATCCCACCATGTCCCACATGGCATCCCACCCCATGTCCCACATGGCATCCCACCCCATGTCCCACATGGCATCCCACCCCTTGTCCCACATGGCATCCCACCCCATGTCCCACATGGCATCCCACCCCATGTCCCACATGGCATCCCACCCCATGTCCCACATGGCATCCCACCCCATGTCCCACATGGCATCCCACCCCATGTCCCCATGCATCCCACCCCATGTCCCACATGGCATCCCACCCCATGTCCCACATGGCATCCCACCCCATGTCCCACATGGCATCCCACCCCATGTCCCACATGGCATCCCACCCCATGTCCCACATGGCATCCCACCCCATGTCCCACATGGCATCCATGTCCCACATGGCATCCCACCCATGTCCCACATGGCATCCCACCCCATGTCATCCCACCCCATGTCCCACATGGCATCCCACCCCATGTCCCACATGGCATCCCACCCCATGTCCCACATGGCATCCCACCCCATGTCCCACATGGCATCCCACCCCATGTCCCACATGGCATCCCACCCCATGTCCCACATGGCATCCCACCCCATGTCCCCACATGGCATCCCACCCCATGCCCCACATGGCATCCCACCCCATGTCCCACATGGCATCCCACCCCATGTCCCACATGGCATCCCACCCCATGTCCCACATGGCATCCCACTCCATGTCCCACATAGCATTCCACTCCAATTCCCACATGGCATCCCACCCCATGTCCCACATGGCATCCCACCCCATGTCCCACATGGCATCCCACCCCATGTCCCACATGGCATCCCACCCCATGTCCCACATGACATCCATAAGAAGTCTCATCCTAGCTATCACAGTCCCTGATTGAGCATACTATGTATGAAAGTGTCAGTTCATATAATAACTTATATGCAAATGAGTTGTTGAATAAGAAAAACGGAGTCAAATAATTATGCCTGATATAGCCCTTGGTGTATACCACATGGTATGTATTCTATCCTGTCCAACATGGCCCCCATCCATGTCCCACATGGCATCCCTCCCTACAGTACGTCCATATGCAGTAACATCCTGTCACACTCCCTGACTAAGCACACTAAATAAATCTGGTCAGTTCATATACTGAAACAATTTTATGCAAATGACCACAATAATAAAGGCGGAGTTTATTAATCATGCCTGATACAACCGTTGGTGCCCAAATATTTTGATAAATTTTGAAGATTTTAGATCTTCAGTGCTACGAGAGAGAATCTTGAGGATCTTTGAAGAATAATGGACAATTCTATCATCTTACAGTTATCTTTGAAGGACATATCAAATGTTTTGTAGACTTTTTAAGGAAACTAATCTTCAACCGGTCTTAAAAGTCTCTGAAAAACTTTAACAGCTAGTAAGGAAATTCCAGCCTTCCATGAGGATATCTGAAGAAACTTAAACTTTTACTGAGGAATTCTGAAGAAACTTTAACATTTTCTGAAGAATTAAAAAAAAAAAACGTTAACATTTCTGAGCAAATCTCAGGCTAAACTGTGGTCGGCTGAATGGATGAAATCGCCATTACATAGGTTCGCACTATGCTTTGCATGCTTACCAAAAACAGCAGAACTACTGTACTGTAAAGGCACATAACTTATTCAATGACAAGCACAAATGACAAACATCATGCTTTTTATTAGAACCCGCACGCGGATTGGCCGTTGGGAGATTCAGGATTCTCCCGATGGACTGGCCCGACGGTGGCTTGTAAAAAATATAATAAAAAATAAATACGGCCTAATCTAAGCTAAAAAAATATGGACGGCCAAATCCCAGCTAAGCTGATATGAGCCAAAATCCTCTTATGTCTCTAGCTTCAAAGGTCAGGGGCTGCGCCCATGGGCCCTGCTGGAGGTCACCCCTAGGTCCCCCAAAATGGCCTGACCTCGTTCGTGTTTCCCGACCTGCTTCAATCTGCCAATCTGCCCCACCTAGAACCCAACAAACATTAACTTTGGATACCTGTTTTAGGCCTATTTTGTTTATAAAATTACGAAAAAGAAATAAATAAAATGAAATGTTGCGCACAGTTTGTCTTTGAATTTGAGAAATTGCCTATTTTGTTTATGGATGAGGTTCTAAGAGCAAGTAAAAGACAGCTGAAGATCTTTTAGCATTTGTTATAATTGTTTTCAAAATTTAGCCAGGATTCCCTTTTCCACGGTAAGAAATATGTTCATTAAGCTTTAAATTATATGTCACACTCAGAGGCTTTCAAATGCAACTTAAGATTATGGCTTACCACAAGCAAACTGAGAAATATCTTCTAATTTATTTACTTTCTTGCATAAGTGAAAAACCTTGAAAAGCTGTCAGGTGACCATTTCTTAACTAATTTTGCTTGTTTTGATAACTCCCAGAGAATTTCAAAGTATTCTCACAACTGAAATCTGCAACATTAGTTAATTAATCTTTTAGTTAATTAATTTCTTAGTTAATTTTGATTGGCAGTTTTATAATATGACAATGGCTCATCAGTTTGTGACGGAGAAATTCAACCAGAGATCAAAAATAAGAAAAATTGTACCGATGGAAAAAAGGAGAGAAATAACATGAAAATATTAATGACATGCAACAATTGTTATTAGAGGATATCTGATGGAGAGACAAAAGGTGTATGCGAGTAAAAAATGAGGAAATACCACCAATTTTACCACCATTTATACCGTGAACGTAAAAGGATTGCTTCAGTGACCATGCGACTTGATTGTATATGTAGATTTTAAAAGAAACAAAAGGGTAAAATAGTAATAATAATTATTTTATATAGCACCCTTTCTATACAAGTATATTCAAGAGCGCTTTACAAACATCAGAGCTTTAGTACAGGGGAGAGCTGCCCAAACAGTGCATCAACCACCCATTAAGCTCAGGGAAGTAAATGAACACCGCGTTTTCACGCTTCTCTTCTCGAATAGTGTTCTGATAACCAGGTAGGGTGTGACTGCCCTACCATCAGGACTTGACAGTTTAACATCCCTTCCGAAGGACGGCGAGCGCCATTTAACCATTGCCACTTCTCTCAACAGCTGAATGCGGGGAGAAAGAGCTGCAAACGACCTACAATCCACTTTGATGATCGCCGTATCTGTCTGCATAGCTGTGGAAAATCGGGTTAGACTTGAACCCGAAACCTCCAGCATGCGTTCTAGTCTGAGCTACCTGACTCTTTAAAAAAAAAAAAAACTATTTCTATATTTTATTTCATTAAGGAGCTATGCATGTGTAAAATTTTGTCTTATTTTTGTATATATAGCTAGTGTGAAAAATTACTGCTGATGCTTGTTGCCCCCATCCTCACTTTCTTCACAATTGTTAATGTGTTTAAAGAAATTAATATAAAAGTTTTAAAGTGTAATAAAATACAAAAATGAATTTTTGTATCCAAATTTTCTAAAGGTGGTAAAATATAATAACAAACTAAGTTTGGCTTTATTACATTCATTTCATTTCATTTATTTGTTTCTTTACAACATTGAAACAAACAATAATAACAACAACAACAACAATAATAATGATAATAATAATGATAATAATAATAATAATCCTGACATATCTTATAGTTTTTAACCCATAAAATCTCAAGAAAAAATCTATTAGAAAAGT
Organism: Chiridota heheva; assembly: GCA_020152595.1. Taxonomy (NCBI): domain Eukaryota; kingdom Metazoa; phylum Echinodermata; class Holothuroidea; order Apodida; family Chiridotidae; genus Chiridota; species Chiridota heheva. The sequence goes on from JAIGNY010001887.1 coordinate 552,088, forward strand.
TTGAGTAAAGTGGGGATGTGACATCACAACTTGTCTGATTTTATTCAAATATGAGACCAAATTGTAAACATGAATATCTCCTGAACAGAGCACGATTTTTGCCGGTTTTCTTCGCTGTTTGATTTCTTTTCAAGTCCTCTTTCATGCACGATAGACTTGCTTGACCATTGAACTAATCCATTTAATGCCGACATAATCACATGCATACCATACACAATGCCCAAGTGCGTAACAACCAAGAGTACCATACAACAAAACAAGACATGTGAGAACAACAAGACTCGACATACCTGGACTAACAACAAGACTCAACATACCTGGACTTTTGACTTGCACAGGACGCTGATGAAAACAGCAATGAAATAAAGAGTGAAATAAAAACTTACGAATGCATAATGGTTCAATGTGAAAAATACTAGCAGATCTATGGACCTGCAAGCAATAATTTGAGCTTAATTGGAAAAAATATGCTATAAACCATGAAAATAGCAAACATTTTCATCAAAATCAGTCAAAAATTTAATAGCTTTTTAAATTTTACTGACTTATTATAATAGACTATGCAAATTATTTTTCAATTTGTGACATTACAACAAGAAACCCAGTAAATTTCTTTCTGATTACTCAATTGTTTTTGATTCATCACTAGCATTAGTTGAGTGGAAGCTGTGGAACATGACCAAAAGGTCAAAAAAAAGAAAAAAAAACAATCTGATGTTTTTTAGTGACTTAAATTCAGGACAAAACCATTAAGGCATTCAACTTGAAAAATTTTGAGCTGCCTTCCCTTTCATACATCACAACTTTTACATAAATTAAAAGTTTTGCAAACTTTATTCTGTTTACAAAGTTCTTTCTAATGAATATAGACTCTCTACCTGCTCATGAACCTGTGATTGATCACATTGCCGACAGTGAGGGTGTTAATTATTGCAAATTGATGTGAAAAGTCACATAGCAGTAATCACATCTCCTGCTTGAAAGTCATTTATGTAATTGAAATTTATTTCACCTTCTGCCTCTACCTTAACATTAATGTTCTACTGTCATCACAAAACTAGAAGAAAGAAGCATTTACTAAAACAAATAATGATAAGTTACAGTTATTTCAAATATGTGTCAAAATGATCATCACTGCAATTGTATGTAAGAGAAGAATGTAATTGTTCTAGAACCTGACAATGACATGCCCTCATTTTAGCCAAGTACCTCTTTAACGTACATGGACAGGTAGAGGCAGCATTAGCTAAACTGATTAAATTCCACTAAAAATGAGAAGAAAGCAAAACATCAAAATCGGTCAAAAATTGGCCACTTTACAGTTTTTTGTGCAAATATGCAAATTTTGGTGTCAGTCTTGTAATGCATGAACAAGAAATAGTCTCTATTTTGTAATGTAAATCCATTGTTAACCCTCTGCCATTTTTCTTTGAAAAATGGAGATAATTCTAATGATGAGGATTTTATCTTTAAACCAACCTCAAGCTGGAGAAGGCATTTTAAACATTTCTGAGGTCTAAAATAGGGGAAGAAAAAGCTTTTTGGGGTGTTTTTCTGTTCATACATTACATTTTTTTTAAATACATTACCAAAATTCAAATTTTGATTAGTCATAACTTGAAAACTACACATGATATTATCAAAATTCAAAGAACATTATAACTCAGAATTTAATGCTCGTTTCGACTTGTTTCCTTATATCAGTTTCCTTGCATCAGTTTCCTTACTTGAATAATTAAAAGTAAATTACTATTATTTTTTTTACCTGGATAATCACGTCCATCAATTGTTGCTATTACATTGTTGATAGGTCGCTGCACCTGCTCATTATTCACTGTTAGCTCAACTGTGTAAGGGGAGAGCCCTGCAAGGAAAATGAGAAAACAAAATATGATTTTTTGTTTCCCTTTTCAAATTAAACTTCACATTACCACCCTGTACTATTATCTAAATGTTGAACTTTAGGCAAGAAAGCAACAGGCAGCATTTTAATAGGTTATGGTATGACCCAATTTAGGATTGCACCTGGGTCCCCGGCTTGAGAGCGGATGCTCTACCATGCACTTAGCCAAAAAAAATCTATTAAAACAGAAACATAAAACCAAGAAACATTTAAAATTGGTTAAAAATTAGCCACTTTGACATTTCTTTTTACTTTTAAGGTATTCATGTACAATTTGGGTTAAGTTTGTTTGTTTGTTCGATTTAATGAAGGCTTAACGGCACCACAACAACGAGGGTAAAATTGTGCCTGAGAGGTTAGATCATTCTAGAGGTAGGAAGGAAAGAAAACAGGGGGAGATTGAAAGAAATACAAGAACTAAAAGTCAGAAAGCTGAGATCGAGAGAGGAGGGACATGGGTGAAGAAAAAAAACAAAGTAGAGAGAGGGGGTGGGAGAGGACTAAATATGGTTGTAGAGGGAAGCATGATAAAGGAAGGAAATACATTTTTTCGGAGGGTTTTTCTGGAAGAACTTGGCAATTGAGTTGTGGGGAGCAAGAGAAGCTCTGGGAAGGTTGTACAGGGGCAAGCAAGGAGAACGTGATGAATTGTGAGGGTGCAATGGTTTCTTCCAAATGGTTAAGAACTTTACACTTAAATATCTCCTAAACAAAATAAGATTTGAAATCGTTTCTTGCCATTTTGTTTCTATTAAAGCCTACTTTCATATAAGATTACTTGCTTGACCACTGAACTAATCCTTTCAAATTATTAACAATACTAATTTTCATGAAGAATTTTACAAACCATCTGTCATGTCTTCCACATCAAGATTGCCTATCCATTTTGTTATGACATCAGCGTCATTCATGCTGCCTAGCAACACTGATGCTGTATCCATAGAAACCGGCTGAATAGGAACTGATGGTAATCCTGCATCTACCATTGGAAGCCTATGAATTCCATCTAAGGTAAAAACAATTTGTTAAAAATATCATAGTACAATTAAAGGTTAATGTTGAGGGGGAGTGTAAATATGCATATTTAATGCATGAAGTAAAAAACTGGCCTGAGTAGAATGACAAGACTTTAAGAGGGTCATTCGTGAATGCAAAGTCATTTGAACTGTGCATTAAATTCGCATATAAACACGATACCAAACATTCATCTTTTTATACAATTTCCGTGTTACGATTGTTTAAAATACATAAAAAATATTTAAAAAAACAAGAAAAGTTTACATGCAATTTTTTGCTTTGTTAAGAAATTCACCTGTTCTAAAAATGGACTAAATTAGATGCTCAGGTTGTGCATTATGGGAATTTAATGCATGGATTCCAATCCTTCAAAGAAATTTTTAAAATAATCGTGAATGTATGATACAAAGTGGTCAAGACAACCAGACCTTCACTTATTCAAATTTACAAACCACTAAGAACGAATTTTAATACCATAATTTCCATCAAATTTAAACAACTTGATGAATCTTGTTGACATGCCAACAGCAAAGGTCATATAGTGCCAGAGAGGTTCAAGAGCAGATGGTGTGAACTAAGACAAGATTAATAATAAGTGTGAAAGAACAGTGAGTTGGAAGAAGATATGGTATATGTTGGAAATGGTATTAAATTTTTGTATATTCAATTCTAAGGTGAACAATAGCACATGAGGCACAAACAGGTCAAAAACAAGTACTATAACAGAAATCTTCACGGGCCAATCAATGGTACACAGCGGCTTAGAAATGGAATGAAAGAATCCTCTGTGATGTCATAGAGCCGAGAGAAGATAATGATACATTAGGTCCTTAAGGACTGACATGAATAATGAATCTCTCCAACAACACAGTCTTAGAGACTGTTCCAAGCTTGGACTGCAGTGTGGATGAAACTCCTGCCGTGGAATAGATTCTTGAGACAGGTTCAGTGAGTGCATGACTTGGCTTAAGACTAGTGCAGTTTCTTCGTCATATAGCTCATACCGTATTTGAGGGATTGAGCATCCCTGCTCTAATAAGCGCCCCTGCTCTAATAAGCACCCCTGCTCTAATAAGCACCCCTGCTCCAATAAGCGCCCCTGCTCTAATAAGCGCCCCTGCTTTAATAAGCGCCCATACTCTAATAAGCGCCCCTGCTCTAATAAGCGCCCACACTCTAATAAGCGCCCCTGCTCTAATAAGCGCCCCTGCTATAATAAGCGCCCCTGCTATAATAAGCGCCCCTGCTATAATAAGCACCCCCGCTCTAATAAGCGCCCCCGCTCTGATAAGCGCCCCGCTCTAATAGGCACCCCTGCTCTAATAAGCGCCCCTGCTCTAATAAGCGCCCCTGCTCTAATAAGCGCCCCTGCTCTAATAAGTGCCCCTGCTCTAATAAGCGCCCCTGCTCTAATAAACACCCCTGCTCTAATAAGCGCCCCTGCTCTAATAAGCACTCACCCAACATTTTTTGACTGATAAGATAATTTATTTGATAAATTTGAAGACATATAATACTCAAGTTGTGTTACATTCTTTGCTTATTTTGTATCTGACACTCACAATTTTTTGTGGTGGTTACTGTGGGACTATGTAGGACCAGTTCACACAATGCACTTTAAATAACATGGGCGCTTATTAGGAAACAATTTTGGGCCAAAAAAGTGGCGCTTATTACGTTGAATACGGTAATTTAAATCTAAGATCTAATGGAACTATTATTCCCTGTAACTTGTAATAAAGTGAATGTATAAAACAAACCTATTGATGGACAGCCAGGCGTCAAAGGATCGCCAAACATGGCGACATGGTGGCAGCAGAGCTCTTCTTGACACCGCCACTATCAGCTGCGTCTGGATACACGATCAAACCAATAATACCCATGCTCTCTGCAGTATGAATCTGAAAGAAATTTCACAGGTTGGTTGATTGGTGGGTCTATTAGCACCTAGATATTAAATCAAATTGTGCCGATGAGGTTCAAATTGAACAGCGAATATGTTAAAGATTAGCAGAGCTGTGATTATAGGGTTAGGGTGTTAGTAATAGTGTGTGGTTGAGAGATGGGTTGCAAATGTGAAGGTGTATGATTATCAAATGTGATTATTACCTACAAGGGCAAATAGGGTGCTTGGTTTGATTAGAATACATTTTTTTGTTCTTGGTACAGAGGTTGTTCTTAATTTGTATAAGCAGTAGTCAGGCCTCACCTTGAGTATGCTATTCAGGCTTGGAGTCCCTTTTATGAGAAGAATAAGTTCATCTTGGAGCAGATTCAGCGAAGAGCCACTAGACTTATTCTCGAAATAAGGAATCTCTCTTATAAATCTAGTTTGTGAATTCTTGGTTTGACCATGCTTGAGCTGAGAAAAGTACGTGGGAATTCAGGTTTTTAAATTCCAAACTGGTAGTGATGCTTTGACTTCCTGTTATTTCTTGCATGTTTTAGTAGTCCTCATGTGACATGTGGTAACAGTTTGAAGTTGACCAAAGAGTTCTCATGGATAGATATTCAGCATGCTAGCTTTTCATAAAGAGTTGTTAATGAGTGGAACGGTTTGCCTGAGAGGGTAGTTAGCTCCAATTCTCTTCACAATTTCAAAGTCAACATTTATAAGTTCTTTACTAATTCTGGGTGTCTTTGGTTTTTGTGTGGTGGTGGTGATGTTAGTTTGGGCTTTTTATGGGGTAACTAACCCTTTTTAGCCCATCATCTTGTTATAATATGTTATAGCTGAAATGTTCAGATGAGTTTTGGGGATGAGATTTTGTACAAAAAGCCTGTGATGGTTTTGAAACAAGTGAGAGAAGTTCTCAGTCTATGGGGGAAGCAGTCTATATGAATGTGCTTGGCAGTAAGCTGCTTGTTAGAGTTGTTGCAAAGAGGTGGGAGTGAGTCAAAAACATAAACATAATGTTTTTATAATCCAAACTTTCCCACCAATTACTGATAATTATTTCACTGCAGATACAGATCTATGTGAGCATAGGCCTGTAACCAGAATTGGTGGGCACAAAGGTGGTAGGATATGAATATTTGTACTCATGGAATGAAATTGTACAAAGAAAACAAAAGGGGACTCTCTAAAAAGCTCCCTCTCGAACCCTCATCCCATCTTGTGACCCCTCCCCTTATCATCCCATCTTGTGACACATCCCCTTATCCCATAATGTGACCCCTCCCTTATCCCATCTTGTGACCCCTCCCTTATCATCCCATCTTGTGACCCCTCCTTTATCCTATCTTGTACCCTTGTGAAATTTCTTCACAAGTACACAGGGTCTGCTTCTTTAATCTGTAATTAAGGACAAGAATGTTCAAAAACTACAGAAGTCTTACATGTCCTGCAAGTACTCAACTTTGGTGACACAGACGGTTGCAATAAATAAAATTACAGGAATGATGACAGTTACTAAGTTTGTTTATTGATATGACACACTCATTGTACAGCAAGATATTAAAGTAACTTGTTTAGAAGTTTAGATCAAATATTTACCCACAGGACAAGGGTAAACCGAATATGATGGGGGAGTGGATGGGTACATGGGGGAGTAGATGGGTACATGGGGGAGTGGATGGGAATATGGTGGAGTGGATGGGAACATGGTGGAGTAGATGGGAACATGGTGGAGTGGATGGGAACATGGTGGAGTGAATGGGAACATGGTGGAGTGGATGGGAATATGGAGTGGATGGGAACATGGTGGAGTGGATGGGAACCTGGAGTGGATGGGAACATGGTAGAGTGGATGAGAACATGGTAGAGTGGATGGGGAAATGGTGGAGTGGATGGGAACATAGTGGAGTGGATGGGAACATGGTGGAGTGAATGGGAACATGGTGGAGTGGATAGGAACATGGAGTGGATGGGAACATGGTGGAGTGGATGGAAGTGGATGGGAACATAGTGGAGTGGATGGGAACATGATGGAGTGGATGGGAACATGGTGGAGTAGATGGGAACATGAGAGTGGATGGGAACATGAGAGTGGATTGGAACATGGTGGAATGGATGGGATTATGGAGTGGATGGGAACCTGGAGTGGATGGGAACATGGTGGAGTGTATGGAAACATGGTGGAGTAGATGGGAACATGGAGTGGATGGGAACCTGGTTGAATGGATGAGAACATGGAGTGGATGGGAATATAAAGTAGATGGGAACATGGTGGAGTGCATAGAAAAATGGAGTGGATAGGAATATGGTGGAGTGGATGGGAACATGGTGGAGTAGATGGGAACATGGTGGAGTGGATGGGAATCTGGAGGGGATGGGAACATGGTGGAATGAATGAGAACATGGTGGAGTGGATGGAAACATGGTGGAGTGGATGGGAACATGGTGAAGTGGATGGGAACATGGTGGAGTGGATGGGAACATGGTGAAGTGGATGGAAACATGGTGAAGTGGATGGGAACATGGTGGAGTGGATGGGAACATGGTGGAGTGGATGGGAACATGGTGGAGTGGATGGGAACATGGTGGAGTAGATGGGAACATGGAGTGGGTGGGAACCTTGTGGAGTGAATGGGAACCTGGTGGAGTGAATGGGAACATGGTGAAGTGGATGGGAACATGGTGGAGTGGATGGGAACATGGTGAAGTGGATGGAAACATGGTGAAGTGGATGGAAACATGGTGGAGTGGATGGGAAAATTGAGTGGATGGGAATATGGAGTGGATGGGAATATGGAGTGAATGGGAATATGAGAGTGGATGGGAACATGGTGGAGTGGATGGGAACATGGTGGAGTGGATGGGAACATGGCGTGGATGGGAACATGGAGTGGATGGGAATATGGAGTGGATGGGAACATGGTGGAGTGGATGGGACCATGGTGGAGTGGATGGGAAGATGGGGTGGATGGGAAGATGGAGTGGATGGGAACATGGAGTGGATGGGAATATGAGAGTGGATGGAAACATGGTGGAATGGATGGGAAAATTGAGTGGATGGGAATATGAGAGTGGATGGGAATATGGAGTGAATGGGAATATGAGAGTGGATGAGAAGATGGTGGAGTGGATGGGAACATGGTTGAATGGATGAGAACATGGAGTGGATGGGAATATGGAGTGGATGGGAACATGGTGGAGTGGATAGAAAAATGGAGTGGATAGGAATACGGTGGAGTGGATGGGAACATGGTGGAGTGGATGGGAACATGGTGGAGTGGATGGGAACATGGAGTGGATGGGAACCTGGTGGAGTGAATGGGAACATGGAGTGGATGGGAACATGGTGGAGTGGATGGGAAAATTGAGTGGATGGGAATATGGTGGAGTGGATGGGAACATGGTGGAGTGGACGGGAACATAGTGGAGTTGATGGGAACATGGTGGAGTAGATGGGAACATGGTGGAGTGGACGGGAACATGGTGGAGTGGATGGGAACATGGTGGAGTAGATGGAAACATGGTGGAGTGCATGGAAACATGGTAGAGTGGATGGGAACATGGTGGAGTCGATGGGAACATGGTGGGTCGATGGGAACATGGTGGAGTGGATGGGAACATGGCATACAGGAGAAGGTGGTACAGGATCTTATGCAGGCTATTGCCTAAATATTAGATGAAGTTATGAAGAGATTCTGCTAAAACAACATCTAATATTTACATTTAAGATCAAAGATTTCCAGAATAATATGAAGTTTATTAAAGCTAGGTCTTAGAAAGGCAATCTCTTGATATTGATGAAACATTGATAGGTAGATATTGTCTGAGGGGATGGGACTGTCCTGGAAAATACAACAAATCAACAAATTTTGCTATTGAAAATATAAACTAAATGCACCCTGTTTTATTCAGTGCTATCTGCTTCATTTCCCTACTTGAATTGTTCTTACAAGGAATCTATTCAAATTTGGTCCTAGAGTTTATTTCTTCTAATATACACGCCACATTATATTAACATAACCGCTAGAGGGACTCGTGTAGACTACAGGCCAAGCCACGTCTCAGAAACATGTATTTAGCTCTTACAATTTACTTTCAATACACTTTCATCAATGCTTAAATATATAAATACTCAGGCCAGCAAACTATATTTCCAGTTCTTCTCATAAGGGTGATACTGTACATTGTCCCTGTTTGGACACCTAATGTGCAGAAGTAATTTTTGTTTTGACATGGTGACAAATGTGCAGTTAACAAAGTTTTATTGCAAATAATTATGATTAACAATTATCAGTTTTTGATGTTATGTATTTTATTAATTATTTACAGTTTAACTAATTTATTAGTTATTGAAAAACAAAGAAAATCATTCAGTGTGCAAGCTCTTTCCTTTCAGTATGCTATCATAGGGGCATTAATAATATGCCCAACGTGCATTAGATAGAGGCATCATATTACACTCTGCACGCATTGGCAATGTAATTAGATCATAGCTGTGCCAGGACAAGCAAATAATGATATCATATTAGGTTGCCCTTGCTCATGGCGAGGTGTGTGATGTGCAACCATCGCTTTTGGACAAAATCGGCGGTTGCAGTGCATACTAAATGGAAAGCGGGGGTACATCTGATGTAAACATATAAATGATAGTAGTATGCATTTGAAGACATTTATCACAATGTCAAAAAGACAAAAGGCTTTTCTAGTCGACCCTGCATTCACAAACCAGGGACAATCATAGTCAGTTCCCAGCCTCACATTAATGAGGTGCAGTGACGTCATTCTCTTCGCACAGGACTCCACCCACTTTCAGATTTTCAGTTTTCGCAAAACGGATCACTTGATGACACAATTTTCTATCACGTGGGGTGTCACCTGACAATGTTGTAGCAGTAAAGATGGTAAGCTAGGTGGGAGTTGGTTGATTTTTCTTTCGAATAATACCAAATATTCCATATTTTAAGATTTCTAATTTTGCGTAATTGTTTTTTTAATTTGTGTACTTCAATATTGGCCTAATGCTTGGACAAAATTTATGACGAAGCCCTGACCACATTCCTTCAGATTTAAACCAGATTCCCTCAGATTTAGACAAACTTTATCAATAATTCAATAGACAACGCAATAAGCTTTCTGTCAGTACCAAATTTGTATGGGCCGGATGGTGATTAGTGACAGTATTTTGGAATTGAAAATGTCCACCATTACAGAGATAAGCATTAAACTTTATGTGGATTTTTATCGTGATCATGAGTAAGTTAGTGTGGTAGTTAGGATAAGGTTTATTATTTTGCATCCATCTTATTTATTACTCTGACCTAACCTTGGACCTAGTAGTAGTAGCAGTCATTTGATTTGTTTTAATATGTGCAGCATTGAATCAAAATGATTGTTCATCATAAGCATATTTGAAATGTATTGTAATAGTGATTGAAAGACCAGTGATTTTTTAACATTAAAGTTGAAGTGTAAGCAAAGTCTGTTGTGAAAATGAGAATAGTGTGTCCACAGTTAAAAAACAACCATGGATCTAGGTTCTATATTTACAGGATGAAATTAACAATCAGGTTATTTTCAATGTCAACCTAGTGTATTGCCATGTTGTCTTTTTATAATTGTCTTGAAGTACCGCATTTGGACAATGAGGAAATACTTCAAGACCAAGCAAGATACATGTATCTAGACTGCGGATTATCTGCTAGTTTAGGTCTTAGCTTGAAGACTTCAATATGATCTGAGTGGTTGTATCTAGACTGCGGATTATCTGCTAGTTTAGGTCTTAGCTTGAGGACTTAACTATGATCTGAGTGGTTGTATCTAGACTGCGGATTATCTGCTAGTTTAGGTCTTAGCTTGAGGACTTCAATATGATCTGAGTGGTTGTATCTAGACTGCGGATTATCTGCTAGTTTAGGTCTTAGCTTGAGGACTTCAATATGATCTGAGTGGTTGTATCTAGACTGCGGATTATCTGCTAGCTTAGGCCTTAGCTGCAGGACTTCAATATGATCTGAGTGGTTGTATCTAGACTGCAGATTATCTGCTAGTTTAGGCCTTAGCTTGAGGACTTCAATATGATCTGAGTGGTTGTATCTAGACTGCGGATTATCTGCTAGTTTAGGTCTTAGCTTGAGGACTTCAATATGATCTGAGTGGTTGTATCTAGACTGCGGATTATCTGATAGTTTAAGCCTTAGCTTGAGGACTTAAATATGATCTGAGTGGTTGTATCTAGACTGCGGATTATCTGCTAGTTTAGGCCTTAGCTTGAGGACTTTAAAATGATTTGAGTGGTTGTATCTAGACTGCGGATTATCTGCTAGTTTAGGTCTTAGCTTGAGGACTTAACTATGATCTGAGTGGTTGTATCTAGACTGCGGATTATCTGCTAGCTTAGGCCTTAGCTGCAGGACTTCAATATGATCTGAGTGGTTGTATCTAGACTGCGGATTATCTGCTGGTTTAGGCCTTAGCTTGAGGACTTCAATATGATCTGAGTGGTTGTATCTAGACTGCGGATTATCTGCTGGTTTAGGCCTTAGCTTGAGGACTTCAATATGATCTGAGTGGTTGTATCTAGACTGCGGATTATCTGCTAGTTTAGGCCTTAGCTTGAGGACTTAACTATGATCTGAGTGGTTGTATCTAGACTGCGGATTATCTGCTGGTTTAGGCCTTAGCTTGAGGACTTCAATATGATCTGAGTGGTTGTATCTAGACTGCGGTTTATCTGCTAGTTGAGGCCTTAGCTTGAGGACTTCAATATGATCTGAGTGGTTGTATCTAGACTGCGGATTATCTGCTGGTTTAGGCCTTAGCTTGAGGACTTCAATATGATCTGAGTGGTTGTATCTAGACTGCGGATTATCTGCTAGTTTAGGCCTCAGCTTCAGGACTTTAATATGATCTGAGTGGTTGTATCTAGACTGCGGATTATCTGCTAGTTTAGGCCTTAGCTTGAGGACTTTAATATGATCTGAGTGGTTGTATCTAGACTCATGGATTATCTGCTAGTTTAGGCCTTAGCTTGAGGACTTCAATATGATCTGAGTGGTTGTATCTAGACTGCGGATTATCTGCTAGTTTAGGCCTTAGCTTGAGGACTTTAATATGATCTGAGTGGTTGTATCTAGACTGCGGATTATCTGCTAGTTTAGGCCTTAGCTTGAGGACTTCAATATGATCTGAGTGGTTGTATCTAGACTGCGGATTATCTGCTAGTTTAGGCCTTAGCTTGAGGACTTCAATATGATCTGAGTGGTTGTATCTAGACTGCGGATTATCTGCTAGTTTAGGCCTTAGCTTGAGGACTTTAAAATGATTTGAGTGGTTGTATCTAGACTGCGGATTATCTGCTAGTTTAGGTCTTAGCTTGAGGACTTAACTATGATCTGAGTGGTTGTATTTAGACTGCGGATTATCTGCTAGCTTAGGCCTTAGCTGCAGGACTTCAATATGATCTGAGTGGTTGTATCTAGACTGCGGATTATCTGCTAGTTTAGGCCTTAGCTTGAGGACTTCAATATGATCTGAGTGGTTGTGAAAACTGTTCCTGTTTATGTGTATGTATTTTCACTTTTTCCTTTTGAGTGTTTCATTGATAATTTCTGTTAACAAAATTCAAGTGGCACTACATATATTCATATGTAGGCCAACCTTGCATGGGGATTGTTTTAAATCAATTTTAAGTTGTAGTGAATCTTTTTTATTACTGTCTGGAACAGCTGAAGAACAAGTGTATATAAATTGTCAGTATCAGAATTAAATCAAATGTTGAAGAAAAAGTGTCTTTCTCCCCTGAATAGCATTATCAATTTTCATTGTTGCAAGTTAATGCAAGTATGGATCGGCCTATATAGAACACTAATAGAAGTGTACATGTGTTTCTTTTATGGAATACCATTATATGCCATACAACTAGGCTAAAGTATTCTACATATTCATACAATGGGTACATGATTATCAACCGCTGTTATGCAAAATTTTAGACTATTTTGTGAATTACGTGAATTTCAAGGCAATTTTTATTTTCAGTGTTTGGGTTTAGAGGTTCATTTTCACACTATGAGTCAGTGTTTTTCTGACCATCTGAATGTGATTTCCTGCCAGATTCATCCCCAGGTCTATAAAAACAAATTGAATATTTTTTGTTATGTTTGAATCCGTGTAATTTTAATTGGCATAATTCAATGAATTGCTATCATAGTAAATTACCAAAATAATAATGCAGTATGCTATCATAGTAAAACTATCAAAATAATATCAACAAATAATGATATAAAATTTTGTCAAATTTTGGGCAAAAACAAGAGTCAACAAATTTTGTCCAGAGACCAATCCATAGTTCATGCTGATGAAAATTTATACCAATAGGCCCACAATGCAACAATGTGTGTACAGGAAGTACATGAAATAAGGGATTTGTTATTTGGGATATACCAATAGGCCCACAATGCAACAATGTGTGTACAGGAAGTACATGAAATAAGGGATTTGTTATTTGGGATATACCAATAGGCCCACAATGCAACAATGTGTGTACAGGAAGTACATGAAATCAGGGATTTGTTATTTGGGATATACCAATAGGCCTACAAAGCAACAATGTGTGTACAGGAAGTACATGAAATAAGGGATTTGTTATTTGGGATATACCAATAGGCCCACAATGCAACAATGTGTGTACAGGAAGTACATGAAATCAGGGATTTGTTATTTGGGATATACCAATAGGCCCACAATGCAACAATGTGTGTACAGGAAGTACATGAAATCAGGGATTTGTTATTTGGGATATACCAATAGGCCCACAATGCAACAATGTGTGTACAGGAAGTACATGAAATAAGGGATTTGTTATTTGGGATATACCAATAGGCCTCCAAAGCAACAATGTGTGTACAGGAAGTACATGAAATAAGGGATTTGTTATTTGGGATAACAAATCCCTGGTGAAATGGTATTTTAGCAGTATAAGCATATATAAATGTATTTAACCCTGTGAATTATAGCAAAAAGAAATGAAAATACTAACACATTTAGAAATAGTGCACAGTAATGTATAAGCAAATAGTAAATAATAATTAACGAATAGTAATAGTAATACGATTAGTAATAATTATAGTAATAATAATAATACGAATAGTTATAATAATATGAATAGTAATAATAATATGAACAGTAATAATAATATGAACACAATAATAGAAATAGTAATAATAATACCTAATAGTATGATAATAATAATAATAATAATAAATAATAGTAATAAAATAGTAATAATAATACTAATAGTAATAATAATACGAATAGTAATAATAATATAATAGTATGATAATACGAATAATAATAATAATACGAATAGTAATAACAATACGAATAGTAATAATAATACGAATAGTAATAATAATACGAATAGTGCACAGGCTAAATTTAAGAAAATCAGTATTGACACCACATTATGCATACACCAAGGTTTTAATTATCAAAACCCTACATACGTGAATTCAGTTGCCTCAAAAAGCTCTGTCGTCACTAAATATCATTCATTTCATTCTGAATTTGATATACAATTACAATTCCCATGTTATCTGTGAAGTATATACTGTTTGTTATTTCAAAGAAACTCTTAAGTTATCGGGGGATTACGAAGGTTTTGTGGCTAATTCGTGCGAACGCCATTTCATACTGTATGTATACAGCATGCACATGCTGACATGCGAGATTACGATACACATGTAAACAACCAAGCATGTGACTGCATATTGTCCAATCATGATAAGGATTGTATGATATTAGCGAAATCAACATGGTTCCTCTGGAAATTGGTGCAAAGCTTGTGAGCTCCTGACCAAATTCCTCTGATTTTCATACTTATTTTCAAAGATTTAGATAGTTTGTTTGTTTGTTTGATGATGGCTTAACAGCACCACAACAACTAAGGTCAAATTGTGCCTGAGAGGTCAGATCATTTCAGAGGTAGAAAGTAAAGGAAACAGGGGGAGAATAATTTAGATAGAAACATAATTTTTCTATCACATATGTAAAGATCGTGTGGGCCCAAGACTGGAATGTGGTTTGTGACCACGTTTTATGGCACTCATTTTTCCCACATATGAAATCGTTTTAAATCCCTCCAATTTTCATTATTTTTTTGCTCAAATTATTTCTTCAAATGTTATTTTCAACCCTTTATTTGCCTAAATTTCATGTATTGATACTTTAGAAAAACAGCATGTTTCAGCTCATTTTAATTTCATAAATCCGAGCCTGGGCGGAATATGCACAGAAGGGAATAAGCGACATTTCGCGAGGCTGGGAACTGACTACATACATCTTTCTGTTTCACTTCTTTTCAAATAAGATTCCAATACTTTGAACAGTCCACCTAAATCATGCAGAAGATCATATTTCCGTTTTAGATAGGTAGCTAGCAACAGATCCTAGCTTGATTTAAAAAAGGGGCAGGGTACTAGAATTGTTGAGGGGCACATTAATGTGACCACGAAGCATTGTGCCTTTTCAGCATGGGGTCCAAAGGCCCCCTTAAGGCTTAAGCCCCTAGTGAAGCTCTCAGATTTTAGCTATAATCATACCTCAGAATGAAACTATTCTGACTGATAAGGACCATTCATGAGCCAAACAGAATCATTTCTTACTATGCTATTATTCTGTATCCATGTAAGGTGTTTCATCTATGAGGCTAATTATAGATTATTAAGTTTTTATATATATATATATATATATATATATATATATATATATATATATATATATATATATATATATATATATATATATATATATATATATATATATATATATATATATATATATATATATATATATATATATATATATATATATATATATATGTATATATATCAACATTTTTTCTGAGGGGGCAGGGCAGACCATTAGGGTGGAGCAGGTGGGCTGCCCCTATGAAACAGCAAAGCTAGGGCACTGAGCAAATAAACAGATAAATAAAGAAATGCAGGCAAAAACAACCTTTTCAACATTGTTGGTGGGATTAATTTACCTGTTCCATTGGATTAGTCATTCCGTGTTTCATAATGGCAATCTTGTCGTGCAAACTGATCCCCATAGTAGTCAACTGTGCATAGTCCTCTTGCCTCCCATGATTGACAAACACAAGCTCCCCCTGTGGGAAACAAGGACATAAATTGACTCAATTTGTCCTACTTACATCAACTCCATTTGTAATGGGTTTAATAGATATAATAGTAAATTTACATCAGGTATTTTTCTCTTTGCAAAACACTTGCTGCATGCATGCATAGCACCAGTTTTTTGTTCATCTCTTTTTATTTCCCTGTTTTTACGTTATTGTTGGATTATTTGTGTGTGGGGTTTCGTTTTAATTTTGTTAAGTGCAGAGAACCTTGGGATTCAATAAGCACAGCGGAAGTAGGTAGGTTTTTAAACCATCGCAATCAGAAAAGTAAGGAGAGTTGCAACACAAGCAACTACAACATAATTAAGAACTTTATAATGCTTCATAAATGTATTTACCAACAGCTACGGTTTGGTGATATTCAGAGATTTGAAATATTTATTTTGAAAGAAACGTTTCTCTTTCCTCTCCTCTAAAGTTAAAGGCATCCGAGCCATTCGCTCAAACTCCCGGTTTTCATGGCGCAAGCGGATGAGAATACATTACTCCCCTTGGACGGGATGCCAGTCCATCGCAGATTAACTCCCTGGCAGTGCTTGTACTCATTTTACAGCTGAGTGGACTGAAGCAAGTAAAGTGTCTTGCTCAAAGACACAATACAGTGTGCACGACTGGAATCGAACTCGGTACCTCTCGAATATGAGCATGACACCTTAACCACTGAGCCACAGCACCTCTTCCGCTCCTCTAATTATCACAATTATCAGAGCAGCCGCCCTCCAGCCAGAAGATTCTGGTTTGGTTTGGTTTGCTGATGTGGTAAAATCCTAGTATAGCAGTAAATTTCTATATTTTTTAAGGATTTTTGCTCCTTTTTTTTTAATTTTGGTTTTATTCCGTTGTATTGATGTATTTTTATTATTTTCCTTTTTAGATTTGGGTCTTTTAAGTAGAAACTAAGCTACAATTGTTTAATAAAGAATAATAATTCTTATGTTTTGGCTTTCCGATCGAAACTTTTACTCCTCAGTGTGTATACTATTACACTGACGAATGGAGTCTGCAAGCCGTTTTGACGTTTAAACTGAAATAAACAAAAAAAACGTGCCCATAGGCCTAACTAAAGTAGATCCTCACTTTTAGGTTAGGTTTTAGGATTAGGGTTTACAATTAGGTTTAGGATTAGGTTTTTAGAATTAGGGTTAGGATTTTGACATTGTTAAAATTCCTCCGCACTATTATTCAGCTTTTTTTCTTTAGTTTCGTCTGAAATGGCCAACAAGAACGCAAAATTTGTGAGCTCATGATTTATTATCCTTTTTTAACGAAATTTGCACGAAAAGGTATAAATTTGGAATGGGAAGATAAAGAACAGTAAAATTGCTGAAAGGTAAGAATTATTTCAAAAACACTATAATAAGCACGATTTTCTTGAAACCTAATTTTATTTTTTCCAAATTTTATTGGATTGAAATAAAAACCCTGTTTTTGCCTCAAAATTCCTAGATTGTTGACTAAAATTAATATTTCAAGATTTTTCAATCTTTCCTTTATAAATTCTGAAAGATTGAAGAAAATCGGTCACCAATAAGTATTTAAAATGTTGAAATTAATTCCTATATAGTGATTTACCGCTATACTAGGATTTTTCCGTTGATGTTTAATGGCACCGCAACAGTCAGAGTCAAATGTGCCAAGAGGGTGTTAAAAATCTACAGT
Organism: Chiridota heheva; assembly: GCA_020152595.1. Lineage (NCBI taxonomy): Eukaryota > Metazoa > Echinodermata > Holothuroidea > Apodida > Chiridotidae > Chiridota > Chiridota heheva. Next base: position 569,761 of record JAIGNY010001887.1, read on the forward strand.
GCAAGAGTTAGATTTTTAACACCCTCTTGGCACTAACCTCATATTACCCTTCATGACTGTACAGTAATTTACATTAACAGCAATAGATTTGTGATGTGCAGATGTTTGCAAAAAAATCCATTATTGGGAGTTTGGATGAAAAAGATCTGTGTCTTCTATTCTATTTATCACGATTGGTTAATTGTTGGTTTGATGAAGGCTTAACAGCACCGCGACAACAAGGGTCAAATTTTGCCCAAAAGGCAAGATCCAGTAATGGCACCAAGATTTTGGTCATGGAGGGGGAACTAGGGACAAATTTGTATCATAGGGGGGGGGGGAAGGGGGAGGGGTGGGGTCAAAATCCTATGAATCAGACAAAATATGACACTTTACAACATTTTCTGGGGGGCAAGTGGAGGGGGCAAAGCAATCTCATGAGGGGGGCATTTTGGGGGCTGCCCCATGCCCCCCGTAGCACCGTCACTGATTAGATCATTCCAGAGAAAGGAAAAAAAGATAATAGGAGAAGTCTGATAAAAGGACAGGGGCTAATAGCGAGGAAGCTGGGACCGAAAGAGAAAGTGCAGAGGTTTAAAAAAAGGGAAAAGGTAAAAGTAGGTAGGGGGATGAAGGAGGACTAAATATGGTTGTAGAGGGAGATATGGTGAAGAAAGGAGATCATTTTATCTGGGGAATTATTCTAGAAGAGCTCAGCTATGGAGTTGTGAGGGGTGAAGAAAACTCTGGGGAGGTTGTACAGGGGGGCAAGCAAGGAGGACATTGTGGACATTGAGGGGCAATGGCAATTATTGCAGAGGGGTGGGGAAGCCATTAAGAAGGTGGGAGTGGATGCGGTGGGTGTGACCTATTTTTAAGTAGGTAATGTGGACGTTGTCTACTCGGGAGAGGTTGTGGATAATAGGTTTGGTTGGAACGGTCAGCTGGATGCTGTGGAGTTTGTTTTTTCAATTTGGGAGTCCCATGAGGTTTGCCAGCAGTCACAAACAAGGGAAGCGATAAGCGGTTTGATGTCAGAATAGGTTTTGTGAATGGGAATAGGGGGAGGTTAAGAGCAATCTTAGCAGCTGAATCAGCTCCGTCATTGCCGGGGATGCCAACATAGCTGGGTATCCATAAGAAAAGAATACTTTTCCTGCGGAGAGGGGGAGAGTTTGTGGAGGAGGAAGTGGGATGTGGGGTTTTCCAACTTAAGGTTGAGTAAAAAAGTAAGGACAGACGTGGACTCAGAGAAGATGGCAAGAGTCGGAGCGGGGAATACCCAATATAGTTGAGAGCAGGCACGATGGCCTTGGCCTCAGCCAAGAAAATGGATGAGTAGTTGGGAAGCCTGATACTGAGGGTGATGTCTTGGATGACAGCAGCAGCAGCTGTCTTGTCGCTTTCAGGTGGATAGAAGGGGGTGGGGTGGACCAGGGAGGAAAAGTGGGCCAGGAGAAGGTGCCAAGGGTGGCTGGGTTGATGTCGCAACGAAAGGGGGCTTGTTGGCTTCAACGTGAAGGCTGGTGATGGGGAAGGTCTTGTAGGGACCCAGGCAAAGCCTGAGGGCTTCAGTTTTGGATGGTGTTGATGTGGTTGAGGTATGAGTTGTGAGCAGCACAGAAGACAATCTTGCCGTAGTCGAGCTTGGCACAAATGGTGAGCCTGAAGATTTTGAGGAAAGCGTGGAGGTCCGCACCCCAAGTAGTGTTGGAGAGGAGGCGGAGCAGCTTGAGGGAGTTGTTGCATTTCTGTTTCAGGTTGGTGATGTGTTACTTGTAGGAGAGCTTGGGGTTTAAGGTTAGACCCAGGAACTTAGTGTGGTCAACTTTTAAGATGTGATTGCTGTTGAGCACGAGGTTCAGGTAGGGTTGAAGGTTGTTGAAATGACAGAAGTGCATGCAGACTGTCTTATCTTTGAAGAACTGTTATTGTTGCACCAGTCTTGCAGCCAGTTGAGGCGGAGTTGGAGCCTATTATCGATGAGAAAAAAGCTAAAGAGTAGAAGATGGTGAGGTTGCTCACATAGAGGGTACATTTGATATTGGGACCAAGGTTGTCTGCAATGTTGTTGATGCTCAGGTTGAAGAGAGAGGGGAGAGGATGCTGCCTAGGTGGACACCCCCCTTTTCTTGGGGGTAGGGTGGAGAGGGTGTGGCTAATACAAACTTGGAACTGTATGGATGAGAGGAAGTTTTGTATTAAAGGGGGGAGGGGGGTGGCCTCTAAAGCTGATGGTGTGAAGCTTGTGAGTAATGCCGTATTTCCAAGTATTGTCAAAAGCTTCCTTGAGGTCAAAAAAGATGGCAATGAGGTGTTCCTTTTTTGCAAAGGATTCCTGAATGGCAGTGTCGAGCGTAATTAACTGGTCCAAGTTATTGCAACATTTCCGGCAGCCGCTTTGGTGAAGGGAAAAGATTCTGTTGGTCTCCAGGAACCAGGTCAATGATCCTTTCCATAATTTTGCAGAGGCAGCAGGTGAGGGCAATGGGGCAGTATAACTGGAGGGGTCGGTGCTCTCCTTCCCTGGTTTAGGGATGGGCCTGATGACAGCTGTCCTCCAGATAGGGGGAAAGGAATGGGAGGACCTAATGTGGTTGAAGATGATGAGTAGGGTAGTGGTGGCTTTGTTAAGGAGGCATTTCAGAAACTGGTAGGGGATCTTATCTGGGCCCTTGAAGGGGCAGCCAGCATCGTTGATGGCTGCTTTAATTCAGATAAGGTGAGAGGGGTGTTGTAGCTCTTGGTGTTGTTGGAGTAAAAAGTAATTCTCTGGGTTTCGTCGTAAACTTTTTTGGCTTTGAAAGCATCAGAGTAGTTGGCTGAGGATGAGTTGTTTCTGAAAGAGGTCGGCGAGGCGGTTAGCGATATCCTTTTATCCGATAGCCATTCCAAGAGAGATGGAAGACTTGCCCACCCTATCGTGGAACCTGTTTTCCATACTCCAAATATTCTTGGTGGGGGTGTTTGTGGTGAGAGAAGAGATGAAGTGCTGGTTTTACTGTCCTTGACAGTGCGCCTGGCTTTGGCATGGCCGATGTGAAAGAGGTTGAGGTTGTGGGTGATCAGGTTGGTTCTAAAGTTCCTAAGTTCTTGATGGCAGTTTTGCAGTCAGTCATCGTTAAACCAGGGGTCGGGGGAGGGGGGGGGAGGGTTTGGGGCTTGGAGATTGGAATGGAGCAGGTGGCAATGTTGATATGGATGTTACTGAAGTTAGACATGGGATCCTCACACTCCAGAAGATAAGGGATGAGGTGAGAGTTAAAGAGGGTTTCGAAAAGGGGCCAGTTGGCTTTCTTAAAGTTCCAGTCAGGGGTGTGGTCAGTGGGTGTTTGAAGGTTGGAATGAATCAGGAGAGGGTAATGGTTACTGCCACAGAGGTCAGCAGTGACCTTCCAGCCAAAATCAAGGAAGTTGGGGGAGCAGATAGACAGGTTAATGCAGGTGAGGGAGGCTACAATTGGTTAATACAATTAATAGAGCACCCACCCTCTCGTAGAAGGTTCTTCATTCTATTCTCATATTACCCTTCATGATATACAGTAATTTCTCACAGCAATAGATTTGTGATGTGCAGAGCTTAGCAAAAAAATCCACTCTTTGGAGATTGGATGAAAAAGATCTGTCTTCTCCTCTATTAATCACGATCGGTTAATTGTTTGTTTGATGAAGGCTTAAAGGATTAGTTTAGTGGTCAAGTATGTCTATGTTGTATGAACAAAAACTTCAAAAGAAACAAAATAGTGAAGAAACTATTCAAAAATTTTATTCTCGGACTAGTTGTGATGTCATAGCCTCAGATTCCTCAAAGTCGTTATGTATTCTATAATATTTTGTCCTGCGATTTTGAGGCTTAAAAACCACGGTATATGTCAGAAAAGTAGTAAAACTAAATCTAGTCGGGGTATATATAATGTACCACCTGAAGAAAGTTCGAGGAAAAATAATTTAAATAGTAAAAAAATTAAATTAACTTTCTTTAAAATACATTAACAATTGCTAAGGATGTACGGACGAGGACACCACCTTTCCATAGTAGACTTACTACACCAGTCATTTCTACACAGAGAAGACAGAGCTTTAAACTTGAATATCTCCTTAACAGAACAAGTTATTTGAATGCTTTCTTCACCATTTTGTTTCTTTTAAATTTCTCTTTCATACAAGATGGACATGCTTGACCACTGGACTTATCCTTTAATGGCACCGCAACAACAAGGGTCCTCATATTACCCTTCATGCATGTACAGTAATTTCTAACAGCAATAGATTTGCAATGTGAAGAGGTCTGCAAAAAATCCATTTTTTGAAATTTGGGAAAAACAGGTCTGTCCTCTCCCTACTAATCATGATTGGTTAACACAATTAGTAGAGAATCTGCTTCCAGACAGAAGGTTCTTGGGTTCTAATCCTGGTTGAGTCATACCAAAGACTTCAAAAATTGCACCTCTTAATTGATGCTGAGCTTAAGATTGATTGACACACCCTCATTTTCTAAGCAATTGTTAATGCATGGTTTTGAATCAGTATCAAATTCGTTGTGGTAGTACATCACCTTTACCTCACTAGACCCCGTTGTACTCTCCTAGCTGACATGACCTATTGTTTTAATTCCCAAATCTAAGAACATATTTCAACAAAATGCACAAACAATTGAGGAACGTGAATACAAATAATCGGGGAACGTGAATATCTAATACTAATAATTTATAAGCAAATCTGACCAAACCTTACACTAATATCACTTTAAATGTATATGGAAATGTAGAGACAACAGTGGTTAAATTGCTTTCAAATTTATTAAAAACCACAAAAGTAACAAAATATCACATTTAAATCAGTTACGTACAAGCATTGAGCTGTCCGCTCTGTCACATGTCACAAATTTAGCCCAAAAAATGTTATTTTGAAAACTAAAAATCCGATCTGTTCAGAATTTAATACTCTGTTACCATCCTGGACATTGCTGCAAGTTCATATCTTTTGAGGATTAAGATGAAGTCTGTACACTTTCTTCACACTTTGCTGCTAATATAAAATGAACACGCTTGACCACTAAACTAATACATGACGGTACTTACTGAAACAGTTCCTGATGCTGAAAAGGGGCTGTATTCCCCACTGATGGTGAGAACATCCGAAGCTCCTCCCACTTCTCCATATATGACATCTTGTCTCCTCCTCCTTCCACTGTCCCTCCCAGTTACTGATGTGTTAAAGATGTGTGAATACACTACGTCTTTCGTCGCAGATAAAACTTTCAAGGTGCTTGGATGGGTCATGTTAGGGGTGGACATAAGGACATCATACGAGGCTATTTTGACGGAGGAGAAACGCATCTTTGTGAAGTGGTCCGCGATGACTTGACTAATGTCTTTAGAACAGCTCATCCCCGACACACAGCTATAGCCATCTAACATTCTGGAAAAAATTATATAAATAATGAATACATTGAAAGATGGAAAGGCTAATGCATCTCTGAATCAGCATTATGCTTTAACCCTTGTCGGGACTGAAATTAGGAGAAACACTTTCTGAATGTTGTCCAACAAGGGTTACTAATAACCCTCCTGGGACTGAAATTAAGAGAAGCGCTTTCTGAGTGTTGTCCAACAAGGGTTACTACTAACCCTCCTGGGACTGAAATTGAGGAAAGCGCTTTTTGGGTGTTGTCCAACAAGGGTTACTACTAACCCTCTGGGACTGAAATTAAGAGAAGCGCTTTTTGGGTGTTGTCCAACAAGTGTTACTACTAACCCTCCTGGGACTGAAATTAAGAGAAGCACCTTCTGGGTGTTGTCCAACAAGGGTTACTACTAACCCTCCTGGGACTGAAATTAAGAGAAGCGCTTTCTGGGTGTTGTCCAACAAGGTTTACTACTAACCCTCCTGGGACTGAAATTAAGAGAAGCGCTTTCTGGGTGTTGTCCAACAAGGGTTACTACTAACCCTCCTGGGACTGATATTGAGGGAAGTACTTTCTCAAATAAAACTGTTTCTCATCAGATTTCACTGTTCCAACTTTTTTGCTGATAACTGGACAATTTCCTTTCTTCAAAATAGGGCAAACTTACAACTACTTATATGGGTAATATGTGCAAATATTTATATCGGTCATTAATATTTACACGATGTACATCCAGTATCCAGTAGTATACAGCCATACACATGCAAGCAGCCTTGCATGTGTGTATTCATGATTAATTGTGCTGACCATTGCAGGCAAGGTAGGAAAAGCTTTTTCGTAATAAAAAATATTTTTAGGATTATTTGGTTTGACAACAGGCCTTTTTTGAGCAGATATCAAGTTATTAATCATTGATGACACACGCTTGTGAAAAGAATACTGTCTCACTGGAACATTCATGCTAAAAACAAGTACTGTTCTCGGAACAGAGGAAGTGGGAAATTCAACCCCTGTATTACTTTTAAGGAATAGCTCAAGTGATCAAGCACGTTGTCTTATACAAAATAGATATAAAAAGAAACAAAATGGTTAAGAAACTACTTCAATATCTTATTCTGTTTAGGAATGTTTCATTTGGGTAGAAATTTAAGGACTGGCATAGAAAGTATTCCGTATTAAAGGTCACTAGTTATCTCATCACCCACATATACATATATGTGGGGATGAGATATTGTAATCACTTTGCTGTATAAGCAAAGAACAGCCTGTACCTCCTACACTACATGGCCTTGATATTAGGGGGGCTGGTGGGGCCCACCAGGTGGTCTCATATTATGACCTCATATTAGGAGTTAGGGGTCAAACCTTTTTTGGAATGGGACAAAATTTGGTGATTTTTGAGTCTGTCCATGTGTCAGAGTGTGTGTGTGTGTGTTTGTGTGTGTAGGTGTGTGCATATGCAACAATTAATATTGTATCACCTTATAACTCAAAAACTGCATGAGGCTATATTGGTGGACGGGTACCCCTGGCCCGGAACTTTTATCTCCAAGGTTTTTGGGTACAAAGGTCAGAGGTCAAATGGGACAAGTTTTGGTGATGGCTGTATCTTTTGAAGGAATTACTTACAGTAGTACCTTTACATATTGCATAGGTGGGTACGTTTAACATTCTAACAAAACTTTTATAAACAAATTGAGGTCAAAGGTCAAATAAGTGCTTTTTATGCAAAATTTTGCGGATTCCCAAACTCTAAAAGTACAAGACCTATACCAATCCTATGTTGCACCATGACACTTTGGTACATGAATTTGTGTCTTATATAGATTCTGGGGCCAAAAGGTCACAGAGCTTTTGACATTTTTTACCATATCCCCCTAGGAATGGTACGTGTGACTTAAGCATGAATGGTGTCATACAGTAGGGTACAATAAATGTGAAAAATTGCAAAAGTTATTTAGGTGATTAGGGTCAAGGGTCAGAGGTCAAATTGTGATTTTAGGGTTAATTATGTACTAATTTGTACATATTTGCAGTATTTTAAAACTCAAAAAGTACAAGACCTATACCAACCCTACGTTGTACCGTGACACCTTAGTACATGAATTTGTGTCCCGTAGATTCTTATTCTGAGGTCAAATGGTCAAAGATTACAGAGCCTCTGACCTTATTTTTACCATTAACGCCTATAGTGATGGAATGGAAAGTGACGTGAGCATGAATGGTGTCGTACAGTAGGTGCGATATATGTGAACTTTTTTAGAAGTTAATTCAGTGTTTAGGGTCAAGGGTCAGAGGTAAAGAAGTCAAATATGTGATTTTAGGAGGTATAATTATGTACTAAATTGTACAATTTTTTTACCACCTTAAATTCTGGAAGTGCAATACCTATACCAACCCTATGTTGTAACATGACACCTTGGTACATGAATTTATTTGTGTCCTGTAGACTCTGGGGTCAAAGGTCACATAGCTATTGACCTTTTTTCCATAGAAATGGTATGTGTGACGTGAGCATGAATGGTGGGTGTCATATGGTAGGGTACAATAAATGTGAAAAATTTCAGAAGTTATTTCAGTGATTAGGGTCAAGAGTCAGAGGTCAAATATGTGATTTTAGGGGGTAATTATGTACTAATTTGTACATTTTTGTGCCATTTTAAATTAAAAAAAGTACAAGACCTCTACCAATCCTATGTTGTACCATGATACCTTGGTACATGCATTTGTGTTCGTAGACACTGGGGTTAAAAGGTCAAAGGTTTGTTTGTACATCCATCAACATGCCTAAAGAAAGCCAAGCCTGTCTCAATAACTGCTTGTACTCAAGCTCACATGGGCAGTGCAATCCATTAAAAGTCACAGACCTATAGTGATCCTAATAGCCATTTCTCCCACTATGCTGTACACTTAAGGTGATGAGATCAGAAATTCTGTGGATTGCTTTTTGTTTCTTTATTAATTGTTAACATATTCTAAAGAAAATTATTACTTATACTTAATTTTACTACTTATGTTGTTTTTTATTTAGTTTAAACTTTTTAACCGATTTTTTTTTTCTTCAAACTTTCTTCATGTGGTAAATCATAATTCCCTCAGTTACTAGATTCTGTTTCACTACTTTGTTGTCATATCCAATGTTTTAGCCCCAATTTCTTGTAATAATGTACTTGTAATAATAATGTGCTTGTAATAATAATGTACTTGTAACAATAATGTACTTGTAACAATAATGTACTTGTAATGATAATGTACTTGTAAGAATAATGTACTTGTAACAATAATGTACTTGTAACAATATATATTTGTAACAATAATGTTCTTGTAACAATAATGTACTTGTAACAATAATGTACATGTAACAATAATGTACTTGTAACAATAATGTACTTGTAATAATAATGTACTTGTAATAATAATGTACTTGTAATAATAATGAACTTATAATAATGATGTACTTGTAATAGTAATGTACTTGTAATAATAATGTATCTGTAATAATAATGTACTTGTAATAATAATGTACTTGTTATAAAATGTACTTGTAATAATAATGTACTTGTAATAATCTTAGTCATTTCAGTCTGATTTCAGTCATTTCTACATTACATCATAAATAAGAAAGAACTTTTCATTGAATATCTCCTCAATGGAATAAGACATTTCAATGCCTTTTTTCACTATTTTGTTTCTTTTGAAGACCTCTTTCGACAGACTTGCTTGGCCAATGACCACTGAATTAATTATTTTAGCATTACAATACTCTACCTTGAATATTCAGATATACTCTCTGGACTGATAGTTTTTAATGCTGATTGGTGATATGCTGCAACCCGGGGCTTGTTGTTGCTATTTTCTGTCTTTGCAGCAGCACTACCGATGAAATAACCAATCAGAAAACTGGCGCAAATGGCAACAATGATGACAATGATGAAGATAATACAGACTCGCCTCTGCTCGGGAGAAACAAGACACCTCTGCGTCATGTTGGAATTCTTATCCGCTGAAACAAAAAAATTAATGTCTTATTAGAGATGCATTCCTCTTTGGATAATAGACGTATTAAAAAGTAACCTTTAATATTTTATATAAAGTGATAACATCCCATTCAAGACACTAAACAGAAAATTAAAAACTCGAGGGAGGTTCATTACTAAAGAACAAACAAATCACAAAATTAAATATATTTTCACTGATCAAAAACTCCTTTGTACAGAAAGTTTAATTTTGATTTACAGCATCAAAATTAATGTAAGGCAACAATTCCGTTTCCTTCTGGTTAAATTTGACATTCAAATCCCAGAAATATAGCACAAGTAGGCTTATATGCTTCAATCCAATGCTGATTTCGCTTCTTACTCATACCAAATCAGAACTGAAAAACAGGAAGCTCTTACATCAACGACTTTAATAACAAGCATGTAACAGGAAGAGATGAACTCTTCCGGGGGCTCAGTTTCATATGTGAAGTATATGTACATGTGCTGCCCGAACATGTGCCTTTTTGCAGAATTTACCTAGAGCAGGTATCAAAAAACCCAATTCTGTCATACTGCAGGTCTGAAAATGGCTTTTTTTCATACTACAGGTGTCATTTTTTTTTTTTTTTACTGCAGGTATAAAAAAAAACTGCACATTTTCGTGAAGCAGGTATAAAAAATTGTTGCTCTCACACTGCAGTTACCCAAAAAACTGATACTGCAGGTATGAATTTGAATTCCTGGGCGGCACATACCTACCACTGAAGTAGGGAACAGCACCCCCCAGCCAGGTGGGTTTCATCAAAACTATTTTACATTTCCGGTTGATTCACTGGAAGTACATTTGAAAGTTCTGGAGGAAGCGAATTTCTGCGGCACAGTAAAGACAAGTAAAGACAGGCAACTAGAACTTGCGTGTAATTGAAAGAAAGTTTGTTAAAACCATGAAAATAGCAAAAAAGCAGTTATACCAGAATTAGTTTACATTTTAAATTTTCACACATTATTTCAATAATTTCTGGATATGTATCTCTAATTTGTGACATCGGAAATAAAAAAAACATGAATTTTTGGAAGATTTTAAACTTAAATTTAACTTGGATTTTTAACTTAAAGACCTATCACTTTTAAATCCTTCATCCACATCCACCTTCTTTGAATGGGAGCTATTGAATACAATGTGTACAGTATGGCCAAGAGGATTTAAAATCTCCAGGAGAAAACAGTCTGATGAAATTTAGGACAGAAATTACAAGAATTACATTGAAGTTGTTTGGGAAAATATTATCGGAAACTGGGTTTTATTTTTGCTGTAGAGAGAAAAGTGGAGGTGGTTTTATGAATTATGCAGGTTCCACACCATCTACAGATATCATTTCAGAAATTCAGCCAATCGTAAAATAGTTCACATCAGAAAAAGGAGATGGATTTCTGCTCATGGAAACTGCCAATTTTCCCAACTTCCACCTACCTCCATAATCTGCTCCATCATAATTCAATTCTTTTCTTCTCTTTGGTGATGTTTTGTCCTTTGCTGCTGACCTCCTATCTGCAGTCACCACCATAAATGGCGTTGATTGCCCCTGAGGGTCCCCCCATCTATTTGGGGCCAGGTCTGGTGATATTATTCTGTCATTTTCAACCGCTGAAGGTGTATCTTCAAGACTAAAAAAAGAAGTTGAGTTTTCTGGAATATCTTGATCTGTTTCAGAGTCCTGGCCGCTTGTTGAATCCATTTCAGTGTAAAATCATGGGTATATCTATGAGAAGGAAAGAAAATATGCAAACACTGAATCATTCTAAACACAAAACACGCAATTTCATACTCACATTAATCACCAATGATTTTAGAAATACCCGTCAGGGCAGTATTTCCATATTTGATCAAGAAATTTGAAGATTCCGCAATCCCACCAACTTTAATACTTGTCCACAAAGCATTATTGAATAGGTTAGACGCATGTCCCCACACACTGTGGAACTCTTAGCTTGTGAGCGTGAGGCAAGCAGGAAAGCATCATGACTCACACCACAGAGCATGAAGCATGACTCACACCACAGAGCATGAAGCATGACTCACACCACAGAGCATGAAGCATGACTCACACCACAGAGCATGAAGCATCATGACTCACACCACAGAGCATAAAGCATGACTCACACCACAGAGCATGAAGCATCATGACTCACACCACAGAGCATGACATATCATGACTCACACCACAGAGCATGACATATCATGACTCACACCACAGAGCATGAAGCATCATGACTCACACCACAGAGCATGGCATATCATGACTCACACCACAGAGCATGAAGCATCACGACTAAAACCACAGAGCGTAAAGCATCACGACTCACACCACAGAGCAGGAAGCATCATGACTCACACCACAGAGCATGAAGCATCATGACTCATACCACAGAGCATGAAGCATCATGACTCACACCACAGAGCATGAAACATCATGACTCACACCACAGAGCATAAAACATCATGACTCATACCACAGAGCATGAAGCATCATAAACCACTTTTAATCTTCAATTAAAGCCTCTATGATATAAAAGAGTTCAGGGGTCAAGCAAGTTAATCTCATATGAAAAAGATTAGCGGACAAGCAAGTTCATCTCATATGAAAGTTTAGCAGTCAAGCAATTTCATCAAATATGAAAGAGTTCAGTGGTCAAGCAAGTTCATCTCATATGAAAGAGTTCAGCGGTCAAGCAAGTTCATCAAATATGAAAGAGATTAGTGGTCAAGCAAGTTCATCCATGTAAAAGAGTTTAGTGGTCAAGCAAGTTCATCTCATATGAAAGAGTTTAGCGGTAAAGCAAGTTCATCAAATATGAAAGAGATTAGCGGTCAAGCAAATTCATCTCACATGAAAGAGTTTAGCGCTCAAGCAAGTTCATCTCATATGAAAGTGTTTAGCAGTCAAGCAAGTTTATTAAATATGAAAGAGATTAGCGGTCAAGCAAGTTCATCTCATATGAAAGAGTTTAGCAGTCAAGCAAGTTCATCTCATATGAAAGAGTTCAGCGGTCAGGCAAATTCATCTCATATGCAAGAATTTAGCAGTCGAGCAAGTTCATCAAATATGAAAGAGTTTAGCGGTCAAGCAAGTTCATCAAATATGAAAGAGATTAGCGGTCAAGCAAGTTCATCTCATATGAAAGAGTTTGGTGGTCAAGCAAGTTCATCAAATATGAAAGAGATTAGCGGTCAAGCAAGTTCATCTCATATGAAAAAGTTTGATTGTCAAACAAGTTCATCAAATATGAAAGAGATTAGCGGTCAAGCAAGTTCATCTCATAGGAAAGAGATTGGCGATCAAGCAAGTTCATCTCATATGAAAGAGTTTGGTGGTCAAGCAAGTTCATCAAATATGAAAGAGATTAGCGGTCAAGCAAGTTCATCTCATATGAGAGAGTTTGGTGGTCAAGCAAGTCCATCAAATATGAAAGAGATTAGCGGTCAAGCAAGTTCATCTCATATGAAAAAGTTTGATTGTCAAACAAGTTCATCAAATATGAAAGAGATTAGCGGTTAAGCAAGTTCAACTCATATGAAAGAGATTAGCGGTCAAGCAAGGTTATCTCATAGGAAAGAGATTAGCGGTCAAACAAGTTCATCTTTAGGAAAGAGATTAGCGGTCAAACAAGTTCATCTCATAGGAAAGAGATTAGCGGTCAAACAAGTTCATCTCATAGGAAAGAGATTAGCGGTCAAGCAAGTTCATCAAATATGAAAGAGATTAGCGGTCAAGCAAGTTCATCTCATATGAAAGAGTTTGGTGGTCAAGCAAGTTCATTAAATATGAAAGAGATTAGCGGTCAAGCAAGTTCGACTCATATGAAAGAGATTAGCGGTCAAGCAAGTTCATCTCATAGGAAAGAGATTAGCGGTCAAACAAGTTCATCTCATAGGAAAGAGATTAGCGGTCAAACAAGTTCATCTTTAGGAAAGAGATTAGCGGTCAAACAAGTTCATCTCATAGGAAAGAGATTAGCGGTCAAACAAGTTCATCTCATAGGAAAGAGATTAGCGGTCAAGCAAGTACATCAAATATGAAAGAGATTAGCGGTCAAGCAAGTTCATCTCATATGAAAGAGTTTGGTGGTCAAGCAAGTTCATTAAATATGAAAGAGATTAGCGGTCAAGCAAGTTCGACTCATATGAAAGAGATTAGCGGTCAAGCAAGTTCATCTCATAGGAAAGAGATTAGCGGTCAAACAAGTTCATCTCATAGGAAAGAGATTAGCGGTCAAACAAGTTCATCTCATAGGAAAGAGATTAGCGGTCAAGCAAGTTCAACTCATATGAAAGAGTTCAGCGGTCAAGCAAGTTCATAAAATATGAAAGAGATTAGTGGTCAAGCGAGTTCATCTCATATGAAAGAGTTCAGCGGTCAAGCAAGTTCATCTCATATGTCAAAGTTCAGCAGTCAAGCAAGTTCATCTCATATGAAAGAGTTCAGTGGTCAAGCAAGTTCATCTCAAATGACAGAGTCAGCTGTCAAGAATGTTTATCTCATCAGAAGATAAGAGTTTAAGCAAATTTATCTCATATGAAAGAGCTTAGAGGTCAAGGAAGTTCATCTCATATGAAAGTGTCCCATACGCCATCCCTCCGTTCCAATATGCCATCCCAATGTCCGGAATGCCATCCTGTCCTGTCCACAAGCCATCCTGTCTTACATGTCATGCCACCAGCTTGTCCCACATGTGGGGCGAGCACCAGAGTGAGTAGGGACAAGTGGGCAAGGCCTGATTTGGCGTTCTCTCTAAGTTAATTTGGCCTTCTCTTCAAGTTAAAAACTAGTAAAACATTACTCCAAATACTCCATGCAATACTAATCAACTATTCCAGCACTAAAAATGTGTGAAATGTCTTAAAAGATTAGTTTAGTGGTCAAGCAAGATCATCTTGTAAGAAAGAAGACTTCAATAAAAACATGCATGGTGACAAAACTAAACTTCAATATCTTAGATTTTAAGTTTTAAGTTCTGTCACATGAATCTGTGTAGAAATGACTGGTGTAGTAAGTCTACTGTGGAATGTTGGCACCCTCATCCTCACTTCCTTGACAATTGTTAATGTATTTTGAAGAAAATTTGTTTTCACTTTTTTAATTACTTTATATGTAAATATTGTTTCGAAAATTTTCTTCAGGTAAAAAATTATAATTACTGTACATACCCTCACCAGATTCACCATTACTTCTTTCCTTACATGCAATTTGTTTGGAGCCAAAAAATCTCAGGGAAAAAAGGTAAATACATACACTGATATTAAATACTGGAGCAATGAATGGGGTGGCAAGGTTCTGATCGCACACGGCTCCAGTGATAGCCGTGGTGTTATGATTTTATTTAAACCCTCATTAAATATTTGCATTGATGATATTACGTGTGATGTTAATGGTAGATACGTTGTAACTGATTGTCATATAGAGAACACTCCTTATCTTTTAATTGATATTTACGCTCCTAATATTGATCAACCTATTTCTTTCAATAATATTGGCAATATTATTAGTAAGTATAGCAATATCAATATAATTTGGGGCGGTGAGTTCAACTTTGTTTTTAATTTTGATTTAGATAAAAAAGGGAAAAATAGGGTAACTAATTTCAATGCGAGAAATTCTGTGTTGGAATTCATTAGCAGGTTTGACCTTTTAGACATCTGGAGAGAACGGCATCCTAGTTATTCTAACTAAACTTGGCATTCTACTATTGACAAAACTATACATTGCAGCCTTGACTTTTTCCTTATCTCCAGATGTCTAATTCATCTTGTTGACGATGCTTCTTCTTATCCTTTGTTTAATTCTGATCATGATATTGTTACCATCAAATTGCTTTCTTCATTGGAATGCGGTCCAGGTACTTGGAAATTTAATGCCTCCTTACTCAAAGATAATGTTTACGTAAGTCTTATTAATGATATAATCACTTCCATTACTGTTGATTATTCTCATTTAAATGCTTCTTTGTTGTGGGAATTTCTTAAAATGAAATTCAGATCTGTTACTATTGCTTACTCTAAACGTAGGGCACGTGAAAGATTAGCTCATGAGCGCAAAGTACTTCAATCTATTTTGTATTATGATCAACTATGTATAAGATCTCCCACTAATTCCAAGTGATCTGCTTTGAGAGATTTCAAGAATGAGCTCAATTTGATATACAATTATAAACTTGAAGGTATTTTTATTCGTTCCAGGGCAAAGTGTGTTGGGTGGGCGGAAGAACACCAGGTATTTCCTTAATTTAGAACGTAGAAATAAGGCCTCCAACTGTATTACTAAATTAATAAATGGTACTGGTTCGCATGTTACTGATAAGCATGTACTTCTTGATGAAATTGAATTTTTTTTTATCATTCTCTTTATTCCAAACGTCCTGTTAGTGACCCTTCTACTCTTTTCAATTCCCTTAACAGTAACAAATATATTTCGAATGATGATTTGGTTTCTTTAGAAGGCCCATTAAGTTTTAACAAATGCAAAGATTCCCTATTTTGTATGCCATCTAATAAATCACCAGGTACTGATGGTTTAACTTCTGACTTTTATAAAAAAATTGGGAAATTCATTGTTAACGCGCTAAATTTTTCTTCTGATAATATGTGTTTATTCAAACAACTATCACAGGCAGTAATTTCCTTAATTCTTAAGCCTGGCAAAAACCCATCATTCCTAAAAAACTGGAGACCTATCGCTCTACTTAATACCCATTACAAAATAGCAGCTAAGTCCTTGGCCAACCGTTTAGAATGTATTTTGATTGATCTTATCAGTCCAGAGCAGACTGGTTTCCTTAAGGGTAGGTATATCGGGGAAAATATTCGTTTAGTGTTAGATACTATTAGCTATTGTAATCATAATAATTTACCAGCTTCATTAATCTTTCTTGATTTTGAGAAAACGTTCGACTCCTTGAACCACTCATTTATTAACAAGGTACTTTCTTATCTTAATTTTGGATGGGGTTTCATACAATGGGTTTCTACCTTTTATGCAAAGGCAACTTCATGTGTAATCAACAATGGTCATTGTACTAATTATTTTCAGGTATCACGTGGCGTACGACGAGGCTGTCCTCTTAGTCCTTATTTATTTATAATTTGTTCTGAAATTCTTTGTATCTATATCAAGCATAACCATTCTATTAGAGGTATACATGTAAGTGATATCAACTTCAAAATTTATCAATATGCTGATGACACTGTTCTATTTACGGACGGTTCTAAGTCGTTAACTGATGCCGCTATTTTAAGTCTAAATGATTTTGGCAAAGTTTTCGGTCTCGTTAGTAATTTTGATAAATCATTCATTTTCCCCCTTGGTTATTACACTGAAATACCCCCAAATCATCTATAAAAAAAAATCCTTAACTTTTCTAATGGTTCCATCTATTATTTAGGTATTTCGTTTACAACTCACCATGACGATTTTTTCCATCTGAATTATCAGCCCAAATTATCTGCCTTAAGAACATTCTTATCTATGGTCAACTCGTGACCTCACACCCATAGGCAAAATTACTATCATTAAATGTTTTGCTCTTTCCCAACTAGTTTAATTTTTTTGATTTCATTAGCATCTTGAAACTTTAAAATATTTTTTAAACTAAGTTACAAATGAAGTGATTAACATTTTGTATGTAAAGAACATCTAAATTACGAAGAAAAAAATTACATTCAGATTACTTTGCAAATCCCTCAATTTTAGGAAACGCATACACAATTAACGTTAGTGCACATATCACCCGAGTGCGCTAGTACTATTTTGGAAATGTTCGTCAGTAAATGTGTGCAGTGTTCGATTTAATGCTATACACACGTTGACTTCACTATCGCTCTAATTTTCAACTAATTAGATACATTCATCCAAGCCTGGCGCTGTTTGAAACTAAGTCAGTAGCAAAGGCTCTTATACCAAATGCAACTTTTCAGTTTTCTTTACTAAACTTGTGCACAAAACTCAAGTGAATGTCTTAATAATACTATCACTGCATATGACGATAAAAGGCATTGTCAAAAGTTGACCTGCGATCATCACAGAAAGGCCCAAGTTAGTGTTTCTGTTTCAAATCTAAACTTACTAACACTTGTATTGCTAACTAGTTTTTTTATATTTTTTTTCACTCATACTTTTTACGCTCGGTTGGCGTTCCTCTTGAAGGATTTTTGCCGACTTAACCGATTCAGATTCAGCATGTTAGTTTTTCTAGAGCGTAGGCAAAATTTATCAACGCTTCTATGATAAGCCAATGCAGCAGTTTCAATATTATAAGGTAAAAAGCGTTTTCTGACTGGGTATGGCAGCCATGTAGTGGCTATAGCGTATACTATAGTCAA
>JAIGNY010001887.1:592500-611584 GCA_020152595.1 Chiridota heheva
TAAGGGCCTAGCCTCAATCAAAATCTAGCAGTAATATATTTTCTCGTGATCATATTCAGTGACAATTGGGAAGATTTACATAAAGCTATTGTGCTGCCTGCCCAATCACACATCACAAATTTAGCATAAATTAAAGATCAATCAAACTTTCATCAGCCATAACTCAAAATCCTAAAGGGCTAAAATTCAACAACTGATTTGATTAGAATTGCATACGCTTTTATGAACATTGTTATCATAGACCCTAAACATCCATGCATCAACAGATCAAGATGACATTCACAGGTTGGGCTCCAAGATTTACCGACTTCAAAATGGTATCTTTTGTTTAGGAATATACACTTTAAGTTTTAAATATTAAGGAAATGTGTACACATGGCCAATCAAGATCTCAAGACTCGTTGTGTGTTCCTGGGGGCTCCCAGGCAACCGGGCCCACCGGGCAACCGGGAAAATTCCCGGTGGGCCCCCCTGAAACAATGATTGTGGTGCCCCCTCCAGCCGATACTTGCATTATCATTATTAGTTTAATTCTCACTTGCTCATTAAAATGAAACAATTTTCTTTTCTTTCATAAACGTGCATGACGTATGAAAAGCGACCCTACAACAATCAGACAATAGCCATAAATTTTGTGTTAAATTTGGTCTCCTTGAACATAGCTGAGGTGCCCAAGACCCAAAGCTATTCTGTTATCGTTGTTATTCCCTGAAATCAACCATCAGTCCAATATTCATTTATACGTTAATTGTTAAAAGGGCCGCTAGGATAGGAACCAATCAGCACTTGACCTATCTAAGAAAGTGTCTGTGATTGGTTGAAAGTTCCCCTTTTTGGCAATATATTCAGATACTAACTTGCATTAAACAAAGAGCTATTGAGTGGATGTGGTTATCTACCTACTTTGGTGTAGCGGTTATCATACCTGTCTACAGACCACGAGGCCCCGGGTTCAATCCTGGGGTGGGTAGACACGCCAGTGCACCACAACTGGTTATCAAAGGTCGTGGACATTGACTTGGTTGTCGATGTTATGTCTGTCCGTACGTCGTACCTGTGTTCTTGTCCGGGTCGTATTAAGCGTTTCGTGATAGCATTTGTACTATCATAACCGAATACGCAGGCGACGACCCCGTCATTGTAATTGTGTGTTTAACTCTCTCTCTCTCTCTCTCTCTGGATGTGTTTTTATCTTGTATACAGTTATATGCACATAATTTACTTGAGTAACAGTTCGATAGTTCAATGTTTGTATGGTTGAAACGCTTCCGTAAAGAAAATGTCTGAAAAACGAAAACAGGCTAGTGGAAGCCAGAAAAGAAAGTTTGCAAAATTGAAAAAACTGAATCAATCTGCAAAATCGACGGCTACGCTTGGGTCGTATTTTGAGAAGCCCAAATTCAGAGAAATGCGTCTGGTAGTGGCGATTTAGTGAGTGTAACTGTTTACAATAATGTTCATTTTTTGGTAAATATCATAGTATACTAGTGTATTCCATTTGGTTGTAGCAGGACCCCCATTTGAGTTTTATCGTTGTTCGTAACTCTGCGAGCAGGTGGGGAATGTTTATGTTGTATGGGCAGACGGGGATAGTTATTACAGCACATGCCTTAATTTATTGTATAGGATTCGGTTTGTCTTACTTGAACAGCCAGTCAGTGACCGGGAAGGGGTCAGGAAGGGAAGGGAGGGGGCGAAAATGAAAATGAAGATTGCGCTCACTTTATAGAAACTTTTCATTAATACTTTTTAAGATTTTAATAACCAAGCAAATTTGAACGGTATAATGAAGGTTTTAATCATAGGCTTGGGGATGCGGTTTTAGTTGAGGCACCAAGAATATATAATAGTCTACAATCTACAATAATGCATATCAAGTCATCAACAGCTACACACGATTTAAAATATGGGACACGTGTGCACAAGGTTCCTACGCCTGTGTCTTTAACGAATTCAAAATGTAAAAATTAATATAGGACGGTCTTTGAAAAGTTTGTATTACAGTCTGTGGATGTGTGGATGTGTGTGTGGGGGGGGGTGAAATGGTGTGTGTGGGCGATGACTCTTACTCAGATGAGCCGGAAGTGCGAGGACAGTTGCCTCAATACCCTTTGGTTATAAGGGCAGCCGGGGGCAATGCCACATCCATCAGAAAGCCCTTTGAATAGTGTAAGATATACCCTCTATTGGCAGTGATTGACAGCTGCCGCCGCCACTCTGGATTGTTTCCGGCGCCCCTGCTCTTCCTTGCAAATGAATAAAGAATTATCGCCTCGCGCCTTGTCCGAAGCCTTATCGGAGGGGATTAGCTTTGTAACTCTGGGACTTTTTTGCATTTTATATCCATGTACTTAGGCTGAGTATCTATTTATGTGATCTAAAAGAAAAAAATGGGACATGGCCAAACGAGATGAAAGAGATCACTAGGATTTAATTGTTTTCTGGGCCAGTCTTGTTATTTTCCCTCAGTCAATTTGGGGTTAAAGCTCAGCCTATGAAAGCATTGCTGATCTTAAGACAACGAATTAAGCAACCCAATTTTTTCCCAACGGTAAACAGTAAACATGGCAAAGTTGCCGACGAACATATCACTCTTTCTTCAAATATGATCCAAGATATATACCAATATGCGTCAAACGTGATCAGTATAGGGGCAAGCTTATGATATTAATGCCCGCACATGAGGCAAGTCGGCATCTAAGAGGGGAAAAATCATCACCTCCTTTTTATTAAATACATCATTTAAGTCGGCATCGTTGAAAGTTAGGGGGAAAAAGGCATAATTAAGAGGGGCAAATGGCCTCTCAGCCCCTGTAGCGACGCCACTAGATGTGATATATGCAAATAGATTCCTTAGACATTGGATCACTGTTTTTAACTCCATGTCCATGCTTAAACATGGTTCATTATTTGAACCTGCATGTTCAAAAGTGCAGTATTCGTCAGTTCGTGTACGGCCGGTACTTCAACTTAATATGTATGGGTGTTTGTATGGGTGTGTGTGTGTGTGAGGGGGGAGGGGGACAGGATACGAATTTGGGTTGGGTAGTTTCAAAAACGTTGGCAAAACATGCAGGTAAGATGGTTTCATATCAATTTCCAGGTCACCAGCGAAGGAATATAACCTTCTGAGACAGTTGATGTTGATGTTGATGACGAAAGTGACAATGGCGATCAAGACCATGAAGACGAGGGCACAAATTTTGTCATTGAGGGCAACAACACGGATCCTACAGTTTGTTCCAATATTCAGGAAGGATTACCCATATTTGTAAAGCCGGCTAGTTGCAATTTGCACAAAACGATTTTTTTAATTCATCAGTGCAGCCATATAAAAACACATCATTTGATACAGATGTTTACAACAAAAAACATCAGATGGTAAAAAAGTTCCCAAAAAATGGTTATCTTTTTCTAGTCAACAACAAAAGCTGTTTTGCAGCACTTGCATCTGTTATTCCAGCAGAGACAGTGGATCGTCATTTGTACGTGGATGCAATGATTGGCGACATATACGCCAACGTATACAAGAGCATAAGGGAAACAAAGAACATATGAAGAACAGTCAGGCTCATGTTATGAATGTAAAAGATATGAACAATGAAAGCATTCTTCATTATGCCCGAGATCGACTCACCGATAAGCGTCATCGGGAAGTACAATAACACCGACAAGTGGTTGATAGAGCCATTGCTGTGATGAAGTTAACTTTCAAATTTTGTGTTCCTTTCAGAGGTCATCGTGGGAGGCTGCTTATGAGTTGGATGATACTGAAACTAATCATGGTGTCTTTCTAGAAATCATCAATCTTATAAGAAAGTACGATACAGCGCTGTCCAATCATTTGGAGAGGGTTATAACTACTTCTAAAGAACGGAAACAAAGTGGAACAAAAGGACGAGGTGCATTCATAACATTTATTAGCAAGACCACGGTGAACAAACTGATAACAACCATGAAAAGTATAATTTAAAAGACGATTTCGGATGAAATCAAGAAGGCAGGCATATTTTCAGTACAGATAGACTCTACGCAAGACATTACAGCAACTGACCACTGAATGTGCTGTTGTAGTTTGCTACGTTCTTGATGGAGGTGTAATTGAGAGATTATTGGCACTAATACCCTCACACTGTGGGAGCGGGAAAGGACTTTTTGAATTAGCAAGAGGAGTTTTTGAGGAAGATGACATCGACATTAGTATGTGTGTCTCAAACAGCACAGATGGAGCAACAGCATGCCACGGGCAGTATAGTGGGTTTCAAGCAAAGCTCAGAGCTAGAGTGGATACTAACGTACATGTGTGGTGCTATGCACATGTGCTCAACTTGGTTGTGCACGACTCTACAAAGGTGTGTATCCCAGCTATATCTCTTTTCAAGCTGCTGCAGAAAGTAGCCGTGTTCTTCAGAAGTTCATACAAACGGATGGATGTGGGGACGACAGAGATACAAAACAAGTTTGGAAGAGAAAAACTGAAGAAACTGAAACTTATAGGTGAAACACGTTGGTCTGGAAAATCTAGCGCGCTTTCAGCCGTATTTGGCATATCCAAAGATCACTCCAGGGCAAACTTTCCAGATCCCCACAAATGCCTGGTGGTGATACATCATTCAAAGGAGCACGATGCCGCCACACGGACAGAGGCAAAAGGAATGCTGGAATGTTTTCTGAAATACGAAACCATCTTGACAGCGTATGTCTTCATGCATATATTTGAACATGTAACGCCAGTGTCTGAATATCTCCAAACGAGTGGTCTTGACCTTGTGCAAGCTTGGAGACAGGTCCAACATTGCATAGATCAGCTCAAGTTACTTAGGGATAACATAAAACCAATAAGAGAAAGAGCTGATGCCTTTATAAAAGATGTGAACAATGAGTTGGGTCAAGTGGATTGGTGTGAAGTGTTACATCTTTAAGAGTGTGATGAGATTTTCGTTTCACCTGAATTTCCAGAACAGAGGAAGAGAATTCGAAAACGTCAAGATGGAGAAACAGGACAGGCTGAAAAACCCAGTTTACCACCCATTGATGAGTATCGCGTGGATGTGTACAACGTGGTTCTAGACCAAGCAATTTAAAGTTTGACCAGGTGCTTTGTTCGGAGATATACATTGCCTCGATTCTCAGAACTTTCCAGAAATTAAGGCAAGGAAAAGGGTCTACCTGCTCACTCATTGCAAAAGATTGGCCAACTTATGCCTCAGCTGGATATCCCCAAAGTTAAATCCAAACTAGAACAGTTTGCATGTATGTATGATATGCTCAATCAAAGTATAGATGAACATTACTTTGCTCAAGAGTTTGGAATACAGCCGGAACAAAAGATTCAAGAAGGAGATCAGACATCATGTAAGAAATATCAGAGGTGCAAGTCTTGTCTCACATGTGCTATGAAGTTGTTGGAAAACTATATGCTTCACTCCAAAGCCTACGACAATTTACATAAAGTGTATTACTTTCTGCTGACACTTTCTGTGACACAAGTAACCTGTGAAAGATGCTTCTCAAAACTAAAGTTAATCAAAACCAGACTTAGATGTGTGCTAACAACAGAACAAGTTGGAAGCCATACTGCTTCTCAGAACAAAAAGAAATATGCTAGAGAAGATCCCCCACTCACAAATAATCGACAAATTCGCTGAATCATCCGCTGAACTAGGGAGGTTGTTGCAGTATTGATAAAGAAGGTAAGTTCATATTGTTTATATTAGATTTTTAATGCTAGCTATCATGCGATCTAATAGCATCGTGGTGCTTATGCCAGTGCCCTCCAGAGAGCCCCAGTCCGCCACTGCCTGGGGCCACAGAGCATTCCAGGTGATGGCGTAACTAAATTCTCTGGGACCAGTGGAAAATTTGAGTTTGAGAAATTGCCCACAGCCCCAAATCTACATATATATATAATCTATATATCTGTCTGTCTGTCCGTCCGTCTCTATCTATCTGTATGTGTGTGTGCCGCCCAAGCAGGTGCTTTTTTTGCACCATTTTTGTAGTGCAGGTGTCTTTTTTTAGTAAATACATTGTCTTTTTTTCTTCTTTCATTTTCGTAGTGTAGGTCCCACAAAATGAGGTTTTGACTGTGTTAATTTTGTACTGCTGGTCCATTTTTACAATATTTTTGTTGAATACTCATACTGCAGGTATCAAAATTGACTTCTGTCCAAGTCATACTGCGGGTATGAATTATGTAAAACGATGCATACTTTTAGAGAAAACGGGGAGCTGAGGTAATTTAACAGCACACGGTCCAAATGAAAAAAGGGAGACGTCAGTCTAAAACAACAAATTTCTCTGATGGGCGGAGGGGCGGAAGGGGGGTTGGGGTTGGAGGAGCTAATTTAGGGTATCCTTGATTTGAAATGTTTAAGCCTATCCTTTGCCAGAAAATATTGAAAAACACGAAATATCTATTAAAAAAGTAATACATATAGACCCTATAATCTGATAATCGTCTATTTGATTTTATTACTGATTAAAATAGAAATGCAGATTTGCCCACACGTTTCATCGTATTCGATGCTTCGTTCGTCCGCCCTGCCATCCTTAGTACCCACACGCAAATAATTTCCAAGCTTGCACTGTTTCTGGAAATGTATGGCAAATGTGAAAAGTATTTAGTAATCAATGCGTGTAATGAAGTCATAATAATTCACAAGCCCCCGATAACGGCTTAAATCGCATTTAGGTTGAAGGTATGCACCCAGGATCTTCGGATGGTATACATTTACAACTTCAATTGACCACCTGATCGTTGTTATGACAAGCTGCGAGAGAGAGAGAGTTGAACACACAATTACAGTGACGGGGTCGTTGCCTGCGTATTCGGTTATGATAGTACAAATGCTATCACGAAACGCTTAATACGACCCGGACGAGAACACAGGTACGACGTACGGACAGACATAACATCGACAACCAAGTCAATGTCCACGGCCTTTGATAACCAGTTGTGGTGCACTGGCGTGTCTACCCACCCCATGCTTGAGCCCAGGGCCTCGTGGTCTGTAGACAGGTATGATAACCGCTACACCACAGTAGGTAGATAATGACAAGCTGCAGAGTTTTCGTCGTTTAAGAAGAGTAATTTAGGTCGTAAAACATGCAGTGTAATACTCCTTTAGCCTAAAGGTAATAAGGCGTGTAAGGCAGCATGAGTTCACACTAATATGACGCCACAGGGGATCCTTGTGAGTAAGTGCTCGGAAGGGGGGAGGGGGCAAGCAGTTTGCATGGGTATGAGAGCCGCTGAATGACAGTAACAGATTTTGAGCCAACTTCTTCTTTGGTGCTGTGCAAGCAATTGAAAACTTGGCCTCACCATACTACACTGCTACAAGGGACAAGCCCTAAATTGCTTCTTCAACAACCATTGATATTTTGTTCTGTTTAGGTATGATTGACATTTCAAAGATTTTACCAGTGTGTCTTAATCAGTTAAATAAAATTACATTGGATTTTAAAGTGTGATGTCATATTTGCAGATCGAAGGCAATTCTTTATATATTTCTATGAAATTAAAACATATTTTTATTTTGTTTAGAGTGTAGGTACATGCGCAGATACGTAAAGTATTTTCTTAAGCAAAAATGTTCCGAATAGTTTAGAAAGAGGCAAGTCAACTTTAAAAGAAACACATAAATATTGTCTCAGATCTGCAATTATGATATCAAATAGTTTTCTGCAAGGCCACTTTTCAACACACAGGTGCAAACCGTACAATCTTTAGAATGCAGTAATAATATAATGTTTTTTTCATCAGTTTATTTCTTTGATATACCTTTATCATATACATGAAAATAAAAAACCACGGGAATATTCCTTTACAGGAACTTAAAAGAAGGCACTAATTATCAGAAGATTCTTGCAGGGACCATGCCTTGCGCTATCAACCCAGGACTCAAATGAACAGATTAAGACTGGTCTAATCTATAGCAAGATTTTTTCTTCCTTTGATTTAAAATAACTTAATACAAAAAAAGCAGAACTGCCATAGGTTGAAGATTATAACCTGTAATTTTCTAATAGATCATAGGCGGCTGTATAAGCGATTTAAGCTGGAGAGCCAAAACATGATGGGGAGGAAAATCAAAATACGCTGGGTCGCCTGGGTTTCATTGCCAAATTGTCAATTTCACATGATTTACAGGGGGGTTTATGAGATTTGTGTACATTGGCGGTCGGTGGTGCGGAGAGAGGGGAATGGATGGGAGGAGGGGGGGGCTTGAACGTACCCGTCGTCGGATATAACATCAATTAAAATTAAAATTAATGACAATACAAAAAGGACAAACGAAAGATTTTTAAGGAATGTGAGGATGTAAATTACTTTATTTATTTATTTATTTATCTATTTTCTGACGGAAGAAGACTTCCGTATAATTTCTTTAGGACTAAAGATGAGATATAAACACCTTTAGCAGTCAGGGAGAATCCTGGACTTTTGGTGTAATAAGAAAATACACCAAAAGTGTAGTTTCGTACACCAAAGTTTCGTATTTATTAAGATCCACCATGGAGGCCATTAAGATCCACCGTGGAGGCCGCCATTTTAACTTGTGATAACGTTATATCAATGGGATTTTACTAAGAGAACGGTAGTATTTGTGTAATGTAACGTATGATGCATGTACACTGTATCAGCGATGACTAAGCCAACACAGAATTTTGTGTCGAGAGGACTGTTCAAAGGTTAACGGAAGTCTTTTGTTATTTTATCGCCGGCAAAGTCCACGATGAAATTGAAATTGTCCGCGGTCAAATCTTATGAATATTCATTTGATATCGGCTTTTCCTTTCAAAAATACCTCCGCGATCTCATTAAAAATTCTCATTGACCTAAGCGTTATCACTATAGTTAAAATGATGGCCTCCATGGATCTTAATGATTACGAAGCTCCAAGTTTTGGTGTATTTATTATTACACCAAAAGTCCAGGACTCTCCCCTACTGTTTAATGTGTCATCGCGATCCATGATTTACAAATTCAGATCAGCAAGGTGATTCAAGTTTACGAGGAAACTGATGACGACCATTATGAAACTGCAGTTGAATTTCAAACTGCCATTATCGATGAAGAAAATGGATGGCAACAGGCACTGATTAAGCCCGTTTTCTGTATCCCTTCCCATTCTGTCGTCACAAGTGACATCAGAATATCTGCAAAAATTAAATAACAACAAGATGTTAGTCTTCATAGTTGCTGACCTTATACCAAGTTCACTTACCTTTTAAGGATATAAATGAACTATAATTTTACTTTAAATGTCAATGTACAAATCCCATCATGTAAGAAGCATGACTTAAAAGGACACTCTACCGAAAATGAGGGCGTATTTTTAGGAGGTCCCCAAGAAATTGAATGCTTGTCGAGCACGTAACGGCATAATAGTAATTTCCTGGTTAATATGAATATTTAAGTTACCTTTACCCTCACGTCTGTGGGTTAAAGGCATTAAAGTTTACGATCTTTTGTGGATAATATATCTGTGAAACGCGCCCTCACTTTTGGTGTAGCACTCGTTTAATATACTACACCATTAACGTTGACTGAACTTTCTTTTCTGTAGTCTCCTAAACCTTTTCTTTTGATTAATGTTACTGTATGTCATTTTGTGTTCTGTACTATGTATAAACTTGTATCCTTTTCCCTTCTCTAAAAATGTTTGAATGTAAATTGAATTGGTTTCAAATAAAATGATAAAACTAATTTTCTCTCAAAAAATTAAAAATAATTCAAGCTCCAACCAATATCACTTTTAGTTTTCTCAGAAAACAAGACGGAAATTACCAGTGTACCATGGCATATGTGTAGACACAATTATTTACCTCTGGAGTCTGACTGATCTAATGATCAACCATGTGCAAAGGACGCATATATATAGCCTTCGGAAAATAGTCTTCATTTCAGAAAAATTTCTTTAATTTTCCAGCAGGTTTTTCGTTTTTCCAGAAATTTTAGCAAATTTTTGTCAATTTTGGTTAAATTTTTTTCAATTTTCTTGAGCTTTTCTTCATTTCCGAGCAATTTTTTCGATTTTCAGAAAATGTTTTAAATTTCAGGTAATTTCTGAATTTGGTGAAATTTTCTTTATTTTCGGGCATTTTTTTTTTTTTTTTTTGCGAATTTTTTGACCAATTTTCGGGAAATTACCCTCAACATTCGGGAGCTTTCCTTAATTTTCGGGTAAATTTCCGGGAAATTTCCTTCGATTTTCGGAAGATTTTTTCTTCGGCATTTCCGGGCAATTTTTTTATTTTTTTTTGATGAATTTTCTTTTTATCAGGAATTCTAGCAGAGTTGGGCAAATCTAGCTGGTTCCGACAAATCACTGATTTAAAAAGAACATTTTACATCTCTGCCTGACTATATAAGATCGGTGCCCAAGTATCATATTGTCAACATCACGCCGAGTCGGGAAGCATTATTCAGATATCTAGCAGATTCGGGAACCTTTTGCCCGACTAAGATGGTATCCGGCCGACATAGGGGCTACCGTCCCCCTCCCCCTCCCACGCCTCATACGGCCATGGTTCCAGGGCCCCTCTAATATTCTTTATACTGACACTTGTAACAACTTGTCTGTCTATTTATGTAAACTAATCGTTTTAAACAAATCTTACTTGTTTGCAATGCACTCCATAAGAACTGGACTAAGAGCATCTTTCAACGTCTCATTCATATTAGGACTAGCACAAGTTGCTCTGTGAACGCAAATAGAGTAGATTAGATACAACAAATTCTCGTATAGTCGCTGAATAATATCTAAAACACTTAAGGTTTGTCCATTTAATTCCTTATCAGAATAATTTATGTTATAATTTATCAATAACCAAGTTTACCTTTGGTGGCAGAAATTACGATAGCCGAGTGCATGAAGTAAATAATTAATTAGATATCAATAAGTTCTGAGGCTTTCGGCATTGACCTTATGAATAAAAACAGACCCTAAAATCATGGGGACTTGACTTCTGAAGGTAGAGGGGGGGGATGAGGGTGAAAATGAAAAGCCAAAAATGACGCGAAGGTACAAAAATCACAATACAAAAAATATACATTCGAAAAAAGTGGTGGTAGGATGGAGGGGGGGGGGGAGGATTCATTTTTGCTCTATCAAATCCAAAATATACACACAAATAATTTAACGTTATATCATACAACCAGCGAAGGGTCGTGAGATATTTTCAGGGGTCGGGAGAAAATCAACAATGACAAGTGTTTGACAAGTGACAAGAGGAAAACTCTTTATATGGGCTGCCATTGAATTGTATTCATTTACCGAGTGTTAAAACAAAGCTGCCTCCACATATGTATCGATTAATATTTAAAAAGTTATTTGATCGCAATGACCAAAAACGATGCATCTAGTACTTACTTTACATCCTTATTATCACCGTTGTATGTCAAGTGAACAGTCATTCTAGATACTTGGGACTTGGTCAGATGTGGCACCTCATACAGAGCATAGTAACTGATCATGACAGATATGCAGACAGAATAAATGAAAAATAGTGATAAGTAACTGTTCTCAAATCAAAGGATTGCACAATTTATATCGATTGAACGAAAATACAAATATAATACATAATTGTCTTTTATAGCTCTATAAGTGACGGGATGGGAATAAGGGCGTAACTTATTAACTCCAATTTTGAATATATGGTTGGGAGGGGGAGGGGGGAATGGCCCAGTATTACACAAACTTGTAGGAAAATTAACATTGTTATATCTTTATTTGTTTTTGTTGCTTTACAAAAAGAGGATTATTTTGAAAATGTTCTAGATGGTATCTAGTTTTTGTTGTTGTCTTCAGGGTCATACGATCAGTGGGGAAATGTACAAATTTTGAATACTTGAGTCAGGATGCTTCTCTGAGTAGTTTATAACACGAAGAATATGAAACAGGGGAGCGAATGACAATACGTTTTTTATGCAGTAAAAAAATCCTGAAATTACTCAACCGAATGACAGCGAGGGTCAAAACAGCGTGGGTCAAAACAAATTAAACAGGCGATATCGTCATATGTGCACAATATTTAGAATTCCTTTCAAATTTTTTGATTGGTTGACATTTTGCTGCGCGATTCGTTGTCTCGAATTACAAGGTATATAGTTATTTAAAACGCCTTTAACGTCACCACACGAGATAGCCCAGATGATTGCGGCGATCACACGTAACGTTTTTTCAAATCATGTCGTGAGTTGGAGCCCCGGTAGAATCGTTTTTATCTTCTTCTTTTTTTTCCTCAGTGATTTTTATTTGGTGACTATCATTGTAGTATTATAATACCAAAATGTCACTTTCGCTTTCTGACGAAAAAGCATTGCAAAAAACAGATAAGTTTCTCACCACAGTAATGTAATGCGCTGTGTATGTAATTCTGCACACACAACGTACATGCTAGTGTCTGGCTGTACTGTGTGGTACAAACAGACAGAGGATCGGATCTTGCCTCCACAACCGGAAGTGACGTCAAAATATAGTATCCCCATTTTTACCGTATTTTACTGAGACGAGACTCCCTCTTTAACCTAACCCTAACCTATTTTGTCATTCGTTTTCGTTTGTATTAAACCACAATTGTCATTCGCTTTGCAAAACGAATGAACTGTCATTCGGATTCTTCAGACTGTTTGTGCAGTGTAATGTATATGTATATTGTGTGTAATGTATATTGTTATTGTGTCATTCATTTTAGTCTTTCTCTTGAAATTGTACTCATTTCATCACCTATATCTTGGAACTTTGTGTTGATTCTAAATCCTTTTGGGAATTAAAATCAAGAAATCGTCAGAGCTTCTAGGGCTGCTGGATCCACTCTTATACTTCGCCCACAATTGTGCCTAAAGTTTCTCAATTGCAAAGGAAATATCCTCTCTGCCTGTTTAGAAACGGTAACCCATATGCTTATCTGAGTAGATTTAACATTATAATTGAAAATTATTTTCTTTCTATCAATCAAACTTTGTGTTGATTTCAGCCACATTGAAGCGACTAAAACCAGTATTCGGAGCTTCGTAGTTCAAAACTGTGCCCAAGCCAAAATCTCTAAGCTATGTTCCCAACTGTTTAATATTGTGTAATTGTAAAGATATATACATTTTCGACGGGCAAATTTGTCTTACACCCTCTGGGCTCGAAGTCAAGTTACGCCTCTGGGTGGGGACCAGGGACTGAGACATGGGCTTGGAGGGAAAACTACAATCAGCAGTGACATCATGATGTTATAGGCTGATAGGGAAGCAGTCCATAGTCAAAACGTCTCATCTTTTGCCAGGAAATATTAAAAAGTAAAAAAAAAGGATGGTTTTAATCAATAATACCTAAAAGGCAATGCCCATTTTATCTATTTTTCGGCCTAATATATGCCTATGAATATGATAGCTTAACAGTCAGTGACACTCAAGATATTGTGTGCTAATCATCTATGTTCCTTAGGTTTCATTCCGTTAGAAATATTGTTCTTTCACTGGCAAAGGAACAAAAATGAGTTCTGAGAAAGTAAACGTTTTGAAGTTTAGCTGCCCTTATTGACAGTGTATGGGGTTGAAAGTTGTATGCAAGTCCTTTCTGTATAACAGAGATGTTACGTTCGTCTAGTATTTACCTAGTTGGATAGAAAGGCTGATCACTTGTACTTCCATCCAAAATAGTGAATAACTGTCCCTTGGCATTTTCTGCAAACTGAAGCAAAGGAATCAAAAGTCAAAAAAGGAAACATTAAAATGATTTGCCATCTCAATTCCGTGGTGTACATCACAACCACTGCATACTCAGCCAAGGACAACACATTTTCTATAAATATCATAAATAATCAAAGAATTCAATTTCTAAAGAAGGATAGTACATGACGTCTTGACATCAAGTTTTGTTATTGGCATCTCTATTAAACATCATGTTTTGTCTTCTTTATTCTTTAAAAAAATATGGACGGTTAGCAACAATATCATGCTGAACTGGTTTAAAATATACTAAAAACTATGCACACAGCAAAAAGTCCCATTACAATCTGTTATAGGCCTATAAGTTGTCCATTTGACAACATTTTAAAATTTACATGGATAATTATACCTCAGAATGGGGCAACTGAAAAATTGCTTGTAACTTGGTGTTTTTCGGTCAATTTATTTTGATTGGGAGAAGTTGGCCATAGTGAACTGAGAATTGATATAATTATAACCTTGATCCAGATTTAGCAGCGGAACGTAAATTGAGTACTTTTGACATGCTAAAGTTGGGAAAGAATGAAAGAATATTAATAATTACATTAAAGAATTTTATTTGTATTCCTGTTATACGTCATCTCTTTGCACAAAGTTGAACTCTTTCCAACTTTGATTTGTCATGATTTAAGTACTATTGTGACCGTTTATAGGATTTTCTGCAAAAATCTATACGTGTACATATATAGCTTTAAGTTCCCCCCAGCAAAGCACAATGGACAGTCCGGGAGAATCCTAGACTTTTGGTGTAATAATAAATACACCAAAATTTGGTGCTTCGTATTCATTAAGATCCATGGAGGCTGCCATTTTATCTATAGTGATAACGTTAAGTCAATGAAATTTTTTAATGAGATCGCGGAGGTATTTTTGAAAGGAAAACCCGATATTCATTAGATTTGACTGCGGACTTTTCAATTTCATCGTAGACTTCGCGATAAAATAACAAAAAAACTTCTGTTGACCTTTGAAACAGCCCTCTCGACACACGATTCTGTGTTGGTTTAGTCATCGCTAATACCGTGTACATGCATCATACGTTACTACCGTTCTCTTAGTACAAATCCTATTGATATAACGTTATCACTAGTCAAAATGGCGGCCTCAATGGATATTAATGAATACGAAGCCCTAAGTTTTGTGTATTTTCTTATTACACCAGAAGTCCAGGATTCTCCCTGACTGATGGAGTATGTCCAACCAATGAGCTTCAACAGGTCCAACGTCGGTCTAATTATGACGAGTAAAATGCCTGGACGAAACAATATTTTGATTGGGGTGCGTGAGGCATGAGGGTGTATCATGGCTGTATGACAATATGGGATGATCCTGCAGTTTTGGACGGCATATTCTACCTTGTATATAATAAAGTGATAACTATAATCATCATGGTGGCCTTGACCAGAAGAAGTAAGTAAAACCTACTGCAATCGTCACATCCGTCCAAAAATACAGATCATTTTCTTCTTTGCAGCTTACGCACTCTTCCGTTATGTTTCCCATCTCCGAGCAGCACCACTTGACTCCGTTGAAGATGTACCCAATCCTCGTTTGTTCTAAGGTAAAAGCATCCATCATATTCGCTATCTTGGAGGCACGGTAGGAAACTCCAGGACCAGACCAAAATGTTGCCTAATGATATGGAAACTAATAAAAGTGACTGACCTTTTTAATAAAAGTCGAAATTGACATGTGGTTTAATGTGGAAAATTAATCTAGTTTTTATTCATTTAATTCAGTGATGCCTCATTCCACATCAGTTTATGTGAGTATATGACCGGATTTTACTACAATTCCAGAAGAATTTGGCAGGGTACCAAAGTCTGCCGGACAAAGGGTAGCCCCCCTCCATCTCCCAAAAAATCAATTGCTAAATTTATTCGAAATATAAAGATTGAACACATGGCCAAATGAAATAGTAGTATGTTGGAGGGGGCATGTCTCCCCTCCCCTTCAGCGGGCACAAGCCCTGGCATTTGGACGACATGGCAACTCTTGTTTTAAAGCCAGAAAGTAAAAGGTTGTGTGGTTCCGATGTCCTTATTTTGTAGAAGCTGTTGTAGTGCAGGTGGGATGATGCCGTTATTTTATGGACTCCTATTATATGTCACTTCTTGCATTATAATTATCATCTGAGGATATTGAGATCTGCTTAATTTCATTTGTTCATCAGTAAAAGCCCCCAGTGAGACCCCAATTTGAATTTCAACAATTCAAGTCAGCACGTTTCACGGGTCTTCCTGTTCAAAGAGAAATATTGTATATTATAGTCATATAGCCGGTTTTAAAGCAATAACAACTTTGAGCCCCTGTTGTGCGAATGACTATTTGATGTCAATTTTCCCCCTCCAATAGCTGTGGGAATGAATCTTTGATTGGTTATTACTAATACACTTTAAATATCTATGTTATGAGCTGACAAGTCTTAAAATGTAAAGATGGTATTTTACATTTAGTCTTCAGCAGTTACGGTTATTTACTACCTGTGAAGAACTGATGGATGAGGACCCGCCGGATATTTAACCAGGACAGCTAACTTGGCAATGTCATCATATGACTACTAGACCAAAGAATTTGTTTCTTGTAAGCCTTTAGATTAGTATACAAAATCACTAATGATGACCAACCCGTGAAACATTCACTGCAACTTTTGCGATTGTTCAGCATTGAGAACAAATGCACTTCAAATGCAATCACTGAAAGGTGGCAGTCTTGCTACCGTCTATTATTTCATCTGGTCTTTTAAACAAAGGAAGTTAGGTTTATGAAAGAATATTAATTTACAATAGTACAAACGAGATCAATTGAATAGAAATTTACAGGTTGTGGGTGGAGTCAAGATATATATTTTAATTTCAAAATAAATTAAATATGACATTTTAACAACATAAGCATGTGCACACTATCTAGCGAAATTAGTATGCTATATTACAAGTAAATTGACTGGCATGCACTCGTGAAGTTCAAGATTATTGCACTTTGCCCCACCCACTCATTAGTATGTATAATATTGACACCAAAAACTATAGGAACCATCTTTGTGTAATAATTAATCAATGTGGGTAATTTGACAAGCCATTGATGTATGGTTCAAGAGATACCATATTTACAAGCTATTTTCAGTCAAAACCACATTACGCCCCCGCTCACATTCATATCAGTGATTTTTAACACTTTTATAGAATGGTTATCAACACCAACCCTAACACCTTATTTATGCCAGAGAAGATGCAAAACAGATATATGGTTTTCAACATTTGAAGATTTTTACATTTTGCCGCTTTCACTCATTAATATGCAGATATCCTATGACCTATGGGTCATGATGCAACTATGTGCCAAATATAACATGGCATAAATGTACTGTTCAGGAGATATTGTGCTTAAAAGCAAACGTCAAAGATATACAGGCGGGATTTTGCCCCACTTTTTCCGAATGTGTATATCTTTATGGTGTTTTTTGCAAGTTAGCATGATTTTCCCCCCTCCACGCACACTTTTGACTCCACCCCCACGCACACTTTTGACTCCACCTCCCCCCCCTCCCCTTCTTCCCATCACTCCCACTTTTGGTAGGAAATCCCGCCTATGGATGATTGCATAGGGTCCTGGTACTGATAGTATTGGGATCAAAAATGAGACTTACTTTGTTGTCTGGAAGAGCTGGTGGGAGAAGAGTAGTTAAAGGCTGTACATTTGGTTCGCTTTTCTCTTACACCCATCTTCGCATTTTATTATCTCAACAAATGTAGTCCAGATGTTGTCGCATCTTTCTGTTATGGGACTGTATAAAATGGAAACATCGTAACTTGAACCATTTTGTATTTACTTTCGATCAATAGCTACAATATTTGTTAATGTATGGATGTAAGGAAAATAGTCCCACTTTAACATCGAAAACCAATGGATGAGTTCCTGCAATCAACATTTATGAAGAAAAAAACCAACACTTGGGAAAAAGCACACACCCACACAAATAATGTTTGGCCACATGTATGCCTGATGTATGCCGATGTATGTACCACGTTATGTAGGCCTATAGTACCACGTAATATAACGACAAAAAGTCCTTAGAATCCCCTTAATCAGTGAACTTCCAACTCTTATCAGTCTATACCTGTATACAGAACTGTTGAATAACATTAGAGCTAACAATCGGATCAGTCATATGCCTGTATGCCTGTTGTTTAGACCATCCGTCAATCTGTATTTGAGACTATATGTGAGTTGTCTGTTGCACAGCTAGACCTATAACATTTTTTAGAAGCAGATATGTTTGAGCAAAGAGTGTGTGGAAGCTAGGAAAATTACGGCACTGGTTTGAGGTTTTTTTTTTTTGGGGGTGGGGGGGGAAAGTAGGCTCTTGGGCAGGGGCGTTGAGGGAGGTGGGATCTTGGGGCAGGGGCGTCACTAGGGTCCGACGTCTGGGGGTGCTGACATTTCACCAGTAAAATTATATGATTATCCCTCATCTCTTAATTTCCAGATGCCATATCCAGAGGTATAAAGTAGTGACAGGCTTCCCTCCTCTTAGATGATTTCACCTGCCCGGCTACATACTTTCTACATGGTTGATTGTTAAAAATGGAAAATTAACAATTTTGTTAAAATTGAGCATAAATTTGGTAATATAATTGGAAATTGCGATGAAACTTGGCCAAAATTCCCGACAATGAAACAAATTTTCCAGAAATTGAAACAATCCCGAAATATGAGGAAAATTTTCCGAAAATTAAACAATAATATAGGGAAATTTCCTGAAAATTGAAAAAGATTTCCCGAAAGTTTAAGGAAAGTTATGCAGTAACGTTTTACGCAAATTTGTTTTTTACCAGTACAATTTTTCTGAATTTTGGGGGTTCTGGTACAACACTTGAAAATTTATCGTCCACAAAATTAAAGATATTTTATCCAAAACTAGAGAATTTTACCCAAAAGTTTTGATCTACACCGGAAGGTTTTTGGTTCCATGCATTTTAATATCCACAATTAGAACGTGATATGTATGCCACTGACAAGCAGAGCACCACCCAAGTCATTACTTCCTGAAGGAAGCGTGTGTATTGTGTAATTATATTTAAAGCGGTACAGACAAATGTATAATGGATTCGTTAAACTTTACAAGGGCTGCATCTCTGAGAGAAAGAAGGGGGGGGAAGAGAGAGAGAGAGGTTTATAGGGTTATCAGATCATGAAATCAGGGCAAGAAGTCATCTTTCAGGAAAATTGACAAAAGAACGCGGTCATACAGACTCAGCCTATTGCACATACAAGCTTAATTCGCCCCTGCTTCATACTATGTGGAATAAAATGCCGCATCACCGAAAACAGAATCGAGTGTGACTGAAGCGCGGA
>JAIGNY010001884.1:0-20000 GCA_020152595.1 Chiridota heheva
TCAAATGCTGACTATACCCCAATGATTTTTCTCAACTTTCATCATTAAACTAATTAATGAAATGATTTAATTTATGTACTTGTAATTTAATGTCAGCATTTTGTTCAAAATAGGCCATGCTCATCGACTTCCCCTAGCAAATCCATAATTTTTACATTGTAGTGAGACTATGAAGGAAGATATGCAAATTCAGCACATGTACCATATTTGGCTGTACTACGTCATCTTTCTCATGCATATTCATTTTTCTGTGACGTTTTGACCTACAGGCTGACCCCAAACAAAATGGCCGCTGTTCGCCGTAAAATTGGAAATAAAACATCTGGTACAGGTCGTATTAGTAAATATCATATTGCAGATTCCTTGTTAATTTGTTTATATATGTAGAAATATCAAGTGTGGAAAAACTCATTTACTTTCACAAATGTGAAATACGATTTTGACCTGATTTTTGTCTACCGGAAGAACACATTGCTCAAGGAAATTGTATGGACTATCGCCGTAACGAAAAGAATTATTCGTTACTACGGCAAAATGATATAAATATGTTTCGATCAGGTTTACAATGAAACCTTAACCTATATTCTGTCTTAAATGCGAGGTTTATTTTGAAAAGGAAGTTTCGGAAATTAGCGATCAATTTTTAAGTCTGTCTTCAGGTCACGAAGGTTCTAAATTCAAATTTTCGATTGCGCAATAATTGTTGAAAATTCGAGAATTTGCGAGGTCAGATTCCCGACTGTTATAAGCTTCCATTGTGCAGATCTATTACCAAAATATTTTCTTGCAAAGCGCATAATAACATTGAATAAAGGTGAAGGGGGAGGGGGCAAGGGTTCCAAGACTGTTTCCTTGATTGTAGTTTGCATAACTCATGCGCATATTTTAATCATTTGGTAAAGCTTAAATCCCAGCTTGGGAACCGAAAATATTTTCTTCATCAAAATAAGAAGAAACGCATTAATCCATCTCCAACAATGGGAATAATGTTTGTTTGTTTGATTGTTCTAACAAACAAACAAACAACAAATAAACAAACCATCAGGTCCTATGCACTAAAATAAGCCCAAAAGTGAAATGTCTTTTAAATTGATTGCTTAGCTGTAAATCATACACACGCTACATCTGTAAGGGAATTACCTTGGATAGTTCTCCATCTGGAAGTACCAGAAAGAGAGTGTTTTTTTTGGGGTTTTTTTTTTTTGTGCGGCTTCCTAATGACACATTGTGTCTTATTATTACACGCTTCATCTTGACACATGAAATATGATCGAAAGTGTTTCTTGTTGTTATATACGTGTGTCAAAAAGATGGTCAATAAGAAGCGGATTTAAAATTAAAAAAATAAAGCGTAAATCATGCAGAGTTCCCTAAAATTGACCAAATGTTATTCAACGGGTGGTATTATTTCCGTCCGTAAGTGTGTTTGAGGGAGACAGATGGAGTGGGGGAGGGGGTGCAAAATCAAAAGTGCCTTTTATTGTAACACGTGTTTTTTAATGTCGTACAAACATAAATTTGTATTATCGCAATAAGAAACACCTTTCAGTTTTTGTACGCACTCGTGATTTGCAATATACCAAAATCGTTTACCAATACCAGAATACCGGACATTATGGTCTGCGATTCGAATATTATAAATATTGAAGACCACCGTTTTTGTAATCTATTTAATGAGTATACATCACGGCTTTTAATTATAACCAATTTCAGATTGGTTTCACAAACTTTGTAGATTGAATAGGGATGACATACAAAACGAGTCTACTTTATATTCATTTCAATGCCTACTTGCACAATGTCAACAAAAATCGTGTTGAGCATATTTCCCCATTCGGAACTGGACACATACAAATCATTTAAGCTTGTTTTAAATGTATATATGGTGAGTCGGTTAG
Organism: Chiridota heheva; assembly: GCA_020152595.1. Classification (NCBI taxonomy): domain Eukaryota; kingdom Metazoa; phylum Echinodermata; class Holothuroidea; order Apodida; family Chiridotidae; genus Chiridota; species Chiridota heheva. The sequence goes on from JAIGNY010001884.1 coordinate 1,899, forward strand.
AAAAAAGGTTTGACTTGGTTACGATTACTTTGCCTTGGGAATCAATGGTTATTGAAAATTTGTTAAGGCAAAAAGGTGTAAAGGGATTTCATTTTTATAAACAATATATGCAACAGTTCACATCTCTACCTGACAAAGAGTGGTGTTTGGCGATTGGGGGAGGATGTTACGCGCAGTTGAAAATAACAGAAATTCCTATGTTTCTCAAAATATTTTTGTAAAATATTTCGTCTTTTTGCGAAGAGACAAAAACTAACGTAAAGGTATAGCTATATTAATTTACCTACCATTTCTCTTCAATGCCATTTTCTTTGTCCCACGAAAAAGTAAAAGTTAAATTGTCCTACGTTTATTTTTAGGAATGGTGTGCCCCCTCCCCTTACTCCTCCACACACCTCTTTTTAACTACACACCATGCAACTTTCATACTGTACCCCTTTTCGAGATGCAGTAGTAGAAAATGGGCCCTTTCATATGATATAAACTCCCCCTTTTCAAATTCCTTGTTATCACAGTATACTGTACATATCCCAGATTTGTCATCAGCCACACTCTATTTTGCGGTCAACCGTGGATACAACAAACCAATAAAAAGTAATATCATATTTGTTCATCGTACTGGTTTCATTAACGATGTGCGACTCTAAGGTACAGTCGTCTATGCAATAAAAGCTTGAATTCTGAAGGCGGATTAGTTGAAGCCTAAATTTGTATCTTTTAGGCAAGTGTAAAGTGAGTCAACACACAAGAAAAAAATCCTCTTGAACCATGAACAGGATACATCATAAGTAAACCCAAACCGATGACACAGACCGCACTTTGCTTTATTTGCTTTTAAAGTATTCACAAATTTAGACTTACGTACAATCAAAAACTTATCTTTTTCTGTTCTTGTAAATAGAGTGATGTGAATTTCAAATCGAACCACAATGACCTTACAAAACCTCAATACTTATACACTTTTAGCCAACATGAAATCGCTTCTATCTTTTTAGTGTTATAATTGCCGACGTTTACTGAAACAATATTTTGGAATAGTAGGCATTCCATTTTAGCTTATATAAAAATTGATCAATGTATATCATAGGGAATGTTTGGTTCATACGCTTGCGATAATCTCCTTAACTGTGCAAAACGCTCTGAAAAACGTTATAACTAAAGAGTCTCTGATTATTTTGTTCCATTTCAAACAGTATAGAGAACTTGAATTCATCTATTGTTTGAGACCATCTTGTTTTAATTAATAACAAAAAAAAAAATACCGTAATTTGTTAAATAATTTTTTTTTTTCTTCTTACTTTTCAATGAGAGCACAAGCAAAATTACAAGGTTATTGCCGTTTTGACCTTTGTAACGTGTAACTCCTTTCCTTCCTATCCTTGGTTGCAATCTGATTGCATATTTATAGCATGGAAGGTAAGGTATAACTTAAAGTAAATTTACCCCGCTAAGCGTATCGGGGATATCTACGAGAGTTATACTTACCTTCCATGCATCCCGCCCGCCTTCCTTCTCGTTCAGGCCTCGGTGGAATGTTAAGTGAGGGTCAGTAGAGGTTATATGGAGGTCAGGGCTGGCTGGTAACTGCGTTTTGGGGGTCGGTTAAAAGTGCGTTAAAATCAGGTATAATTTATAGGCCTACTGATATATCGAGTTACATTTATTCTCAGGAAGAAAATGATTCTCCTGAATAATAATCTAAGGACCCCTTATTCCTGTTATTTGCTTAGTTAGTTTACACAATAGACACAGAATATATTCCGATTCATGAGCTATAATACATTTGGCTAATCATAGTTTAAATCATTCCGATTTTAAGACTTAGGATCTAAACAATTTCAATTTTTTTGTCGACTTTGGTATAAATTTGTTCTATTGTTTACCAGTTTACCGAATTTCGGAACAAAATTTCTTGAATTTTTGAAGCTGTAAATAAAAACAATTAAGGAAAATTGGTCATAATTTACGGACCGATAAAAGTTTAAAAATAGTTCGGAAGAGGGAGGGGGGGGTGACCCTATAAAGCTTTACTGCTGTTCTACATGCTTTGAAAATACGACAGCTGGAAAGTGCCCCATATTCAAACATATTCCGCCCCCTCTTAGGATGGCACAAGTGGATCTCCTCGTTCCTATGGCGGGCTGATTTGCATAAAAACCGTCATTTTCATATTTTAATCTGGCATGCTGGCACGGCAGGGAAGGACTGGCCAAATTATTCCACCGTTTTACCGACAGACCAATCGGTCGATCGGCGGGCAAGTCCACCCCTGGCGGTATGGTCTCCGAGTTCATGTTCTGGGAATCTGAATATGCCCAAAATATCTTCAAATTTTGATGAGCACTCGAACACTCAGCATTTTGCTTTGGGCTACCTGAAAGTGCGTAGCATGCTACATTGCTCTTGCAAGGTGTCTAGTTAGGGCCATATGAAGGGTCTCCTCTAAATAGGAGGGAGGAGGGTGGGTATCCTCAAAATAGGAGAAAGGAGTGTATGCTCGAAATAGTAGGGGGAGGATGGGTTGGTTGGGAAGAATTCAAAATCTGCACTTTTAAATTAAACGATTTAAATTGTCTTCCGTTTCATCACTTTTCGGAAAAGTACATCAGTTTCGGCAATTCTTTTTTATTTTCTTTGAATATTTTCGCTTGTTTTTATTTTCTATTTTCTAAACCAAAATGTATTCCAAAAATCGTTTTTTTTCTTCTTCGTTTAAGAGACCCCCCCCCCCCCCAACTCCTTAAAAAAAAAAAAACCTTATCAATCAGTATAATTTATTCCAAAAATCTTCGTTCTTCGTTGTGGAGATTTCTGAAATCTTCGTTCTTCTTTTTGGAGTTCTTCGTTGTAGAGGGCTTTTATGAAAAGACAAGCTGTGTCAATATTGTCGGAGTTACACCAAAGAACTTCCAGCTCTTTAGTTACACTGTACACGAGTAGACGTAAATAGGACCAAGAACTGACCCAAAAATATTCTTTCCCGGCCATCAGAATATCTTTTTAAAATTATTTTGTTTTCGTTTTGGACATTTTCGAAATTTTCGTTCTTCGTTCTTCGTTTTGGAGTTCTTCGTTTTGGACCTACCCATATCTGCAGTACTTGTGTAGCAGCCATGTAGTGGCTATAGCGTATAATACGGTCAGAATGTTGACTACACCGGATGCGGTTCTTAAACTTAAAAGGCTATTTGTCGTGATTGTATTGTGGCGGCGTACATTTTATTCCAGCACACAGTAATTTGATCCAAGAGGATCACTGATTTGCTTATCTGTGTAGGTGTAACCTAATCTATAAGTTGTTCGACCAATCAAAAAACAAGAACACAAATCTATTTGACCGTCCGTAATATGACAATAATTTACCTTTAAATAGCTAAGTTAACAGGTTAAGAAGTTGTTAACGTCAATAACGTACACACTGTAATCTTGCAACTTGTCAAATTCGGCGTGGGTAGAATTTATTTCAGGAGAACCAAGTTGCAGATCGTTTTTAATTATTGTATCTATTCTATTTTATAATAAATAAATCAAAACCTACATAACTTTGTTCTTTCTTTAAGGGTCGTGTCTAGTTTTTGGTTTTTTGGGGGGCTTAAATTCCTTCCCCTCCCCTTCCCCCTTCCACCCCCCCTCCCCCTCCCCCCCCATCCCCCTTTTAAAAAAAACACTGAATGCCGTTTTCAGATTAGGGAGGACTATGATGAAAGTTTGAAATTTGTAACAAAAAATTGAAGGAAAATGCGTAAAATTGTTAGAAATTTTGTTCAATTTTCGCAACACTTCCCTGAGAATTTCTCGGATTAACAACTTGCTTTACTGGAAGTGAAGAATTTGCCTGGAAATTAAAGAAAATTTCCCGGAAATTTAAGAAGATTTCACCAAGAGCTCTTTGATTTCACGAAAATGAAGGAAATTCCCCTCAAAATGAAAGAGATTTCGCGAAAATTGACGAAGATTTTCTTAAAATTCATTTTGCAGTTGAATAATGTTCTTTTAGGGAAGGGGAATATGATTTTTAGGGGGCGAAGTCTTGCCCCATTAAGACACGCCACTGCTTTCTTTATTACTGTCCATACAACAACAACAACAAAATGCTAAGAAAGTTTTTTTTTTTTAAAGGGTGTTCTTGCATACAATTACATCATTTTTTGTCGAGTTGTCTCAACTATCTGTGTGGCCGAATGATTGCGTAATACATTCTTAAGTCGTTGAAAGAGTGACCTTCGAACGTGACGAAAATGACACTGGTAGTGTCATCCCGTCCGTGTTTCAAGGGATGCTTTCTTCAAATGAAGGTATATCACTTCTGCGGCAGTTATTGATGGTTGGTATTAGTGTATGACCAATCAAAAACGTTGAATTTGATTGTATATTAAAGTCCATTCTAACATGCTAACACGATATCTGGTCTTTAATGAAAGTTTCGCAGGAGAAGCAGTGCATGTTCACTTGAAGACTATTGCATTGAAGTGATGGTAATTTCTTTCAAACAGACACAGAAAAAAAATTCTGAAAATTGAAGAACTTTGGGCAAAAACGTATAAGATCCAAACGAAACTGCTCTGAAATCTTGTAACATCAAATCCTACAATTTCGTAGACAATTGGTTTTGCAATTCTAAACAGGGGGAGAGAATATTATCCCCAACGCTGAAAAATGAGGTAATTCGAACAAAGTATGAAAGGCAAAGAACAAAGTCATCCGTACAATTTGATGGAACTGTACATTCAATTTTCGTCCCAAAGTTTAATGAAAATCGCAAACTGGGAAAGGAAAGGGGGGTGGGATGGGGTGGGGGGGGGGGGCACTTCTATACTGAAGTGGAAGGTATGTGCCGCCCAGGATTTCAAAATTGGACCGCGGCATGTTAGATATTTTGTGGTATCTGCAGTATGACAGTTTATGATTTTGATACCTGCAATACAAACATAAGTGATTTTTGATACCTGCAGTACAAAAAATAAGTACTTTTTGATACCTGCAGCACAAAAAAAAGTGATTTTTGATACATGCATTTCAAAATTATATAATTATTAAGACCTGCAGTATGAGAGATTGGATTTTTGAAACCTGCACTACGAAAATTTTGAAAATAAGGCAACTGCTCGGGCGGCACATGTATATATACCTTACATATGCAGTACCCCCCCCCCCCTCCCCCACCACCCCCGATCGAAAATAGGTTTACCAGAGTCAGAAGAGCTGTTATGGCCGTAACACTATTTGTCCTCTTGGCCACGTAAATGGACGCATCTTTAAAAACAAACACACACTCTGAGAGTTCGACCGCACAGCAATGCCTCTGTAAATTTCTGCTCATTTTATAGTATAGAGATGAGGAAGGGTCAAAGGAGGATAAGGGGGTGAGGATGTATATTTCGTAAAATATTTGGAAATTTTGAAAACTATTTGGCAACACCAGAAAGGTTTCCGAAAATTGAAGAACAAATCTGGAAAATTGAAGTTAAATTTTTGAAATTTGAAGTCAATTTTACGAAATTGAAAAAAATTCCTTACAAATATCTTTTTGGAATAAGGAAAGATGTGAAAGGAATCTGTTTCTTCAAATCAATTTGTCAGACCTTCATTATTGGGGTGCCAAGATGATACTTGGCCCGTCAATGAAATTATTCCCCCCCCCCACACTTATCCCCCTGGTTCCTACGCCCCTGTTCATGTGTATTGCGGAGATATTACCTCTACCCACTCTATATGGCTTCATTTGAAACCAAATAAAGCCTGCTATTATTCGTAATGCAGCCCGTAGGCAGGTGGTTACAACCTCCCCCTCCCCCTCTTCTTATCCACACCGACCGCTAAGGTTAACAACAAATCAAGAACGCCGTGCACCCCTCTACGCCCCCCCTTCTTCTCCCTAGTAAGAGGTAATTGCCTTCAATTTGAGTGGTTGTCCATGAAAGTACGAGATTGAAAACAATTAGCAATTCCATTTGACTGGAGATGAAATCATGAAAATTCTTTCTTTCAGATGCAATTGTTAGTAAGAACGAACTATATGTTTTAATGCATCCGTGCAAATTAGTATGCATCATCTCTGCATATCAGATATACTTGAAAGCAATATGAAAGTTGTTAAATGCTTTGCACTTTCGTTGTCTTGAAATATGTGCCAAAGTTTTTGTTTTTACACTACAAATTACAGCATCAACGGTTTTTAATGATTACGAGTTTTCTGACGAATTTTCTTCTAATTTACTTTATTATTATTTTTATTGAAGTTATTTATATAGCGCCTCTCCCGTGGATCGAAGCGCTTTACAATAAAATTGATAATACATAGACAAACTCTTAATATACAATATTAAAAAACATCAAAATTAAAAAGATTTGCAGGTCAATATAAAAGCATAAAAGAATTGATGAAAAATAAAATATAAACAAAAAAACTAGATAAATATAACAAGAAATTAAATATTATAGACAGCATAAAACTTAATCAGTAGGAAAAAGATGAGTCTTAATGGCCTTCCTAAAAGTATAAACAGTTTGAGCCTGACGGATTGCAATGGGTAGATTATTCCACAAACGTGGTCCCAGGACAGAAAAGGCGATGTCCCCACTGACACGATTAGTTCTTGGCACCACAAGGCGAGTGACATCCTTGTTGGCAGATCTTAGACCAACGCGTCCAGGCTTATAAGTATGCAGCATTTTTTTAAGTTATGAAGGCGCATTTTTTTAATGCAGTTGTACACATGCAGTACGATCTTGAAATCAATTCTCTGCTGGATGGGCAACCAATGAAGAACACGCAAGAGGGGAGAAGCGCTTGTATGCCTATCAACACCAAAAATTATGCGCGCTGCACGATTTTGAAGTCTTTGCAAGCGTTGAAGGTTTTCACGTGATATGCCACCAAGCAGGGAGTTACCATAATCCAGCCGAGAAAGGACGAGAGATCGCACTGCATGAGCACAAGTATTTTGATCAATGTACCGTCTGATTCTAGAACTATTACGCAAATGCAAATTAACAGTACGACATATTTAAGAGATCTGGGAATTCATATTCATACAAGGTTCAAACATGATACCTAATTTTGTAACGATGATGAAGGAATAATCACAGACCCACCGATCCTCAAAACAATAGACTTGATGGAATGCATTTGTTTTTTTGATGAAATGATCAACAATTCAGTTTTGGTGTCATTAAGTCTAAGTTTGTTATCAAGAATCCAGTCTTTAACCGCCGCAATGCAATTTGACAAGCGAGCTTGGGCAGCTTCCCTATCACCTGGCTTTTTAGGATCGAAGCTAACATATAGCTGAGTGTCATCAGCATATATATGGTAAGCAACATTGAAGAGTTTGATAATGCGGGTAACAGGCTGCGAATAGGCATTGAAGATCGGAGGACCTGCAACAGATCCTTGGGGAACACTATATTTCAGAGGATGGGCAGTAGAATAACTACCAGAGATACAAACTGAACTCTTGCGATCACTTACTGACTAAGATAAGATCTAAACCAGTTTAAAACACAACCTCTGATACCATACTCACACTGAAGCCGGTTTATAAGAATAGTGTGGTCAATGGTATCAAAGGCTGCAGACATATCTAGAAGTGCAAGTAAAACAACTTTACCCGAATCTAACTCATTTAATATATCGTTCTTAACACGCAATGACGCAGTTTCAGTACTATGTGCCGGTTTGTAGGCAGATTAAAAAACTTCAGTAAGATGTTTGAATGAAAATGTTCATTAAACCTAGAGACTGCTGGATATTCAAGGATCTTGCCAAGGGTGGGAAAATTAAAGACGGGTCGATAATTTTTCAAAACGTTTGGATTGAGGGTGGAATTCTTAATAAGAGGAGAAATAATTGCGGTCCTAAGAATGGATGGGAAACAACCAGAACTAAATGAATTATTTGCAAGAGACATAATTATAGGAGCTACTATGTCAACACATTCCTTCAAGAGCCAAGTGGGCAGTGGGTCAAGAGAACTTGTCTTGTTTGGGATCTTGGAAGTTATATGTCGAATCTCAGCTTCATCTACAGGATGGAAATTTGCAAAGATATCAGTACTGTGCATATACTGTAAATCATCAATCATGAAAATCATCGTCAGAATCAAGCAAAAATACATCATTATTACATTGTTTACCGGTATCAAGAGAAGATATATTTACATTAACACATTCAACGTCAACTTTAGACCTTATTTTTGCCACTTTCTCAGTAAAAAAATTGGCAAAATTATTACTGAGAGTTTCATTTGAGCGGCAGATTGGTAAAGCCCTGGTGGAACTATTGAGAAGTGAGTTAACTGTACGGTACATTTTCTTTGCATCAGCATTTGCCAAAACACCTTTGAAATGCTCTGTTTTGGATTTAACAATAAGTTCATTTACGACTACATTTTGCTCAAGATATTTCAAGCAATCAGTATCACTAAGGGTTTTTCTCTACTTACGCTCATATTTGCGGCGTTCTGTTCGGGCCGACCGGACATCATCGTTGAACCATTCAGGACATTTAATCGTTCGTTGAAATCGTGTCTGCTCCGGACAATGTTTGGCAAGAACTCTGCGCACCCTTGTATTATACTCGGTAGCTTGAATATTCGGATCTTTCAACATATTGAGACCGCTAAGCTCTTGAATAAGGTCAGTCTTGAAAAAACCTAGATCGAGATCATTAAAATTTCTTATTGTGACAGCTTTCCTTTCTGGTGCAGGTTTCAGCTTATTTATTGAGCATTCAATCATGTGATGATCGGAACCATATAAGTTGGGAGATACATTGCATTCTACCAACAAGTCATCATCAACTCGACAGATCACATGATCAAGAATATGACCGGACCTCTGAATAGGCCTGTTAACAAACTGGTGGAGATTATGTTTAGAAAGCAGAGCTAAATATCGCAAAACTTCAGGTTTACTTGGATCATCAACGTGAATGTTTAAATCACCCATAATCAAATGCTTTCCAGGCATATTTTCTAAGTCGCACAAAAAATGTTAACTACAGTAAAGCCATTCCTATGAGAAGGTGGGGGGCGATATATAGCAACAAGATGAAATGTCTTGTCAATGTGAGCCACACATGCATGTTCAAAAGTTGTGTACTTATCAGCATTAACTGCAAAAGGTGAAATGCCCAGTTTCAAATGAGATTTGTAAATTAAAGCAATGCCACCGTGTTTATCCCCGACTCTGGGGAAGTTCAAAAGGGAATATCCAGATGGTGTGCACTCTCCAATCACCACAGGATTTTTTCTTTACCAAGCCAAGATTCACAAATAATTAAGATGTCCACATCAGAATCGAGGATATAGTCATAGATTGTCACAGTTTTATTGCACAATGATTGAGCATTCCAGACGTTTATATCTACTTGCTTCTTACATCCAGGCGGAATTTTGATAAGATTGTTCACATTTGCACAAATACTGTAAGTATGAGCGGGCTGATGAGATGAGATAATAGTACGAATTCTACGTTTTTGTCCCCCGCGATTCCCTCTTTTGCGCCACCTAAGGCGTTTACGGCCGGTCTTGTTTAAATAACAAATTGAGGGATGTGGGTGAATTTCGTGTCCATGACATGATTCTGACAGTATATTCAATGTTTTTAGTCTACTTAATAACTCAGGTGAAATATTGCAATTAGAAAACGGCACACATACAGTTCGATGTAATAAAATCGAGTCTGAAAGCAACATATTTACCACTGAAACGGGTTGCTCAAACCAGCTTTCGATTTCCCAGGTACTTGTTACGCAACAGTAGCCAATTGTTGATGTTGTCCACAGTGTATGCGTACATAGGCCTACATACGATAAAATAAGGCTGACTATTAAATACGATAAATTTACAACAAATCGTAGATTACACAATAAAAACAGTTTAAAAGCAGTTCTAACCTCTCCATGCATGATCTAAAGACGTTCCGCAAAGTCCAGATTTAAAATTGAATATCCAAAATTATTTCTAAAATGTAAAACGAAGCCAAACAACAACAGAGCGATAAGCCGGCTGAAGTGGCGCTGCATCCATATTAATTTCACACTGCATGAATTCTAAACATATTCTAAAAATATATAAAAACAAAATGACACTAGGTGTAATATTGAAAGACTTGTGCTGAACACGTTGAATGAGGAATTAAGCATAGAGTCAAAACACTACAAGGCCCACGAGATAAATATAACAAATTTGAGAGAATTCGTTAACAATATCTTTCGATATCTATAAATTACTATATAGTCTTCTCTCATTAAATTTGGATAATTACCGACAAAAACGTCACTTCCGGTTGTAGTTCCTTTCTGTCTAACGCAAAAGCTTGTAGAAATAGAGGTTGAGGTCACAGAATTTAATTTATTTACAATGAAATTCTTTGAGGTTGCCAGAGAAAAAGTGAGAGAAATCTGAAAGGAGAAATTACCTGCACCTAATTTGCATTAATTCAAAATGGCCGCCCTACACATACTGCAGGCATATATGCTATAGTTTTTCTTAGAAAGAACATATATTCATGATTTAAAAGCATGTTCTGATATGTTTCAGTTTACTGCATGAAGCTCCAGGGGTGCGGTTCCATACTTCAGTGATAGCCAGGGGGTGTTGTCCCATACTTCAGTGGTAGGTATGTGCCGCCCAGAAATTCAAAATCATACCTGCAGTATGAGTGTTTTTTAATAACAGCAGTATGAGAGCAACATTTTTGTATACCTGCACTACGAAAATGTGTGATATTTGTATACCTGCAGTAAAAATGTAATTTTGTTTTACACTTTAGTATGAAAATATGCCATTTTCAGACCTGCAGTATGACAGAATTGGGTTTTTTGATACCTGCACAACGAAAGTTCTGAAAAAAGGCAACTGCTCGGGCCGCACATGTACATACACCCCACATATGGAAAGTGTCCCCCCCCCCCCTCCCCCCGGAAAAGAACCATGTGAAACATGTTTCACTTCATTTAATTATGAATGTAAGGTAGGTCAAGTATGTCTAATTTCATCAATCCAAAATGTCCGCCATATACGTACTAGCTATATTTCAGGAATTATAATATGTTGTAAGATTATAGACAGAGGGTTTCTGGTATGACAAACCATGTGAAATAGGTTTCCTTGGTATTGGAAAGTAAGATGGAAAAAATGATTATATTTTCAAAGTGGCTGTTAAGTACATGTCATATATGATCTATACGTGGAACAACAATTATTTGGAAAGATTATTTAGAGAGTTAATGCGATATTTCCGGCACCTAATTTGCATAAATCGAACATAGCATAATGCACTCTTTAAACGTATCTAAAATCTAAAGAGCATTACCACCTTCACCCCTTCCCCATGGTATGCAAGTTTGAAAAATCAAATTAAAAAATATCCAATTTTAAAGCGGTGCGACATGTCCCCATCCCCAGAGGCATTATGCGTGGACCGTAATTGGATTTAGCAATTTGTCATTGCATTGAATTGTATTCTCGAGGTAGGAGTACGGGCTGGTACGCTTTTGCCAAGTTGGAGGGGAAACTTCTTGTGTCGCCTCAGGCAGTCAACGAAAATCAATGGTACTTACATATGTTGGAAACACACATCATATACACATCATATTTGAAGAAAAATAAATTATGTCCTGTATTTGTTGAAAAATGACAAAAATATGTTTTTCTTCCATTGACTGCAATGATAACTGACTGTTTGTTTTCCCCTTTGACTGAAGTTTGAGATCGTCACAAAAGCATTGTTACGTCACCGTGCACCACAACATTCCCGGATGTCCAACCTCGAGAATGATATATTTCGTGATTCATAAGTTGTTGTTTTCTGGTTTTAACTAGTATACAGTACACAGTGTTTTAAATGTACTTCTAAAGGACAAGCAAGTTCACGTTATGTGGAACTTAGACGGCAATATATACGGGACCACAAACAGAGAGCAGACTAGTTTAACTTGAATAATTAAGGGCTTAGTTTCGAGGTCAAGGAATTAGTTCATTTCATTTGCAAGAGGACTTTAAAGGAACACTAGACTGAAAGTGGAGGTGTATTTTAAGGGGACCCCCTTCTTCATTCGAAAAAAAAATCCAATACTAATCTAGCACCCAACGGTATAGAAAATCTCTGGTTAAGATGAATATTCAAGTATCCTTTGCCCTCACATCGTCTGTGGGCTATGAAAATATGGAAGAGAGGGGAAGTGTGGGGGGGGGGGGAGGGGAGGGGGAGTTAATCAACATCATGATGGCGCAACAATAGTTAGTTTTCCTTTGTAAACTTGATTCATTTTTTTTACAGAAAAAAAAAAGTACTTATTATTGGGGACACGAAAAATCAAGTATTTGATTTTACTGATTTTACCGACTACTATTTTACTGTTTTTAACGCATTCCAGAGCTAAATGCGTTTTGACTTTAAGCATGTCCTGATGTCATTTAAAGGGCCAATTTAAGCCCTAAAATATTGTATATTCCATGAGCTTCTGGGGGCTAACGCGGCAATATATTCCGTGTCTGTCCAAAATCATTGCTTCATCTCCTGCAATATATATATATATTTTTTTCTTCTTCAATTTGCGCCCCTGCATAAACTGTTCAACAAAAACCTGTAAAGAAACTTTCTGTTGCAATTTGTTATAGGTTTAGTCAATTTCACATTATATTGACTGGGCTTCTCTGTATTCAGCATTTTGAATTGTGATTTTAGAGGTCGCGAACAGATTTACCATTTTACTGAAGAAGACAAAAATTGATGGAAATATATCAATTAGAATAAAGAAAATTCAGCCGCTATACATCGAGCAACCTGCTCGATTTACTTTTATTACTTTATTGTCTTCACCTAAGGTAAAAGTCTTCGAATATTTCCCATTTGTTATAACTTCTCGTGTGAGCGGTTGCTTTTGTTTATCGGGGAGAGTTACTTTGGCGTTCAGTTGCATGACGAGTGAGCACACAATTACAATGACGGAGTCGTCGCCTGCGTTTCACATCCTTTTACGTTCCTGTTTAATTTTGTACGGCCAGCCATTTACCACGTTCGGTTTACAGTTGCGTAGATCCATTAAAAAAGGATATGTGTGTTGGTGGGGGAGGGGGGGTATGATTTGTATGATTTGCCCGTTATGGTGTCACTGCGAGCGCCCAACGGTCGTTTTTCGGCGTGGGATCCAGGGGCCCACTTAAGGGCCCCTGGTGGGGTCCAGGGGGAAAGCCTCCGGAAGCTCTCGCAAAATTTAAATTTGAAGGGCAAGACAGTACGTCACAACGCATGGGAAGAAGGTATATTATACAAGTCAAAATTCATGTCAAAGAGAGCTATAATAATACACAAAATACAGAGCGCAAAAACATGAAAACACATAATGTGAAAATATAATGTTTTATTGTTCACGTTTCTGTGCATGGCTATAGATGTATGGCCCTGTGTAGTCTAAAAGGAAAATGTTTGATAAGCTGCCAATAATTTACTATAAACATATGTCAATTTTGTCAAAGTTTTAAAACGAACCTGTTCTATATCCCGCCCTCTCCACTTTTATCTCTCGGTGTCTTAGTCCATGTATAAAATACAATATCGCACAAAGTGTTAATATATTACTAATAGATTATTTTACATTTTCAAACTTTTCTCTGAAGTACGCCCTTTTTCTGAGAAAGTGTTCTTTTGAAATCTAAATACATAATCTAATAATGCACGTTGAATTTCAAAGCTTGTTGAAGTACCGGAACGGTTCTGACCATTTGACATGTTTGACTAATGAATAACCTACTATCGGGAAAAAAAACCTGATGCAGAACGTCGCGTTCCCATTTTCATTTTTCGGAGGTGCAGTAATGAAATGCCCTTTTAAATAAAAAAAAACGAGCCCCCTCTCAAAGTCCTGGCTACGGGCCTGCTTTAAAAAAAATTATTTTTGAAATCAAAATATTCTCCAAAAAGTATGTTGTTTAATGTAGTAATGTAAGCTATTTGAAATCAAGATTTTAGTGCAAAATCAACAGAATGATACGGGCAACTTTTAATTTGTAAAGAGCAGTTGAAGTGGTGGAGTAGGAGTGGTGGAGTAGGAGTGGTGGGGTGTGAGTGGTGGGGTGTGATCGGTGGGGTGTGAGTGGTGGGGTGTGAGTGGTGGGGTGTAAGTGGTGGGGTGTGAGTGATGGTGTGTAAGTGGTGGAGTGTGAGTGGTGGGGTGTGAGTGGTGGGCTGTGAGTGTTGGAGTGTGAGTGGTGGGTGGTGAGCGGCGGGGTTGAAGCGGCGGGGTGGGAGCGGCGGGGTGGGAGCGGCGGAGTGGGGGCGGCGGGGTGGTAGCGGGGGTGGAAGCGGGGGGTGGGAGCGGCGGGGTGGAAGCGGCGGGGTGGGAGCGGCGGGGTGGAGCGGCGGGTTGGAAGCGGCGAGGTGGCAGCGGCGGGATGGGAGCGGCGGGGTGTGGTGGTGGGGTGTGAGTGGTGGGGTGAGTGTTGGAGTGAGTGGTGGGGGTGAGCGGCGGGGTGTGAGCGGCGGGGTTGGAGCGTCGGGGTGGGAGCGGCGGGGTGGGGGCGGCGGGGTTGGGAGCGGCGGGGTGAAAGCGGCGGGGTGGGAGCGGCGGGGTGGAAGCGGCGGGGTGGAAGCGGCGGGTTGGGAGCGGCGGGGTGGGAGCGGCGGGTTGGAAGCGGCGAGGTGGCAGCGGCGGGGTGGGAGCGGCGGGGTGGGAGCGGCGGGGTGGGAGCGGCGGGGTGGAAGCGGCTTAGTGGGAGCGGCTGGGTGGGAACGGCGGGTTGGAAGCGGTGGGGTGGGAGCGGCGGGGTGGGAGCGGCGGGGTGGGAGCGGCGGGTGGAGCCGCAGGGTGGGAGCGGCGGGGTGGGAGCGGCGGGGTGGGAGCGGCGGGTGGGAGCGGCAGGGTGGGAGCGGCGGGGTGGGAGCGGCGGGGTGGGAGCGGCGGGGTGGGAACGGCGGGGTGGGAACGGCGGGGTGGGAGCGGCGGGGTGGAAGCGGCGGAGTGGGAGTGGCGGACCGGGAGCGGCGGACCGGGAGCGGCGGACCGGGAGCGGCGGACCGGGAGCGGCGGACCGGGAGAGGCGGACCGGGAGCGGCGGACCGGGAGCGGAGGACCGGGAGCGGCGGACCGGGAGCGGCGGACCGGGAGCGGCGGGGTGGGAGCGGCGGGGTGGAAGCGGCGGAGTGGGAGTGGTGGAGTGGGAGCGGCGGACCGGGAGCGGCGGACCGGGAGCGGCGGACCGGGAGCGGCGGACCGGGAGCGGCGGACCGGGAGCGGCGGACCGGGAGCGGCGGACCGGGAGTGGCGGACCGATAGTCGCGGGCTGAGAGTCGCGGGCTGGGAGTCGCGGACCGGGAGTCGCGGGACGGGTGTCACGGGCCGGGACTCGCGGGCCGGGAGTTGCGGGCCGGGAGTTGCGGGCCGGAAGTCGCGGGCCGGGAGTCGCAAATACCATGCAAAATGTATTTCATCACTTAATTTTAAAGTACTTTTGGCTCAAAAATGGAGGTGGGGGTGGAGGATGATAGTATGAATCATATCATCCCCGCTTGTCAAAAAGTGGGGGATATATTCCCCACCCCCCTGGATTTACGCCCATGCCGGTTTATGTTTCCTTATATTGTATTAAACAATTAAATCAATGTCAGCAAGAAGACATAGATATACTTCATCAGTCTCCGCTTGATTATTTGCCGTAGTAAACTAAGGAAGTCACACTTCTTCGCCCAATGTCCCGAGTAATTACCAACATTGTTCCTGGCAAGTGGTGTAGGAAGGGTCATCTATCACTTGGCAAGAACTTACATTGTACACTAACCCTTATTTATGCAGGGTCAAATTTAATCCGGAAAGATTCACATAGTGTGCTGGGCGTTCTTTCTGGGTCAAAATGACTCGGATTTCCGTGTCAACTCTAATAACTCAGATTCCAAGTCATTTCTCATGACCCAGTTTGGGGTCAATTGTAACTCAGTTCTGGGTCAAGAAAACTACTAGAAGCTGGTTTGTCACAACTCACTGCGTAGTTCAAGGTAAGCAGTAACGTATGTTACGGTATGTAATTGAAATTGTGACAATTTCTAAGACGATTAGTGCCTTAGCCATACTGTAATGTGACGTAGCGTAAGGTCGTAGGCAATCCTGCAATAAATAACATACATTTAATTCATAAACATTTATAAGCTCAAAGTCTAACGTAAACGTATGGGCCAACTTGTTACAATGCAAGTAATAAATTGATATTAAAACAAAACAACAAAAAGCTAGCGGACTCACGAGATAGATCTAACAATAACATTCGGCCATAACGTAGTACTAGTAGGGGCGATGACGAGTGAACACACAATTACAATGAACGGAGTCATCGCCTGCGTATTCGGTTATGATAGTAACAGTGCAATCGCGAAACGCTTAATACGACCCTGACGATAACGGGTACGACGTTCGGACAGACATAACATCGACAACCAAGTCAATGTCCACGTCCTTTGATAACCAGTTGTGGTGCACTGGCGGGTACCAGTAGGCTAGCTTAACGTTAATTATGCAGGATGGTGCCTTAGCCAACTGAAAAGTGACGTAACGACTTTAGGACGTTAGACCTACGACTTTGCGTTACGTCACCTCACAGTATGGCGAAGGCACTAATAGTCTAAGAAAATGTCACAATTTCAATTACATACCCGTAACATACGTACTTGCTTCCTTTGCTTCTTTATGTTGTGACAAACCAGCTTCTTGTAGTTTTCTGTGTACATATTCATCCATAATGACTGATAATCGCCTTCGGTATACGTCACGTCAGTTTATACGTCACGGAACAAAATTTGGGCGTGCATAATATTCCCGCTCCAGCAGACACGTGATTAAAGCAACGAATCATAACACACTATGTTATTGACTCAGACCAAGGGTCAAAGAGGTGCGCCCGGCCGGATTTGGGTCAAATTAGAGTGACTTGGAATCTGAGTCACAATTTTGACTCGGTATTAACAGATGAATAAGAGTGTAGAACACCAATGACGTAGTAGCTTAACATATGTTTTGGGATGGGTATAAGCGTGTTTTTGTTGGTGGGTAGTTAAAAGTTCGGGCGCTTCTTTGTAGTTGAGGGGCACTT
The DNA here is from genome assembly GCA_020152595.1 of Chiridota heheva. Taxonomy (NCBI): domain Eukaryota; kingdom Metazoa; phylum Echinodermata; class Holothuroidea; order Apodida; family Chiridotidae; genus Chiridota; species Chiridota heheva. The sequence continues at coordinate 18,983 of JAIGNY010001884.1, forward strand.
TTGATTTTAGAAAAGGAGCACTTGTCAGTTTTCGAAAAAGTGGAGGAACCTTGCCTCATGGCCCCATGGTTCCCACACAGACACACTTTGACTTTCCCTACTTCGGTACCGTAGGCAAATCCCGCCTCAAGTTTGTAATTGGCCCGGCAGCCAGGACCAATGTTGAGAATTACCCATCGGGCAAATAAGTAAAAACTGAGGCTTCTTTTTGAAAATTGCTGCTTACAAAATTATTGGGGGCATGGTGCCCCCTTCCCCCACCATAGCTCTCTGTTTCGGTACCCCTGGTAAAATTGCATGCTTTAATTGTGTCAAATACTGAATGTATGTAACAACTTCTATGTATTATGTAATATTTTGAGTGGATTTGTATACTTGTTGTTTAATTGACGACAAAATATATGTTGGAATGGTTACAAGCCTGTTTTAATTGGTGGGTAGTTAATTCAAGTAGGCTGGGGTTGATTCGATTATGCCGGGGTTGATTTGCGTAGGCTGGGTTTGATTCGAGTAGGCCGGGGCTGATTCGAATAAGCTGGGGTTGATTCGAGTAGGCTGGGGTTGATTCGAGTAGGCTGGGGTTGATTCGAGTAGGCTGGGGTTGATTCGAGTAGGCTGGGGTTGATTCGAGTAGGCTGGGGTTGATTTGAGTAGGCTGGGGTTGATTCGAGTAGGCTGGGGTTGATTCGAGTAGGCTGGGGTTGATTCGAGTAGGCTGGGGTTGATTCGAGTAGGCTGAGGTTGATTCGAGTATGCCGCGGTTGATTCGAGTAGGCTGGGGTTGATTCGAGTAGGCTGGGGTTGATTCGAATAGGGCGGGGTTTGATTCGAGTAGGCTGGGGTTGATTCGAGTAGGCTGGGAATGAATCGAGTAGGCTGGGGTTGATTCGAGTAGGCTGAGGTTGATTCGAGTAGGCTGGGAATGATTCGAGTAGGCCGGGATTGATTCGAGAAGGCTGGGATTAATTCGAGTAGGCTGGGGTTAACTCGAGTAGACTGGGAATGATTCGAGTAGGCT
>JAIGNY010001885.1:0-5000 GCA_020152595.1 Chiridota heheva
CAATGGCCATACCTCTCTATTATCTTATGTAATTTCATTGTAATCTGTCACAATTCTTTGAATGAAAGAAGCTCATTTTTCTCCATTTGTTTCATTTTCCGACTGAAAAATAGATAAAATACTTCGAATTTGAACTTGTATTTTAACATGAAAACCTTCGGACTGAAAATGCTAATTAACCTGTCGCCAACAAAGTTGGTGAATGGTGTATATACCATCATTACCACTTGTCTGCCAGTGCATCTGCCCAACCATCCACTTGAGTTTATGCCTTTCAAAACGATTCCTGATGAATCTGCATCGAGCTTACAGTCGGAAATTATGTACATAATTTGATTTTTAATTTGACAAGTCAAGTTTATTTCTTATGGGTTAATCAAACGAAAGGAATTTTAATGTTTTATTATTATGTCAAGTTATCAGGTATACAGATCGAGAAAGCTGGTGTACAGTGAAGCATGAAGTTATTTACTGTTTCAATTATTAGCTCCATTTGTAAAGAAAGGGATATCAAGTTGAGGTCGAGATGAGGTGGGAGATTATCTTCAATTACAGCATATCCGTAGATGAGTTGGGTTGGAAGGTGAAGTGAAGGGAGGAAGTTTTTTGGAGAAGAGGGTGTGTTTTTGAGTGGAGGGTGGGTTTTAGGGTGGAAGGTGAGTTGTATAGAGTGGATGGTGGGGTTTGAGAGTGGACGGTAGGGGTTTAGTTTTGTTTTAGTCTTTGTGACATGGTACATTCTACATAAGGCGTAGATTATTTTTGACTCAAAATTTCTGCCTTGGTCAGAGTGAAGGCACTTAGGCGCGCTGAAAACTCTGAACCAATGGGTAACTAATGCTTTTGCAGTGGTTTCTGCAGTTTGATTTCTCGTGGGCACAGCTACAGTGAATTTCGAGAAAACATGAGTCATAATGAGGACATTTTCTCTCCCCGTTGAATCTGGTTCAAGGACTGTAAAATCAACAGCCAATATCTGATTTGGTCTGGATGCTTTCATACCCTTAAGAGGTTCTTTAATCCTAGGTTGTTGTTTTGCCCTAGTGCACCGGTCACATTCTTCACACCACTTTTGAACATCTTGATATAAGTTTGGCCAATAACACCGACTACGTACTATACTTATTGTCCTTTTTACACCTTGATGACCCATCTGATCATGGCAGGCATCTAAGACCTCCCTAACTAACACCTTTGGGAGCAGTAATTGCCATACTTCACCATCATGGCCAACTCTATACAATATGCCTTCCTTCTCTCTTATCCGCTCCATTTCCCTACAAAGTAGAAGTACTCCCTCCTCCTTTTTTGCCCTTTAAATACTGTCAGGCTTATGTCCCAGTTCCCAATACATACGAAACTTACTTATCACAGGATCTTTCCTTTGAAAGTCTCGTAGTTGTTCTTTTGTGAAAGACGGGAAAACCTGAAGGGAGCTATTGACATCATCATCACCCAAAGTGACATTTACATCATCAATCACAGCATTTACAAATACACATGATTTCTTAAGTACAGTGTCAGGGATACGAGTGACGCCTACTATTTGAGCACAAGCATCAGAACTCATTCCACCATCACTTTTCTCAACATCACGAGGAATTCTAGACAAACCATCCACAGCCCTATTTGATTTACCAGGCTTGTATTTTATCTCAAAGTTAAAGGAAGCTAGTGCCCTCATCCACCTCTGTTCAACAGCGCCCAATTTCAGGGAGTTAATGTGAGCCAAGGGGTTATTGTCCGTGAATACTGTGAAAGTACTGCCGAGAAGGTACTCACGAAATTTATCAGTAATGGCCCACTTTAGACCCAAAAATTCAAGCTTCATACTAGAATAGTTTTCCATGTTTCTCTCAGAGCCTCGTAACGACCTGCTTGCATATGCTATAACCCTTCTTTGACCATTTTGGACTTGGTATAGGACCGCACCCAGTCCACGAAATGAGGTATCAACCTCAACCTCAAAGGGTTGTGTGTAGTCAGCAAAAGCAAGTACGGGTGGTTGGGACAACTTGTCTTTGAGTAGATCAAAAGCTTCCTGGTGTTTACTTTCCCAGTTAAAGTTGCCAGTGGTTGAAGATAGCTTGTGTAGTGGCCCTGCAATTTTAGAAAACCCAGGTACGAACCGCCTATAGAAGGAGCAAAAACCTAAAAATGACCTGAGATCTCTCACAGACTGAGGACGAGGCCAACATTTCACGGCCGATATTTTGTCATCACTCACCCTGACCCCCTCTCTACACACAACATGACCCAAGTACTTAGTTTCTGACCTAAAAAATGCACATTTACTTGGCTTTATCTTCAAGCCATACTGTCTAAGTCTTTCAAACACTAGTTTGAGTCTGGTCAAGTGGTTGTATAAATTTGTAGAATATACCAGTACGTCATCGAGATAACACAACACTGACTTAAAAAGTTGATCACTGAGACAAGCTTGCATGAGACGTTGGAAAGTGGCCGGGGCATTGCACAGGCCGAATGGCATGCGAATATATTCGAATAACCCAAAGGGCGTTATGAAGCTCGTTTTTTGCCTGTCAGCGGGTTCAACAGCCACTTGATGATATCCCGAAATCAGATCTATAGTGGAAAACCACTTAGTTCCATACAAAGAGTCAAGTGACTCTTCTATTCTGGGTAAGGGATAAGCGTCCTTCACAGTTTTCAAGTTTAGCTTCCTATAGTCCACACATAGCCTCAGGGAGCCATCAGGTTTACGAACAAGCACCACTGGTGATGCATATGGGCTTGTGCTGGGAGTAATAACCTGCTTGTTGAGGAGCTTACGAATATGCTCCCTCACTTCCTCAAACTGTTGGGGAGGAATGCGCCTATAGGGTTGTCTGATAGGCTTATTGTCAACAGTTGGTATCCTATGAGTTACAGTGTCAGTGTACCCTAAGTCTTCGTCAGAATCGGCAAAAATGTCTAAAATACTTGCTAAAAGCCCTCTCATTTTCTGTAACTGATTCTCATCGAGCCCAGACCAAATAAAATTTGGCATTCCCATTAATTGGTCCACCTTTTCAGCAGTTTCATCACTAGGACTTACTTGTACATTGAATACATTTACATTAGACTTGGTTGGCTTAGAATAAGTACATAAAGATCCATCATCAATTGATAGCACCCCATTTAACCTACCTATTGGAGTGCGAGGCTTAATCCAGCAATCATCCTTATTGAGATTTACAACCTGTACATACACTCTACCCTTCGGTGCCTTTGTCAACGTAGAACAGACAAATATGTTTGCGGGCAATTGATCTAACCATTCAAGGACAACTTCAATCTCCCCCGAAATTTCTTTGCAGGTGGCTTCCACCACCGAAATAGAACTACCTGGGACCTTAATCTTTTTCTTACCACCAATTCTCACCAGTCCCTCAACAGATTCTACCTCTGAACGAGGACAATCACTTTCATTACCACTGGGTTGTAGATTTATTCCCAATGTGCTGGACAACAAGTCCATCGACATCTCTCTCAGCACATTCATACCTATCAACAGAGGTATGGGTCTTTTACTGGAAGAAACCAGAATACCTCTGGCAGGGATCAAAGTTGTGCCAATTTGAATGTCGCTTTCAAAGTATCCTCTGAAAGGGATAAGAGGTACCATTTGCAGCCCTCAAGTTAAGCCAATTCAATTCCTCTAAGGAGGTGTTAGGAAAATTTTGAAAGAAGAAATTTTCATCTATAATGGAAACCTGGGACCCAGTATCTAACAGGGCTACCATCTTAATGCCATTAACCACAACCTCTGCCATTGGACAGGAACCTAACAAAGACTTATAAACAGAGCCATTCTCTTCCCTACCTTCGTCCAGAACCCGGCTCACTTTTCCAGACGAGAGCCGTTTCCCCGGGTCTGTTCTTGTGCTGGTTCTCGGCAATATTTGGCATAATGGCCGTAACGTCCACACCGGAAGCACTGTACACCGTTCTGATTGGTTCGCTGTGTTCTCTGTCTGAGGTTATTGGAGTTGGATTCAAGTCTGGTAAGTCTGTCACTGAATTCTGATTGTGTAGACTTTATGCTTTCCAAAGCTGCGCTTTGAGCCTGAATGGCATTGGAGAGGCTGTCCAGTGTGGAGAGAATCCTTTCATCCACTGTAACTTCGGACACATTTGCCCTTCTAGGCCTGCGGGTTGGTAAATCTCTTTCATTCTCTTCTAGATCCAAGGCACGATCGCGAAGTTTAACAAAAGTTATTTCAGAATTGTCCCTCATGACACGTTTTACTTCTCGCCTTAGCACCGGGTCAATGAGTCCGTCTGCAAACTGTTCTTTCATAATATGCTCGACCTTGCTTATGGGGGCACCTTGCTGACCTTCTATCTTATCGGCCATAGCCATTATAGAGTAGGCAAATTCGGCTACTGTCTCACTGTCGCGTTGGGCACGGTTACAAATGTCCCTTAGGAGGCAGCCCAAGCCTCTCCGATCACCAAACGTTTCTTGAAGTACTTTAAGTAGTTTAGATGAATCCTTTAATATATCTAATGGGCGATGGTTGATTTCTTGACGCGCAGCGCCATCAAGTAGGATAAAATTAAATTACAGGCTTCAACACCTTCCAGCTTACGTAGCTTAAGAGCCGTCAATATGTCAGCAGAGAAATCAGTCACTGACTGTCCTTTAGTACCCGTGAATGTCTTTATCTTTCTTTCTTTCGGAAGGATGTATATTGGGCTGGGACCCTGACGTGTGGTGCTTGAGAAGTTCCCAAATGAAGCCTCCAGTTGTGCCAACCTCTGTGCGACATCCTCCAGATCAGCCATCGTTTTCCCCCCACCGCCTTTATATTGATTGAACCAAAAAAAATTTAAGTGTCGAATTTTAAATACCAAGTCTTTCTTTGCCTGCCCCACCTCTACTACCAAAAATGTGGTGCCTTGCTCAATACAATAAAGAACAGGAACAAAGAAATCAAATTTACTCCTTGACACTTTTTTTATTTCTCAAAACTTGCAGGGTTCTCAAGCTCACT
>JAIGNY010001885.1:10000-21412 GCA_020152595.1 Chiridota heheva
GCCAGTTATCGTCTCTATAGCGCGGAGGTATACATAGACTTCAATTCGTGTGTTTTGGGTCGAAACGCAATGGCACAATCTGCACTTACATTGATAAGCTAATCAATATCGCTTTGGAATAAAATGTACGCCGCCACATCTTAATCACGATAGATGGCCTTTAAGCCAAATAAGCTATTTTTTAGCCCAACAAGTCTCCATAAAAGCCAAATTTCAGAAAAAGCCGAAAATTTGTTTTTGAATTTTTCTATATTTTATAATATTTTGCTTCTAAAATTCCCATCTACCATGGTCACCATTGTAGTTTAAAGAAGTACCAGACTGAAAAGTAAGGGCGTAATACTAGAGGGACCCCACAGATATATATAATAAGGTAGATACCAAACTTAACGTCACTCTCGTTGGATCCCACACTAACTTTCTGTGCCAGATCTGGAACCCACATGCTAATTTATTTACATAACCTAGGCTTTTTTAAGTCGTCGCACCTGCAACAAACCTTTTCTACAGCCGACCAACAGTTTGCCAAGTAAGCAAACGGTGAAATCCCGATAAAAGCAAGTAAGTTATGCTTACTTTCATGTTTTAGGTTATTATTCTGAAATACTTAAAAATAAAATAATTAGTTGCAACGGTTAAGCCATATTAAGTGCTCAGAAAGAAAATTAAGCCCCGAATATAATATTAAATAAATCGAGAGACGTTCACTGTCTCACTAAACTCCACAGTGTGGCATGTATACCTATTTCACGAGGTTGCGTCATCAAGCCATTATTTGGGACTTTTATCTATTAAAGGTTGGGCTTACAACTTCAAAACAATGTGGCGATGAGTTTGCAAAATTGATATCTCAGTCTCAATTGTTACGTCATCACCACGTACTGAGGGATGTGTATAATAACTAGGTAACATTAGGGGTGGTTGAAATTCGGGTTACTCACCACAGGCCTACGTTATGGCATGCCTAAGTAAAGTTATGCCTACGCCAAAATAACGTAACAAGACGACAGACAAAAAAGGGCTAAATCACATCATAGACTGATAGAAACCCAAACACGGGCCACCACAAAAGAAAGTTACAGTAAACGCAAAGATGCTCAAAGTTTTTAAAGAACTTTTATCAAAATTCTTAATTAAAAATATTATTTTAAATAAATGAATTTGAAAAATACTCAGATCCTACTCTGCAGCACTCTATACCAGTACCAGCAACTTCATGGAGTTAAGCTGTAGTTAAGAAAGCAGGTTACCAATATTCTGAAAAGTCTGATTGGTACGTGTACTATTATTTTTCAAGTGATCATTCAAGTGGCGTCATATGCAGTGCCGTATTCAGCTTTCGATGCTTGCAGAGGGTGGGGCAAATGGTAATTATCGGAAAAGAGCTGTATACCTGTATACGGAGCCGTATAGGAAGCGGTGGGGGTTTTGATTTCATCTTCCTGATTTTGAGGTATAACTGCAATATTACTAATATAAAAAAAAATGAAAGAAAATTTGACCAAATTATTGGAACTTTTGGTACAAGTATTGGAAATTTGTGTAACTATTAAAAGCAAAATGGCAATATTTCCTGAAAATGAATGAATTTTCGTAAAACTTTCCCGGAAGATCGAAGAAAATTGCCCGAAGATCAGAGAAAATTGCACGAAAATAAAAGTAGTAGAATTAAAGTTTCCGAAAATTAAAGAAAAAATCCTGACAATTAAAGAAATTTCTGGAAAACTGAAGATGAATCAAATTTATGATAAATACATTTTTCATTGTTAATTCCCCTAATATGATGTATAGCGTGTATTAGTATACCCTGCTACTTACATTTACATACATAATTTCACGGGTGGGGGAAATTTTCCTTGTAGTGATATGAGATCTACTCTATTAGCCTCATCACCATGCGTAAAAAAACTCATCATAAACCTACTTCAGATTATGTACCATCTAAATCATCCTCTTTCATCACCATGTAATCACATCGTCAACACGCTTCATCGGACAGTCCAATCTTATATTATGGAAACTGTTATTTGTCTTACGTCTCTAATTCATTATCTTAAATGAAAATCCTAATCTATTTATATATCCCCACTAAACACACCACTGGTCATGTAACATAAATCCAAAATGAGAGGATGCACAAGACTGTGAAGCACAAGACGGTGAAACTATTTCTTTAGTGAATTTGGAGCTCGAAATAAGGATCATATAAATACTGATACCACCATCTTTATTTCACACTGTTAATTCTTTACAGAATAGTTGATTCATTAATTTTTGTGACCGAATTTGTAACAAAATGTGAATTGAGTGATCATATGAAACTTCAAGTTTCACAGACACACCAAAACTTGACTCCCAAAGGAAGATTATATACAGTACCTTGTGTAATTTATGAAACAATGCAAACAAGCTTGTTATCAATTCTGCCACTGTTTGTACCCACATTGGAACTGATCTTTTTGTGACTTCTTAGAATAAATGTATCACTTATTTTGTCGTAGTAAGTAGCTTCTCCCATCCAGAATGGGACTTGATTTGATTAGGGTTTGATCTGAATATCATAGTACACCTTGATGCACAGTAAGCCGACTGATGTATTTTAAATAAAATTGATAAAGCTATTTAATAAAAAGTAATTGCAACTAGCAGGATGATTAGAAATTAAAGTTAAGCAACCTATCATATTCATCATAATGAAGGACATACAGCAAACGGGGCAAGATGTTACCATATAGACCTAACCTTGCCATACAGTAGAGTACCAAGGACCAATCAGGGATCTATATGAAGATGCACTTTACCAAAATGCCAAAGGTATGACAAGTACAATAGTGAACATTAAAGCGATGTCACATGACATAATCCAAAATGAGAGAATCTATATATTATGGTGAAGTAGAAGCGGATGAAACTGTCTTTTAGTGAATTTGGAGCAAGTACTGACATGATGCTGATTTATTTAATACTGCTGTAGTGTTGTTGAGTGTAATCAAATAGTTATCACAGAAGTTATAACAAAGTTTGATGTACATAGTAATTATTTTATATAGCACCCATTCTATACAAGTATATTTAAGAGCGCTTTACAAACATCGGAGCTTTGGTATAGGGGAGAGCTGCCCATCCATCCATTAGCTCAGGGAAGTGAATGAACACCGCGTTTCCACGCTTCTTTTCTCGAATAGTGCTCAGAAAACCAGGTAGGGTGTCACTGTCCTACCATCGGGACCGACAGCTTAACGTCCCCTCCAAAGGACGGCGACGTTATATATGGTTTTTGTGATCATATGTAAATTAAAGTTTTATTGAAACACCAAACTTTGATTCCTCAATGAAAATAGGATACCTTCTTTTATTATCGAAACAACACTAGAAAGCAACCTGCCACTGGTTTAACCCACATTCAGTTTTTGTGTACACCATTGTGTTAAATATCTGACAGAAATCAAACTTTGCATGAATTCACCAAATATATATATATATATTTATATATATATATATATATACATATATATATATATATATATATATATATATATATATATATATATATATATATATATATATATATATATATATATATATATATATATATATATATATATATATATATATATATATATATATATATATATATATATATATATATATATATATATATATATATATATATATATAAATATATATATATATATATATACATATACATATATATATATATATATATATATATATATATATATATATATATATATATATATATATATACATATATATATATATATATATATATGTATATATATATATATATATATATTTATATATATATATATATATATATATATATATATATATATATATATATATATATATATATATATATATATATATATATATATATATATATATATATATATATATATATATATATATATATATATATATATATATATATATATATATATATACATATATATATATATATATATATATATATATATATATATATATATATATATATATATATATATATATATATATATATATATATATATATATATATATATATATATATATCAGTGATTAACAGTTCTTACTTGAATTTTTATATTATTTTACTGTAACCTACTGTTTAAAAGCTTGTAGAAATAGTACGGTTGATGATGGGATCTCATGAATAGAAAAACTTATACCAACAAATACCTTAAAAGATAATTTATGTTGAATAATTGTGAAAATATTCAGTTTTGTATGACTCTCTTTTGTAGACAATTTCTGTGGTGTCAATGACCTTACATCATGGAGTATGGACAGCCTCAATGTTTCAGAAGTATTATATATATATTCAAGAAGATTTGCCCAACCAAACTTGGAGGGGAAAAAATAAAAGCCTTTCATATAGTACCATTCTTTGGAAAGAAATTTAAAAATGACAGTACCCTGAAAACTGCTCAACTTTGTAAGCTATTGCATGAAGATAATGTTGACCAAAACAAAGATACCCACTGAGTAGAGCAATGATGTATTTGTAGAGAAATGTTTTATGTATGGTAGTTTTATTTTCTTATTGTTTGCATTCATCGGAAAACTTGCTGTGAGTGAAAGGAATTACAAAAAAAATATCATATAAATATTCATCATGTCATGGTAGATCAAGTAAATGTCTTATCATTCATAAATCTTAACCTATGGGCCGTAATTCTCATTGGGAAAGTGGGGGACATGGCCTCTCATCCAAATCTAAAATGTACTGAATTTTTAAAATTTTGCTGCAAATTGGGGGCCGGGGCGAATATTTTCCCTGGGAATTACGGCCCGTGGTGATGTATGCAATATGTACAATGAACTTTATTCTTAATGTAGATAATGTTATTTGCATTCATTCTTTGACACATAGTTTATGATAGTGAAATTACACAGAGACATTTGAGACAGATCCGTGGTATTTTTTATAGGAGGGGGGGCACATTCATATGTCAGGTATACATTTAAGACAGATCCGTGGTATTTTTCTAGGAGGGGGCACATTCATATGTCAAGTATACATTTGAGACAGATCTGTGGTATGGGGGGGCATATCCATATGTGAGGTATATATTTATATGTACCTCCCAAGCAGGTGCTTTTCTGCATCATTTTTGTAGTGCAGGTGTCTTTTTCATAGTACAGGTCCCCCAAAAATGCTGTTTTTTTCTGTTAATTTTGCACTGCTGATCCATTTTTACAATATGTATGCTAAATACTCGACGCTGCTGATATCAAAATTGACTTCTTTGATACTGCGGGTATCAAAATTGAATAATTTCATGCTGCAGGTACCGGAAAAGATGTCATACTGTGGACATGGTTTTCGGTTGATGGGTCGCACATTCCTACCAACTGTAGTAAGAAGTACACCCTCCCCCCCCCCTTCTCCCCCACTTCTATGTCCACTCCCTCTTCCTTTCCGGTATCTTTCTACGGAACAGAATGCGTGTTAACCATTTTGAATGCCAAATTGTACATCCAATTTAGATGAAACTTAATAGAAGCATATTACCCTAAGAGAGTAAACATGTTGTTTTTGATTTAGCAACCAAAGCAACTTTAAAGGACTATGGACATCTAGATGTGAACCATTCAAATAGCAAAACGTTCCTTTAAAATTGGCTAAAAATTGACCAACTTACTGCAATTTTAATTTGTACCTCTTATTGCACCATATAATCTGTGACATCAATTGGGGAAGGATCCTTCATTACCTTTTGCAACACCGTTTTTGTATTCCTCTGTCAATGTAGTTTGAAATATAGCATTGGACTTGGAGCAAAATTTTAACTTGGTCATAACCCGAATCATGTATCTAGAAAAGACATTCTGAAAAAAACAAGTAGCTGAATTTGAAGAACAAAATTAAAAGAATGACATAAAGATTTTGAGAGGTATTCCTCTTACTATATCACAAATTCCGCACATATTATTTATTTAGTCATAACTTGAAAATCAAATAAAATGTTTACGAAATTTACTAAATATTCTTCTCCGAATTCCATGCTCTTTCATATATCTTAAATTTGCTTGATGTCCACAGTCCTTTAAAGAAGTGGTTCGTCACTATCTTTGTCATAAGCCTATTTTGGTTTTGGCAAATGTGGATAAGATATTAGAAGCCCTGCAATGAATGGAATGGGGATGCACAACTATAAAGAAGGAACAAATGAACAATGAGATAGAAGAAAAATGTCACGAGGGATATCCCATTATGACCAGCCTATCTTGTACATTCAGAGGATTATTTTGCTGGATTTGTTTATTAGAATACTCATGAGTTATGTAGTCAGGAGGATCATGATCTGATCCAGAACTGTACTTGCTGGAAAGATGATTGGTTTGAATAAAATTTGTTTTATATGAGGCTCTCACCTGTGATTGAATAAATCAACCTTTCCATGAACTGGTAAACTGAAGTAGCAGGTGAGAAGGAAGCAGGTATTGTAGGTTATGAAAATGATTCAAAGTACAAGATACTGGTGAGTGTTTAAAATGAAAAATTGAATGTGAAAGATACTGTTTGAAATTATACACATTTGTCATTATATTATTTTATGTCATTTATATTCATTTGTAAGAAAATGTGACAGTTAAATCCCATTATGTGGCACTGTCAACCTTTGCCATCTAGGAACGATATTTTTTCACCTTCTCACTAGTCAGCCTACACATTGTATTTCAAATTTACTTTTTTCATATACTTTCAGTATTATGAAATGAGCCCACTTCTTATCTTTAGCTGATTATTCTAAATAAATACGCAGTAAATCAATATGAGAATACCACACGAATCTAACACAGACAATACAATCTTTTTTTTAGAATAGTAATTGTTTTCCTCCTAGGAGATATACAGTCCTATTACCTCTGAGCAATTATTTATCTAAAATTGCAGTTCAATTTTTTCCTCATAATTTGATAATCCATGGGCTATATGGCTGTATGGAAACTAAACTATTTTTTTCAGTAATGTATCAGTGACTTCAGGTAGGTTTTGTTGCATGTACAAGTATTTACAATCACTCTAGAGTCTAGGTTTGTTTCTGGTGAGCCAGAGCATGTAGGCCTAATATGACATGTAGTTTAAGACATTGACAATGATCCCAAGGATTGACACACATTAACAAGAAACACTGTGTGTTTTGGAGAGCCCGCAGTGGAATGAAATTAATAGGTTTTACAATTATTTATTCAAAGACCAACAAATTGGCATTCCCGCTACAGAATTTTTTTAACTTGTCAGGCTTTTTGACAAAGGTATACTGTAAATATTTGCTGTACCTTAATCACAAACTAATAAAGGCTTTCGCTAGCCTACTCTGTAGACATTAACAATGATCGCCGGAAATGCGCTGTTTGTTTTCTGCAACGTATAGGCTTTCATGCGAGCGGCGTGACAACATAAAAAGACACGATTTTTCAAGAATAAAATGCATATGGCTTGTCATGCCAGGCGAAAACAGTGCTTGCTAGGAAACTTTTGGGCGTAAGCATGCACAGTGCTGTTACTGCTTAGGCCCCCTAACATGGAAATTGTGGACCAGTGATATCTCGCGAATAACTGAACGAATTGGCCAGCAAAGATACAAACTATAAAAAGAAAAAAACATTGGGAAATGTTTTCTGTTATTATAAAGTAGGTCATGCTTGAAATCGGAGAGTATAGCGTTGGTATCTTCTTTGAAGAAGCTGAGGGCAAGCTGGGCGACAGTGACTTCCCTAACTAGCTTAAGTACTGCCACTGACCATACAAATCATAGACTAGGTCACATGTAATGTGACGTTGCCACTTGCCACCTCCGGCTCTCATTAATGACTTGTCCTTTTCCTTAAAAATTTGTTCCAGTAAATTATGACCACAAACTTACTGTAGCAAATAATGAGACCACTTATCTTACTTAGAATAACTGCTCAACTAGGAGAACGAATACAATGGGGCCATTGATAAGGGAATTTGATTCTAATTACTTGTGGTTTTCAGAATAAAGAAAATAAAGAGGAAAAGTCTGACCCGACCTGCTTACTTATCAGGTCGGGTCAGACTGTTTGAAATTTTAAGGAGCACAACAACTAATAGTGACCTCTGTAAGGCAGGCTTATATAACTAACATCTCTATTCATCTGTACACGGGAGACTGTTATGAATTTACTCGAGCGAATGTTAAAATCTTAGACACAGACTTATACGTGGTAACACAGTGCAGACGTAATAACGCAATTACGCACTACAACACCCAGGAAATTAGCTGATCAGTCAGCTGTTTAGGTAGACAAGTGATGTAAATATTCTACTTGGAAATTCCGTATATTTTCTGTTATTTGGCAATAAAAAATAATCATTTCTCGTCACGCAATTACTGCATTTTTAATCAAAAGTGAATCCTAAATTAAGGAAACGTAAGTCTACCTGGACTTGCGACTGAGTAGACTTTTATATATGAATATCCAATGCGGATTCTTGCATAATCGCACGGTGTATGCACGCTCTAATGATAACCCACATTGCCTTACTCTGACGTCAAAATTTGGTATCTATCTTTTTATACATCTGTGGGGGCCCCACATTAACAATGAAATGCTAATCTAGCACGCAACGGTTAGCAAATCTCTGGTCAAAATGAATAATCAAGTTATCTTTATGCTCACGCGCAAAGACGAGCGTCCTTACATTTCGATCTAGTTGCTCCTTTGATACGGGACTTTGTCAGTCATAGACAAAGCTCAATTTCTAGGCTAAGTAAAAATTTCACCACAGTATTTCATATACTTTTAGAGATTCTAAGAGAAAGAATTCTCCACAAGCTTTTACTGCAAGGTCACTTTCTATGTGATAATTTTCACTAATTTGTTTTTTTAACAGTCCTATATCACATTTAAAGATTAATGTTAAGACGGAGTTTTTATATGCGTATTTAATGCACGGAGCAAAGGACTTTAACCCGAGTAGAATGAGCCGACATTTTGAAGGTCATTCGCGAGTGCGAAGTCCTTTGTACCGTGCATTAAATACGCATATAAATTATTGTTGTTTAAACATTTATTAAGCGAACATATATATGTAAAAACATAAGCTCTGACGCTGTACAATAGCCAAATAAGGTATAAACCAAAAAGACAAATCAAGTAGCAATTGAAACCTTAAATGACTCAAAGCCACAGAATAAATCCTAAAAGAGTCAGCAACAAAAAGATAGATAAATAAGGCATTAAACAGAAATAAAAGATAAATAAAGTAAAAGTAGCAATTATGAACTAACTCCTGAAAAAAAAACTAGAACCGTAAACGACTAAAAACCAACAGATTAAAGGAACGCTAGATTGAAAAGTGAGAGCGCTTGTTTTTGCGAATTTCACTAATATATCATCCACAACAGATCGATAAAGTTCATGCCTCCATAGCCCACAGACGACGTGGGGACTAAAGTGACTTGAATATTCATATTAAGTAGAAAATTTTAATACCCTTGCGTGCCAGATAAGCATTTGAATTTTGGGGATCCTAAAAATACATCCTCACTTTTGGTCTAGTGCTAAAAAGTCAAGTGAAATAAAATAGATGGAAGTAAGGATGAATCAATAAACACGAGAGCTAAAAATGAATAAGTACATATAAGATTAAGTATAGATAAAAGGACGTTTATAAATAAAGTCTTCAGACTTGATTTAAAACTACTGACAGTTCTGGAGTTGCGTATTGCTGACGGAAGTGCGTTCCAAAGTTTTGGGGCACAGGCACAGAAAGCTCTATCGCCGAAGGACTTACAGCGAGTACGGGGAAGTTTCAAAATTATCATGCGAACGTAAAAGAGTAGCGCACTGCACGTGGTTTTAGTAAGTCCTTAATGTATGATGGCGCAGTTCCATGTAGTTGCCTTGTAAGTAAGTAATGCAATCTTTAAGTGGTCCTGCCATGGGGTCGGATCTTACATTAGATATGTTATTTAGATTATTTCATTGGCAAAAATATAACTTTTCTGCACACAAAACCCCATCGGTTGGGAGAAAATCGCATTTTTCATCACCTTGACGCAAAAACCCAGAATAATGCTCAATACGCAATGACGTCATTTTGGGAACGACTGTATGTAAACAATGCATTGATGCCACGTATAATGTGTGGCCGCCATTGAAATTTCACAATTAGTATCAATAGCATCTCTGTTTGTTCTTTTAAATATTATATTTTCCAAACAAATATTAAACACATTGCGTAGCGTTGTGTAGTTGGAGGATGCAGTAATATAAATTCTGAAACTAAAAGTCGTTTATCAATGGCAAAGGGCAACAAAACGAGACAATTCTAGACGTGTTTTGTGCACTTGACATGAAGCAAGCTTTCCGGGCTTGCCGGGTACAGTGTCATATTCAGCTCACGCCAGATTGTTATACCTGTTCTGTCCGATTTAAACAGTAGCCTGACCGCATCGTCTTTGACATGAAAATTTACCTATTCAGCGACAAAAATCGATCAAATAGAACTGAATTGTAATTATTGTTCCCATATGCCAAGCCGTCCCTTTTACTATATAAAAACTTTTTACCTTACAAATTTTTTCTCACGATTCTTTCAAAAACTTTCAATTTAAGTGCAACAACGCAAACAGAATTACGTGAATGAACTATTCAGTTTACGTGGGCCTGTTGACTAAAATCTTCAAGAGACACAGACTTGAACATTGATAAATAAAACTTTATATTTTTATTAGACGTAAAATAAAAGGTAGATGTTGTTGCAAACAATTAGATTAAATTTAACAAAATATTACTTGCGAAACAGTAAGAATTCCATGCCGACTATATGCAGACTTTGTACTGTAGGACCGTGTAAGGTTTATACGCCTGACCCTTCTTTCTTGTCTGTAGGCGATTCAAATTCAAAAGGAACGACATCCCTTCATTATAAGAATGTTCTTCATTTATTTCCAAATCATTTTTATCGTAGCTTGAACTTGAACATGACAAATTAAGATCTGAACAGCTCAAAAAACTGTCGTAATCAGACGTTATTTGTACGTGTTTAGTACATGTGTCATACATTGTTTACGATCAGCAGTCCCTGAAATGACGTAGCAACTGTTATGACGTCACAAATTCCTTTCAATTTTTTACGGAGCAAGCAATAAATGATCAATTTTTAAGTCCTTTTTCATCATGAAAATGGATTTAGAACCAGAATTTCTTGACGCATTATTGAATTTAGGGATATAAAAAAACCTGTATCAGGTTAAATCTCCTTTAAAAAAAACATAAACACGATGCCAAAACATTAATCTTTTTATAAAATTCCGTAACGGTGTTAGATTCTTGAAAATGCATAAAACAAAAATAAGTGAAAAGGGAGAAAAATGTACATCTATTTTTTTGTTTTGTTAAACTTTCACC
>JAIGNY010001886.1:0-18321 GCA_020152595.1 Chiridota heheva
AATAAGCACCTGGAATGTCAAAGCTTGTTGAACGAAGGCACCAATCTGAACCGACGGATCCAAATCTGAACCGACGGATTAAGATATGGGGAGGGAGGGGGGGGGGTAGCGATCGCCCCTCGCCTCCGGCTACGCCACTGGCCAGGACCTTTGTCAAGCGGGCACAAGCACTTCAAAAGAGGGCACTTGGGCAGACTCTCCATAAATCGTGGTTCTATATTTCGTTTGACTTTACGCAATGAGGGGAACACAGACCACAGTAGACTAACAATATTATCAAGCAAGCATGACACAAATCGATTATGGTTGCTTATTTATCACTATTTCAAGATAATTTAAGTCCCACCTACTTATTAATATTCATGAAATCAACACAAACAATATTAGAGAAAATGCATCTGTGTATCACATTTGTGTCCATTGTACCATTGAGCAAAAGACAGCCACATAAGGCCTTAAGTGCTCCCAGTAGACCCCCTTTCCCACCCAAGGGGATCAAGCACTGTTCACCTTAGAAATTAAAATTAGAAGTTTACAGGTTATGTTTTAAAGCAATAGCAAATTCCCTCTTTATAATTTATTTAGGGGGAATTGTAATAAAAGAGGGGGATCCCTCTAACCCTAAGCAGAATGTTTCATGACCCCCTCGCCCCCTCCTTCTCCTCTTACAGAAAAGAGGCTGTTTTTGCTTAAAACCACAGTTGTGCGAATGCATCTTCGATTGGTACTATAAATATATGTTTTAAACTGACAAGTTTTGACATTAAGTTTTAAAATGTAGATAAGGTATTTCACATCCAATCTTCAACAGTTAAGGTTATAACGAGACAATTCTCTTTTGAGTAACTGATGGAAGAGGACCAGCCGAGAATTGAACCAGGGATATCTAACTTGAAAATGACATAATATGACCACTAGACCAAAGTATTTGTTTCTTTGACACTTTTAGATAATTGTCCAAGTAACTAATGTTGACCAACAAGTGAAACATCCTTTGCAACTGTTGCGATGTTTCACCATTGAGAATGAATGCAGTTCAAATACAATTCACTTTAGTCTTTCTTCTGGGAGAGCAATAATGCTATTACAGAATAAAAACAAAGGAACTTAGGTTTATAAAAGGGTAGTAGTTTACAACAGTATAAAATTTTTTTTTTTACAGATTGTGGGTGGAGTCAAGATAATAATATAAATTTTTAAAATAAATTAGATTAATAAAATATAACATTTTAACAAGATAAAAATATGCACACTATCTAACGATATAATCATGCCACATAAGAAGCAAAACTGGCATGCACTTGTAAAGATTTGAAAGTTCAAGCTTTTTGCAATAAGCCCCGCCCACTCAGTAATATACATGATATCAACACCACAAACAATCTTTGAGTCATGATTAATCGATTTGACATGCCACTGATGTATGGTTTACGAGATACCGTGTTTACAAGCTGTTTCAGTAAAACCACATTATGCCCCGCCCACAATTCCTATCAGAGATTTTCAAGGGTTTTTAAAAATGGACATCTACAACAACCCTAACACCTTATTTATGCTAAAGAAGGTGTAGAATGGATATATGGTTATCAAAATATGAGTATTTGAAGATTTTTACATTTCCCTTCCCCACATCCCCAATCAAAAAAATAAAAGTTATCGATACTAAAGAAAAAACAAAAAAACAAACAATAAGGACTACCTATGGGTCATCATGTATCTATGTGCCACATATGACATGGCAAAGATGTTTTGTTCAGAAGATATGTAAAGCACCATAGATATACACACACATGTATGAATGCATACATACATACATACATACATACATACATACATACATACATACATACATACATACATACATACATACATACATACATGCATACACACACACACATACATACACACACATTCACATTCACATATATATATATATATACATACATACATACATACATACATACATACATACATACATACATACATGCATACATACATATATACATGCATGCATACATACATACATACATACATACATATATACATACATACATACATACATGCATACATACATACATACATACATGCATACACATACATACATACATACATACATACATATATACATACATACATACATACATATACATACATACATGCACATACATACATACATACATACATACATACATACATACATACATACATACATACATACATACATACATACATACATACATACATACATACATACATACATACATACATACATACATACATACATACATGTGCATGCATGCATGCATGCATACATACATACATACATACATACATACATACATACATACATACATACATACATACATACATACATACATACATACATACATACATACATACATACATACATACATACATACATACATACATACATACATACATACATACATACATACATACATACATACATACATACATACATACATACATACATACATACATACATACATACATACATACATACATACATACATGCATACATACATACATACATACATACGATTTGGCAGACGACTGCTGACTACCTGACACTGATAGTAGCGGAACCAAAACCCAAGGGATATGACAAAAGTAGTAAAACACTATACTGTAGAAAGAGTATTTATAGTGGGCGTAGCTTTATACGGTGCTGCTGACAAGAGTTTATAAACACAGTAACTAAAGGACAAAACATTAGATACAGCACAGGTCATGTGTGGTACACAATCCGTTGTCTGTTTGTGTGCCCTGTTGCTTTCGATGGTAATGTCATATGCATATTGCTTGAAGCAGTGATAAGTTGATAGCAACCATAAGCCCTATATCTGTTTGCATCATACTTGCATTTCCTTTGTCAGTTATTGTGTGCATGCCTATGTTGTCAACAGGTTCTACCTCTATTATGCGTGCCCTATTAAACTTAGAGGCACGCATAAAACTTGAAAATCAACCAACAATGAAAAATACATCGGAACCACTAAACATTGTGGTTTTCAGGTTGTAAAGAGGCTCCCCCTCCTCCCCTCCTCCCCTCCTCCCCCTCCTCCCCTCCCCCTCCCCTCCCCTCCTCCCCCTCCCACACTTTTGGGATGAGAATTACAGCCCTGCTAAAAAGCAAGGTAAATACGGCCAAGGTATGCCTATATAAACGCGCGATATACAGGGAAGCTACCATTGCCTACTCTCACTACACATGCATTCCAGATATATACACACACACACACACACATACTTACACACCATGGCACACACGAAGACGTAAAAAGCACGAAAAATGTTCACGTTCCAAAAACTTATGACCCCTAACCCCTAATATCAGGTTATCATATCAGACAAAAATGAGGGGCAGAAATGGTATCTCTAATAGAGTCTAGCCTTACCATTTGAAAACAAAACATGAAAACTAATATTTGTTATTGTTTTCTTGAAAAATAACTAATGCAAATGTTCTTCGTAGAAAGTTCATATTTGAATTTTATTGCGTAAAGCGCGAAATAGTTTAGAAAGTGCGTATAAAATCGTAAAATCAATATAATAAGTTATGGTGTTTGTATATTTTCATTAACATTGCAACAATGATTGCCGTCAACACATATATCCAGGTATATTGGTCAGTGGAGTGGTGAGTCATGCTTCACGGGGAGGGGGGGGGGGTGGTTTGCGCCCCTCTCCAAAACTGCTCATAAGTCTGGTAAGACATTAGAGATATATAGTCCTAAACTAGCATTCACCAGTGGCGTGGGAAGCTGAGGTTGGAGCAAACTACCCCCACAGATTGGGAAGTAAAAATGGGGATTTATTAACACAAATGGAGAACTGTTAACATAGAAGAGAAAATTCGCCCCCTTTTTCCACATAGTGACGATTGTAAAAATACATAGTGACGAATGTCAATTTCAAAACTTATTCCGCACATTCTGATAGTGACGAATGTGGAAATGTTTGCAGCGCCGAAATAGTTCATTCTAACAAACATATCGTGTAGATATATCATTGAGAAGCTGAAATAATAATCTCTTCAAATACGAATTTAGTATTCAACATTTTTTTGTGGTCATATTTAATAGTTAAGCAGCTTCATTCACCACTATGCGGAATTGAATTTCATCTAATTCTCGTAACTGTATATTTTACATTCGTCACTATAAGGAAACAGGGACGAATTGCTGAAAATGTTGATAAAGGGTTGTTACCATTTCCCGACGGTTGAAGAAATTTCCCAAAATGAAAGAAATTTATTGAAAGTTAAAGAAAGTGCCCCGAACATGAAGGAAATATTTCAAAATTAAAGAAACTTTCGCAAACATTGACAGAAATCTCCCAAAAATTATACAAATGTCGCAAAAATCAAGGGAATTTGCCCAAAAAGGAAGAAAAAATTGAAAATTGAAGGATATTTTTAAATTTTTTTAAAGGAAAATTCTCGATTAGCAGCAAGGTTTGATGAACAAAATTGCGACCGCTTATAAGAGAAAAATGTATGGGTTTCTCTCCTTATTCTGTTCCCAGTACGCCACTGGCATGCAACGTTAGATGACAGGTTAGTTGACGGACAGACGGAGCTGGCAGAATATCGGCCTGTGGGTTATATGTTTATTGATATAACTCATTTATACCGTATCATGAATTAACAACGCGGGGGCCCGTCGATCAGGCATGCTAGGAAGAAACCCGAAAAATTGGGGTCCATGGATGCTTTGGTTAAGGTCCATAAATGCTTTGTTTGGGGTCCCTGGATGCTTTTATTGGGGTCCATGGATGTTTGGTTGGGGTCCATGGATGCTTTGGTGGGGGTCCATGGATGCTTTGGTTGGGGTCAATGGATGCTTTGGTTGGGGTCCATAGATGCTTTGGTTGGGGTCCCTGGATGCTTTTATTGGGGTCCATGGATGCTTTGGTTGGGCTCCATGGATGCTTTGGTGGGGGTCCATGGATGCTTTGAGAAAGGGAGCTATTTCCAAAGTTTACGGGCTGCGTACAGAGGGGTGGTCACCTACTGTTCGTACGTACACGTTGATGCCGTAATTAAATCCAGATAAATGGAGTCAACCATTTCATGTTGGGCCTACCGTCAAGTTAAGGGTTGGGAAAACATTCCAATTGAATGGATCTCTGCCCCAATAGAGTTCCTAGACTCGCAGCTTAGTGTTTTCACAGCAGGAACATGTGGAGCCTGCAGTTGTCATCTGCCATCAAAGACGCCTGGTTGAGTATATAGGCCACTCAATTTGAATTATTTTCCCAATATGGCGGACCTGTTTGCACCACTTATATATGTTACGCGCTATAACGGCAACAATCACTTCACGGTCATTGATTCACAAATGACACACACGTACACAAAACAAACAAAAGATAATGCATGGGAGAGTTACCCAGTCCACTTGCATACAAATATTTCATATTCTTAAAAAGGGTGAAGTCCATGTTTGAGGTTCCTTTATGACTAAATATTATTGATAAAGTTTGCTACGTAGTTTTAATGGCAATGTTATCACTGTTGTCTTGTTATTGTGTACAGCTCGAATAATTTTAGACACATTTTCATTCCTGTTCAAGCCACGTAACTCACTGGGGATTTTAGACATGTCAGATACTGTACGATAAATTGTCATATTTTTATTGACATTGGAACGGATCATACTTCCTAAAATATCCTTATAAATAATTAACACAATTTGGTAAATGCAATGAGCGGGATGGCAGGTGCAGCTGTGCAAAGCCTTAGTTTACAAATCCATTTTGAAAGGTTATCTTGCTAGTCAAGATTTGATGCGTTATGAATCTAATGATATACTAATAATGAAGAAAATATTATGAAGAAATTAAACAGCTTCAAGCAATCCCTCAAATTTGAGAATTTTCTTTGAAATCAATCATTTAAAATGCCAAGTAAAAGGAAGTCGTAAAACTTTAACACACTTAAGTTTTGAATTGTTAAATTCTAGCACAACTGCTGAAACCTGACTAAAACTTGAGATAACTATAATGAATAACTTCATAAGTAGCGATTAAATCTTAATCTTTGTAGATAAATGAACATCAGGACAGCATTGAACTAATTGATTAAGACATTTTAAAAGACAATTTCTAGTAGAGTAAAGGCCTTATGATTAAGAAATAAAGTGACAAAATCTTAGACAAAAAAAAGATATATATATTTGATGAAATTAGACTTTCGCATACATTATATGGGCAAGCTATCTAATTTGTTTATTCATAAGCAATTGTATCAACCAATCACAAATTTATTGTGGTTTCTGTTGGTATGCGCGTGCATATGCATGATGACATTTCTGACCGACGACCAAGATGACAACTTTTTTTCCAAGAAAGAAGGATATCAGCTAGCTTTTGTCAGTGTTTATTCACTCACTTAACAATATGTTTGAGATAATTTACAATAACATTTCGACTTATAAATTCCAGGGCTACGTTTTGAAGAACAATAGTGATAGTATTGCGAAATATAAGAATAGCGCCAACTGTTTTTACAGTTCGTGAAACACAACTGAGGGTCAAAGGTTATTGTAACTCAGTAACGCAAAGTATTACCGAAGAGCTTAGCTTCAAAGGCTGTCTCAGGAGCCATTTTGCAAAGTATTACCGAAGAGCTTAGCTTCGAAGGCTGTCTCAGGAGCCATTTTCTTTAATTCGATATACCCAACAAAATACTGTAAGTAATAGCAGTTACAGATAAGAAAAGGTTTGTAATCAAAATAAAAACCTAAGTAAGAACCTTCATGCCTACTGACACTGGTACAGCGGTGCTTATCTTTAGGCTTTAAACAGTTTGGTGTAACTAGACTTTACAGTTACAGACTCTTAACGCTAGGCCAAGTTGTTCTTACACAGTGTTAGTGTATGTGTCATACAATCTCAGGCTCTGTAGGCCTACGTACAATGTGTGTTGATGGCTGACTGAAGACTAAGGACCTTGGTGTAAATTAGACGTGGAAGAATATTTGTCGAATTCTTAGTTTTCTAGTTCAGCTATATTTACTTGACTCAGCTTCAAGACTGTTTAACAAAGATGCACTCAGTGTACTAATAACTTACACTTTGATAGAAGTTGAAAATTGTTTAGGCCATACCTGCATGGTAATATAATTGTAGGTTAATAGGATGCAAATTTATGCAAATCAAGGGTTTAGATACTCAGTTAGTGTTGGAAAATTGCAATTTGCCTATACATTTAGCCCGTTCGTTGAGTAATAACTGGGTTCTTGCATATGCAAATGAGCCTTGTCAGCCAAACAGAAACCTAGAAAAAATAGCCGGGCAGTAGAGGTGATTAACATTACGTTGAAGTGTTTACTTAGTATCGACATTATCTACTAACATATGTTTTTGTTTGTTCTAATTGGACTGCGCCTCGATGATGGGATTGTGTTTCAAGAAATGATTGGACGATTAAGCACACACACCTTTACACTCTAGAATCTGGTACACAAATTCATTGTTCTAAAACAATTATGTCACTTTGGGCTGAAGTTGAACGAACAATGATATGTATAAATTGTTCTACTGCTAATAAAATGATAGCATACATTTGAAAATGATTTTGCATAGATAAGATAATAGAGTGTCGTCATAGATGTTACCGTTCATGGATATTGTTATTTTTCAAACATGATACGACTAATTCTTTATAAATCCGGGAAATCACAACTCATACATGCATAATCAAAGTCTTTGTTTGTCAATAGTGTTTGATTATTGGGCAACATCTAATCGAATATTGATAAAGGAAAAATTAACATAAAATATGCGTTGTATTTTGATGCATGTCGTTTCTAAAAATTCTCATGCAACAATTAGATACGAAAAAAAAAACTATTATTTCCTGAAGATGATTCTTTAGCCTTTGATTAAACATGGTTATCCTAATAGACATTGGAAAACAGTCCAGATAATCCCACCAGTAATGACCACAACATCTTCAATGCAAATAATTGCCTTACAAATTCATAATACGCCTCCTTCTCCAGCATAATCGATTATCCATTGTTAGGAAGTTTATTATTTCAAGAACTCTTTTGGAAGATATAAGAAGGTGATTCTCCGCTGATTAAAAAAACACTTATTAATAACAATAACAATTATAAATGGTTGTTTGATAACTACTCTAATTAAGAAGCGCTTGTTATTGGTATAATTGTTAAACTTGTATGCAGAATATCTTCACAGTTCTTCATCATTAGCTATTAGTATCTCTAAAGCTAATTATATATGTATGTGTAATGGTGGTATAAATATGCAATGAAAATGTGTGATACATATACCGGACAGATATCTCTTGACGGAATATTGCCACTAATTTTAATATGTGAAGATACCAACGAGTTGTTTTTGTAGTGTATTGCTCAGACGTTTAATTCGGGTTATAGTGTAAACCTTTTGTCAGAATCAGTTCATTTAATTTAAATTATTTTTAAATAGGTAAAGACAATAAATTAACGCAACACAAGAAAGTAAATTTCATTAGAATGCACTTACAAAATGATGACGTCAGTTTATAATGAAAATCATAAAGAAGGAATCTCGTCTCAAGCAAATTGCGTGACCTGTCATTAATACATCTGACATAAACTAGCAAGGTCACCTCCGGGGCGGTATTAATTGGTTTGTCGGTGATTGTGTAGATATTTAGACCAATCAGAAACGTTGGATTAGAGTATAATTTGATACCCACAATAACACCATGTATGACCTTTAAAAATACAATACTTTAAGAAGTATTTCTTCTCAAAAACAATAAACTCGACACGCAACACAAACTAAACAAATGTGACAATTCTATGCTTTACACTTTTGTTTAAGGAAACCTCTAAAAGCGTATTTTCCTCCATGCACTAAAAAATTGCCGACAAAGGCCTTTAATATATACTTCCCCTAAACATAATATTCCCGCTTTATAAGAGAAGGTTTTGTCCAAGAATCATGTAAAATTGTAATCTTAAAAAATTCCCTCACTGCTTTATTGTATTCGATACACATCATTTTGTTAATGTCATCATCAGTATAACCTCTACAATTTCTTTCTGTATTATCATTACTTTATTGTCCGCCCATAATCTCTCACATACTTTAAAGTTTTCGCGTTGATGGGGAGAAAGTGCAGCTTGAAAACTTTTGAGTTTTTTAAGCATTTTTAATTAAAAA
The DNA here is from genome assembly GCA_020152595.1 of Chiridota heheva. Lineage (NCBI taxonomy): Eukaryota > Metazoa > Echinodermata > Holothuroidea > Apodida > Chiridotidae > Chiridota > Chiridota heheva. Next base: position 9,205 of record JAIGNY010001886.1, read on the forward strand.
CTTCTGTATCATCTTTCCTAATTATGTCAAAAATGTCGCAATGATGAAAAATCATTCGATTTATAATCAACCATCTTGTTAAAATGAAGTCTGAAATGATTTAGAAATGATCCACTGAGAATGTGTTAACAGTTGTTGCGTGCAACTAGTGCACTTTTAGTCTTAGGATTTGTTGTAGATACTGCCAACTATTTGTTCATAGTAGTTTCCTAGCACTCAAACCACGGATATGATTTAGCTAATGTAACATATCCATGCTCAAAACCGTCCAGGATAGACATCGGTCTGGTGAGCCTGGCAATATTGATTTTAATCAATAATCTAGTGTGGAGCTATTGTTTCACAAGGGATATTATTTATCATTACAGGGCGTGATTTACAACGTTCGTCTTTGCAGTTTATAGAGCATTCTTGATGCACTGCGTCCCATGTTAGATAGTGTGTTGGTTGAGAAGTTTAGATGATGTACATACCCGTACATGATAGATATAGAATTGTATACATTAAACAATACTATCAGTGTCTTTAAATTTGCATAGGTTATTGTCATTTTTGCGATTTACATTATTCCCTTTTTTCTAGGAATGGTTATGGCGAACGCTATCTCACAAGGTATTTTATGTTTGCTATTTATTCTTGATATCGACCTAATCTCTAGTGTCTGATCATTATTCGGAAGAAATGCTTACTCTTTTTACCTTTAAGAAATGTATTTCTTTAAGTGCTGGTACTTTCAACTATTGTTAAAGATTATTAAAATCTGCATCCTTGAAATTGTTGTGTGTGTGTGTGTGTGTGACGTGAAGTCGAAAACGATTTGGAGCATGCGTGCGTCATGCCCGGTACTTCAATACTAGAATGTGAACAGGACCTAGTCTAATGTGTTGCTGTGTGGTGTACAGTACATTGTATATGCCAACAAGTGTGTTTTTGCGGATATGAAGTAATGAGTTCCGTGCAGTAAATACAATCAGCATGGAATATTATCGAAAACATTACAAAGAAATGAGAATGAAGTTATTCTTTTGCTATTATTTCAAAGATAAACAGTTACTGTAGGACATACTGAACGGAAGCAGGAAACTAAAGCCATTCTTACCAGTTACCATTACTAAATAGCAGCGAATCATTCACTATCGGATATTTTTCCGTATTAATATTTTCATAAAAATAGTGTTCATACTGGTAGGAGTTCATTTGCATGGTTTAAGGCTGTCGTGTTCAAGAAAGCTTCCTCCGTATATTTTGTGTCCTGATCGTTCTTAAATTTTTCGAAAAGCCGAAAAACACACCCACACCCACATACCCGCACACATACATACATACACACACATACCCACACACATACCCACACACACACCCGAACCCCCCACACACACTATTTATATATATATATATATATATATATATATATATATATATATATATATATATATATATATATATATATATATATATATATATATATATATATATATATATATATATATATATATATATATATATATATATATATATATATATATATATATATATATATATATATATATATATATATATATATATATATATATATATATATATATATATATATATATATATATATATATATATATATATATATATATATATATATATATATATATATATATATATATATATATATATATATATATATATATATATATATATATATATATATATATATATATATATATATATATATATATATATATATATATATATATATATATATATATATATATATATATATATATATATATATATATATATATATATATATATTATATATATATATATATATATATATATATATATATATATATATATATATATATATATATATATATATATATATATATATATATATATATATATATATATATATATATACATATATATATATATATATATATATATATATATATATATATATATATATATATATATATATATATATATATATATATATATATATATATATATATATATATATATATATATATATATATATATATATATATATATATATATATATATATATATATATATATATATATATATATATATATATATATATATATATATATATATATATATATATATATATATATATATATATATATATATATATATATATATATATATATATATATATATAAAAGATAAGTTCCGCGCATTGGCCATTACAAACAAAACAAAATATAAAAAAATGACAATATCTAATATATATAGCCAACAGATTATTTTAAAATAAATATTTGAAAACTCCTGTTTCCTTCTTCAGTATTTATGCAGTTAAACCTTCATACCACTGAAGAAGGAAACAGAGTTTTCGAAATATTTGGTTTTTTAAATAATCTGTTGGCTAGAGACATTGTCATTTTTCCTATTTTCTTTTATATATATATATATATATATATATATATATATATATATATATATATATATATATATATATATATATATATATATATATATATATATATATATATATATATATATATATATATATATATATATATATATATATATATATATATATATATATATATATATATATATATATAATCTCGTATTTGTCCTAAAACGTTGGACTACAAAACAGATCTTACTCTAAAGCTACCTTTGATACCCATGGCTTTGAAAAAGGGATATAAAAAATGAAGTAGCTCTGAAAAGAAAATAAGCAATGAGGGGCAGAAATGGTATATTCACGATGGGATTAATTTTGTCGGAAAAACGCTTATTGAAAAGTGAAATCAAAGAAAGCAAAATCAGCGGCAATTGAGTAATGATGCTTACAAATATTATCAATCTTTTATAATATTTTCAATTAGTTTGTTCATGTTTGAAATTGTGTATATTCAACACAATAATTACAAAAATACCCAGTAATATCTAGGTGAAATAATAATTTTCGACTTAGCGAGTAACAATCGATTCTTCAGCCTAATTTAAAATGCTTTCAATTCATCTTTTTTTTAGAACGAATTGTGTATATTTGTTATGTACTTTTTTTAGTTGACGTCCTTTCCAAGGTGTAGTGGGAAAAGGAAAACATCAAAATGATAATATATTTGTACCCATATCAATTAGGATGTAGCATTTGCAAACTATTAAGTAGTTAAGATTTTAACGTGATAATATATTTGTACCCATATCATTTAAGATGTAGCATTTACATATTATTATTTAGTTAACATGTAAAGGTCTCAGATATACTGATGTTATTGTAATTTTCTGATGACTTTGTGTATTATTATCTATGTTAATGGCTTTTATCTTCTTCTTAATGTTTTATGGGAACACTTCAGAACGGAAGTTATTATTATGAAATTTCCTTCGCTTTTCATCTTCATTGCATCCCTGTACTATGGAGAACACACTTGTTATGTTTACTCTTGTACAATGTGTTTTATGTTTATTTTTATTTTTGGTACATAGCTTTCACATGCGACAGCAAACGTCATTTTGTTTAAGTCCAATCGTGATGTTAAAAATTAAATAATAGTGGAAATAACATAAATACTGCTAGAATTAATTTACGATGGAAATAAGAATGTTGAAAGAACTCTTAGAAATCAACTTAAATTCAAGGAAAGTAAAATTAGCTGCATGTAGAGAATTATTACAGCCAATATTTCCCAAAAAGTTGCAATATCTAGTTTAGAATATAATCATTTATGACAAAACAAGTAGGAATCAATTCATCAGCCTAATTTCAATTGCTTTCATCTTTTTTTTTAGAATGAAATATGTATATTTGTAATGTACCCTTTATAGTTGCCGTCCTTTCCAAGGCATAGTGGGAAAAGAAAAACATCAACATGATACTATACTTGTACCCATATCAATTAGGCTGTAGCATTTCTAAACTATTAATTAGTTAATATTCTAAGTTCTAAGACTTACTGATATTATTGAAATTTTCTGATTGCTATGTGTATTATTATCTATGTTAATGTATTTTATCTCCTTTTAATATGTTTATGGGAACACTTCAGGACGTAATTGATCATGATTAAATTTCCTTTGCTTTTCATCTTCATTGCACCCCTTAGTATGGAGAAAATACGTGTTATGTTTACTCTTGTACAATGTGTTTTATGTTTAGTTTTGTTTTTGGTACCTAGTTTTTACATGCGATAGCAAATGTCACTTTGTTGAAGTCCAATCGTGATGCTAAAAATTAAGTAATCGTGGAAAGTATATAAATACTGCTAGTATTAGTTTACGATGGAATTAAGAATGTTGAAAGAACGCTTAGAAATCAACTTAAATTCAAAGAATGTAAAATTAGCTGCATGTAGAGAATGATTACAGCCAATATTTCTCAATTGTTTCTCAAACAATTGCAATATCTAGCTCAGAATATGATCATTTATGACAAAACAAGTAAGAATCGATTCCTCAGCCTAATTTCAAATGCTTTCAATTAATTTTCTTTTTTAGAACGAAATATGTATATATGTTACGTACCCTTTTTAGTTGCCGTCCTTTCCAAGGCATAGTGGGGAAAGGAAAACATCAACATGATACTATACTTGTACCCATATCAATTAAGCTGTAGCATTTCTAAACTATTGATTAGTTAACATTCTAAGTTCTAAGACTTACTGATATTATTGAAATTTTCTGATTGTTATGTGTATTATTATCTATGTTAATGTATTTTATCTCCTTTTGATATGTTTATGGGAACACTTCAGGACGTAATTGATCATGATTAAATTTCCTTTGCTTTTCATCTGCATTGCACCCCTTAGTATAGAGAAAAGACGTGTTATGTTTACTCTTGTACAATGTGTTTTATGTTTAGTTTTGTTTTTGGTACTTAGTTTTTACATGCGATAGCAAACGTCACTTTGTAGAAGTCTAATCGTGGTGCTAGAAATTAAGTTCTCGTGGAAAGTATATAAATACTGCTGGTATTAATTTGCTATCGAATTAAGAAGTTTGAAAAAGCGCTTAGAAATCAACTTAAACTCGAAGAAAGAAAATTAGCTGCATGTAAAATATAATTACAATCAATATTTTTCAAAAAGTAGCAATATCTAGTTCAGAATACAATCAATTATGACAAAAGAAGTAAGAATCAATTCATCAGCCTAATTTCAAATTCTTTCAATTCATCCTTTTTTAGAACGAAATGTGTATGTTTGTAATGTACCCTTTTTAGTTGCCGTCCCTTCCAAGGCGTAGTGGGGGAAGGAAATCATCAACATGATAATATATTTGTACCCATATCATTTAAGATGTAGCATTTCCACACTATTAATTTGTTAACATTTTAAATTCCAAAACTTACTGATGTTATTGTAATTGTCTAATGATTTTGTGTATTATTATCAATGTTAATGTCTTTTATCTTCTTCTTAATTTTTCATGGAAACACTTCAGAACGTAAGTTATTATTATGAAATTTCCTTCGCATTTCATCTTCCTTGCATCCCTGTACTATGGAGAACACACTTGTTATGTTTATTCTTGTAGAGTGTGTTTTATGTTTAGTTTTATTTTTGGTACGTAGTTTTCACATGCGACAGCAAACGTCACTTTGTTGAAGGCCAATCGTAATGATAAGCATTAAGTAATAGTGGAAATTATATAAATACTGCTATAATTAATTTAACGATGGAATTAAAAATGTGAAAAGAACGCTTAGAAATCAATTTAGATTCAAAGAAAGTAAAATTAGCTGCAGGTAGAGAATGATTACAGCCAATATTTTTCAAAAAGTAGCAATATCTAGCTCAGAATATAATCATTTATTACAAAAGACGTAAGAATCAATTCATCAGCCGAATTTCAAATGCTTTCAATTCATTTTTTTAGAACGACGTGTCTATATTTGCTATGTACCCTTTTTAGTTGCCGTCTTTTCCAAGGCTTATTGGAAAAAGGAAAACATCAACATGATAATATCTTTGTACCCATATCAATTAAGATGTAGCATTTACATACTATTAATTACTTAACATTTTAAGGTATAATACGTACTGATGTTATTGTAATTTTCTGATGACTATGTGTATTATTATCTATGTTAATGTGTTTTATCTTCTCTTTAATTTTTTGATGGGAACACTTCAGAACGTAAGTTATTATTATTAAATTTCCTTCGCTTTTCATCTTCATTGCATTCCTGTCCTATGGAGAACACACGTGTTATGTTTACTCTTGTCAATGTGTTTTATGTTTAGTTTTGTTTTTGGTACATAGCTTTCACATGCGACAGCAAACGTCACTTTGTTGAAGTCCAATCGTGATGCTAAAAATTAAGTAATCGTGGAAAGTATATAAATACTGCTAGTATTAATTTACGATGGAATTACGGATGTTGAAAGAACGCTTAGAAATCAACTTAAATTCCAGGAAAGTAAAATTAGCTGCATGTAGAGAATGATTACAGCCAATATTTCTCAAAAAGGTAGCATTATCTAGCTCAGAATATAATCTTTTATGACAAAACAAGTAAGAATCAATTCATAAGCCGAATTTCAAATGCTTTCAATTTATCCTTTTTTTAGAACGAAGTGTGGATATATGTTATGTACCCTTTTTAGTTGCGTTCTTTCCAAGGCGTATTGGAAAAAGGAAAATATCAACATGAAAATATTTGTACCCATATCAATTAAGATGTAGCATTTGCAAACTATTAATTAGTTAACATTTTAACATGATAATATATTTGTACCCATATTATTTAAGATGTAGCATTTGCAAACTATTAATTATTAACATTTTAACAAGATAATATATTTGTACCCATATCATTTAGCATTTGCAAACTAATTTTAAACATTTTAACAATATAGCATTTTACATATCATTTATTGCAAACTATTAATTATTAACATTTTAATATTTGTACCCATATTATTTAAGTAACTTGCCTTACATACTATTAATTAGACTAAGACATACTGATGTTATTGTAATTTTCTGATGTCTATGTGTATTATTTTCTATGTTAATGTCCTTTATCTTCTCCTTAATTTTCATGGGAACACTTCAGTCGGTAAGTTATCATGATTAAATTTCCTTTGCATTTCATCTCTTCATTTCAACGTATTAAAATGCGACTGTTATTTGGATACAACACAATTGTGATGTTTACTTGTGTACAATGTGTTTTATGTTTAGTTTTGTTTACGGTACGTAATATTCACATGTGACAGCAAACGTCACTTTGTTGATGCCAATCGCGATGCTAAAAATTAAATAATCGTGGAAAGTATATAAATACTGCTGGTATTAATTTACGATAGAATTAAGAATGTTGAAAGAACGTTTAGAAATCAACTTAAATTCAAGGAAAGTAAAATTAGCTGCATGTAGAGAATGATTACAGCCAATATTTCTCAAAAAGTTGCAATATCTAGCTCAGAATATGATCATTTATGACAAAACAAGTAAGAATCAATTCATCAGCCTAATTTCAAATGCTTTCAATTCATCCTTTTTTAGAACGAAGTGTGTATATTTGTAATGTACCCTTTTTAGTTGCCGTCCTTTCCAAGGCGTAGTGGGAAAAGGAAATCATCAACATGATAATATATTTGTACCCATATCAATTAAGATGTAGCATTTGCAAACTATTAATTAGTTAACATTTTAAATTCTAAGACTTACTGATGTTATTGTAATTGTCTAATGAATATGTGTATTATTATCTATGTTAATGTCTTTTATCTTCTCTTTAATTTTTCATGGGAACACTTCAGAACGTAAGTTATCATTATAAAATTTCCTTCGCTTTCCATCTTCATTGCATCCCTGTAGTATGGAGAACACACTTATTATGTTTACTTTGTACAATGTGTTTTATGTTTAGTTTTTTTTATGGTACGTATTATTCACATGTGACAGCAAACGTCACTTTATTGATGTCAATCGCGATGCTAAAAATTAAGTAATCGTGGAAAGTATATCAATATTGCTGGCATTAATTTACGATAGAATTAAGAATGTTGAAAGAACGCTTAGAAATCAACTTAAATTCAAAGAAAATAAAATTAGCTGCATGTAGAGAATGATTACAGCCAATATATCTCAAAAAGTCGCAATATCTAGCTCAGAATATGATCATTTATGACAAAACAAGTAAGAATCAATTCATCACCCTAATTTCAAATGCTTTCATTCATCATTTTTGAGAACGAAGTGTGTATATATGTTATGTACCCTTTTTAGTTGCCGTCCTTTCCAAGGCGTAGTGGGAAAAGGAAATCATCAACATGATAATATATTTGTACCCATATCAATTAAGATGTAGCATTTGCATTCTATTAATTACTTAACATTTTAACATTTTAAGGTGTATTATTTAAGATTTACATACTTTTAATTGTTATTGTAATTTTTATGGCAATGTGTATTATTATCTATGTTAATGTCTTTTATCTTTTCTTTAATTTTTATGGTAACACTTCAGGAGGTAAGTTATCATAATTAAATTTCCGTCGCATTTCATCTCTTCATTTCAACGTATTAAAATGACTGTAATTTGGAGAACACACTTGTTATGTTTACTTTGTACAATGTGTTTTATGTTTAGTTTTGTTTTGGTACGTATTTTCACATGTGACCAGCAAACGTCACTTTGTTGATGTTAATCACGATGCTAAAATTAAGTAATCGTGGAAAGTATATAAATACTGCTAGTATTAATTTACGATGGAATTAAGAATGTTGAAAGAACGCTTAGAAATCAACTTAAATTGAAAGAAAGCAAAATTAGCTGCATGTAGAGAATGATTACAGCCAATATTTCTCAAAAGTAGCAATATCTAGCTCAGAATATAATCATTTATGACAAAACAAGTAAGAATCAATTCATCACCTAATTTCAAATGCTTTCAATTCATCATTTTTAGAATGAAATGTGTATATTTGTTATGTACCCATTTTAGTTGCCGTCCTTTCCAAGGCGTAGTGGGAAAAGGAAATCATCAACATGATAATATATTTGTACCCATATCAATTAAGATGTAGCATTTGCATTCTATTAATTAGTTAACATTTTAAGGTCTAAAATTTACTGATGTTATTGTAATTGTTTGATGATTATGTGTATTATTATCTATGTTA